>JBAMJV010002153.1:0-135000 GCA_037951105.1 Echinarachnius parma
TATTTGTCGTCTTGTGACATTTGCGTAACGTGTAAAGCTATACCATTGGCTCCCCTTTGGAGGTAAATTTTGCATATACTGCTCGCGCTTCGATCTTTAACCACTGAAGAAAACATGGAAACCCTGCCTTGCTGCCGCACTGGGGAACGAACCCCCATCAACCATCCGTAATTCAATCGGCTGCTTGTTGTTACTCTCGTTGCAAATGATGCATGACGAGCCAACGTAGGAGGACATCCGTTTTCTTTCTCTCTTCCTCTTCCCCATATGTCTCAGGCCTGCATCCATGCTAATGAACATCCTCTCAGAAGTCCCTAGAAACCACTCGTCTCAAACCAAATGTTATGCTGATGCTTCCCTTTTTATTGTTTGTATCTGATTGTTTTTCTCTTTTTTGTCCTTTTTTTTTTGCTGCCGCTTAATTATACATTATTTTGCGACCTAGTAATGCTATTGGAAGATTGATCACTTCGCACCGAAAATACCCTTTTAGGTAAATGATTATCGACTTTGCATTGTCACCGGTAGGGGAGAACAGTATCATAGCTAAGGTGAAAATGGGGTAGCAATACCACCCCCCCCCCCCCCCCCCCCGAGGCCCAGTGCTATCATAGAGCGAGGGGCAAGTGATAAGAAAGTGTCAACACTGATAAAAAATCTCCTGGATGCATGCTTGAGAGCGGAAAACTCGCACCACTTGTCAGGAATCAGAAGCGGTTTTCAGCAAGCGATAAAATTACGTCATGAGATTTCCCATAATTGTTCTACAAAAATGTATTTTTGATTAATATATTAAAGGATTGATGATTAAACAAATATGTTTACTTCATGATTTTCTTATTATAATACTGTTACACTTTTTATTTGAAACCAACAGAATAATCTTTGTACAAACTTACATTAATAAATGTGCATAAAATGAATATACATATTGTGTGTTTAGTAGAGCTTAGTTCAAAAGGGCGCTAAATCCACTTCTATTTTTTTGTCATAGGCATGTGTGCAAAGTTTGTCAAAGAAACCTGCTTTCCAGTCTCCAAAGTTAAAATAGTGGATTTAGCGCCTTTTGGAAGCTCATGTGTGTGTGTGTGTGTGTTCATGCGTTCATGCGTTTGTGTGTGTCTGTTTATGCACTATACGTGTATAAAATATGTTTGTTTGTGTGTGTGATCTGTGTATGTGCGTTTTTGCAATTGTATGGTAAAGTGAATGAATAATGTCCTAGGGTGTATGAGCATATTGGCTTCATCGGACCCTTTCATTTTCCTTTTTTTTTTTTTTTTTTTTTTTTGGGGGGGGGGGGGGGAGGGTGGCGGGGGGCGAGGGAAGAGTAGAATATAAACTCACGTAATACTTTACTTGGGGCCATTACACAGGCATCGGAAGTGGGACGAGGGCTGCTGCCCCCCCCCCCCCCCCCCCCCTACAAAGAAAAAAGAAGAAGAAAGAAGTGGAGGGCCGTGTGTTGGGGGGGGGGGCTTAAAAAGAGCCATTTCATTTCAAAGGCGCTCCAGAATCATGCCTGTGTTGCCTCGTACTAATGTATGATAATATATGAAACCATTCCTCCCCCCTGATATGTTATTTGTCTTAAAGGGGAATTAACCCTTATCCTTTTGACTTACTGGATGTGATGAGAGCATAACTACTATCATTGCTAGTCACTTATTTCCTCATGAATATTCCCGATTACAAAAATAATCAATATTGTATGGACCACTGTCGTCTGCTTTCAATGCCAACAGGAGGCGGCCATTTCTTCAACTTCTCGCGGTGAAATGACGTGTCAGGCGGAGAACACAATAGCGGGTTACGATAATGCTATTGTGTTCTCCGCCTGCCACGTCATTTCCCCGCGAGTAGTTGAAGAAATGGCCGCCTCCTATGGCAGACGACAGTGGTCCATAAAATATTGATTATTTGTGTAATCGGGAATATGTGACCCCCCATATCTGACCCCCTTCCCCTTAGCCAAAATCATGGAAAAATACTCCCATAGACTTCACACGCGTTTATAAATTATACATTTATAGTCTGCCGAAATAACCCATTCCGGAACGCTAAAAACACTTTTATTTTTGTAATTTCTTCTGAAATCGATAGCTTATATACCCAGCTACTACCAGCCGAGAGGTCATATGAGGTAATTTAGGTTTATAGCACCCGAATCGGAACATATCTGACCCCCTTCCCCTTAGCCAAAATCATGGAAAAATACTCCCATAGACTTAACACGCGTTTATAAATTATACATTTATAGTATGCCGAAACAACCCATTCCGGAACGCTAAAAACACTTTAATTTGTTTAATTTCTTCTGAAACCGATAGCTTATATACCTAGCTACTATACCAGCCGAGAGGTCATATGAGGTAATTTTGGTTTATAGCACCCGAAACGGAACATATCTGACCCCCTTCACCCTTAGCCAAAATCATGGAAAAATACTCCCATAGACTTGACACGCGTTTATAAATTATACATTAAGTCTGCCGAAATAGCCCATTCCGGAACGCTAAAAACACTTTTATTTTTATTTATTTCTTCTGCAATCGATAGTTTATATACCCAGCTACTACCAGCCGAGAGGTCATATAAGGTAATTTTGGTTTATAGCACCCGAATCGGAACATATCTGACCCCCTTCCCCTTAGCCAAAATCATGGAAAAATACTCCCATAGACTTAACACGCGTTTATAAATTATACATTTATAGTCTGCCGAAATAACCCATTCCGGAACGCTAAAAACACTTTTATTTTTGAATTTCTTCTGAGATCGATAGCTTATATACCCAGCTACTACCAGCCGAGAGGTCATATGAGGTAATTTTGGTTTATAGCACCCGAATCGGAACATATCTGACCCCCTTCCCCTTAGCCAAAATCATGGAAAAATACTCCATAGACTTAACACGCGTTTATAAATTATACATTTATAGTCTGCCGAAATAACCCATTCCGGAACGCTAAAAACACTTTTATTTTTTGAATTTCTTCTGAGATCGATAGCTTATATACCCAGCTACTACCAGCCGAGAGGTCATATGAGGTAATTTTGGTTTATAGCACCCGAATCGGAACATATCTGACCCCTTCCCCTTAGCCAAAATCATGGAAAAATACTCCCATAGACTTAACACGCGTTTATAAATTATACATTTATAGTCTGCCGAAATAACCCATTCCGGAACGCTAAAAACACTTTTATTTTTTGAATTTCTTCTGAGATCGATAGCTTATATACCCAGCTACTACCAGCCGAGAGGTCATATTGAGGTAATTTTGGTTTATAGCACCCGAATCGGAACATATCTGACCCCCTTCCCCTTAGCCAAAATCATGGGAAAATACTCCCATAGACTTAACACGCGTTTATAAATTATACATTTATAGTCTGCCGAAATAACCCATTCCGGAACGCTAAAAACACTTTTATTTTTTGAATTTCTTCTGAAATCGATAGCTTATATACCCAGCTACTACCAGCCGAGAGGTCATATGAGGTAATTTAGGTTTATAGCACCCGAATCGGAACATATCTGAACCCTTCCCCTTAGCCAAAATCATGGAAAAATACTCCCATAGACTTAACACGCGTTTATAAATTATACATTTATAGTCTGCCGAAATAACCCATTCCGGAACGCTAAAAACACTTTTATTTTTTTAATTTCTTCTGAAATCGATAGCTTATATACCCAGCTACTACCAGCCGAGAGGTCATATGAGGTAATTTAGGTTTATAGCACCCGAATCGGAACATATCTGACCCCCTTCCCCTTAGCCAAAATCATGGAAAAATACTCCCATAGACTTAACACGCGTTTATAAATTATACATTTATAGTCTGCCGAAATAACCCATTCCGGAACGCTAAAAACACTTTTTTTTTTTTAATTTCTTCTGAAATCGATAGCTTATATACCCAGCTACTACCAGCCGAGAGGTCATATGAGGTAATTTTGGTTTATAGCACCCGAATCGGAACATATCTGACCCCCTTCCCCTTAGCCAAAATCATGGAAAAATACTCCCATAGACTTAACACGCGTTTATAAATTATACATTTATAGTCTGCCGAAATAACCCATTCCGGAACGCTAAAAACACTTTTATTTTTTGAATTTCTTCTGAGATCGATAGCTTATATACCCAGCTACTACCAGCCGAGAGGTCATATAAGGTAATTTTGGTTTATAGCACCCGAATCGGAACATATCTGACCCCCTTCCCCTTAGCCAAAATCATGGAAAAATACTCCCATAGACTTAACACGCGTTTATAAATTATACATTTATAGTCTGCCGAAATAACCCATTCCGGAACGCTAAAAACACTTTTATTTTTTGAATTTCTTCTGAGATCGATAGCTTATATACCCAGCTACTACCAGCCGAGAGGTCATATGAGGTAATTTTGGTTTATAGCACCCGAATCGGAACATATCTGACCCCCTTCCCCTTAGCCAAAATCATGGGAAAATACTCCCATAGACTTAACACGCGTTTATAAATTATACATTTATAGTCTGCCGAAATAACCCATTCCGGAACGCTAAAAACACTTTTATTTTTTGAATTTCTTCTGAAATCGATAGCTTATATACCCAGCTACTACCAGCCGAGAGGTCATATGAGGTAATTTAGGTTTATAGCACCCGAATCGGAACATATCTGAACCTTCCCCTTAGCCAAAATCATGGAAAAATACTCCCATAGACTTAACACGCGTTTATAAATTATACATTTATAGTCTGCCGAAATAACCCATTCCGGAACGCTAAAAACACTTTTATTTTTTTAATTTCTTCTGAAATCGATAGCTTATATACCCAGCTACTACCAGCCGAGAGGTCATATGAGGTAATTTAGGTTTATAGCACCCGAATCGGAACATATCTGACCCCCTTCCCCTTAGCCAAAATCATGGAAAAATACTCCCATAGACTTAACACGCGTTTATAAATTATACATTTATAGTCTGCCGAAATAACCCATTCCGGAACGCTAAAAACACTTTCTTTTTTTAATTTCTTCTGAAATCGATAGCTTATATACCCAGCTACTACCAGCCGAGAGGTCATATGAGGTAATTTTGGTTTATAGCACCCGAATCGGAACATATCTGACCCCCTTCCCCTTAGCCAAAATCATGGAAAAATACTCCCATAGACTTAACACGCGTTTATAAATTATACATTTATAGTCTGCCGAAATAACCCATTCCGGAACGCTAAAAACACTTTTATTTTTTGAATTTCTTCTGAGATCGATAGCTTATATACCCAGCTACTACCAGCCGAGAGGTCATATGAGGTAATTTTGGTTTATAGCACCCGAATCGGAACATATCTGACCCCCTTCCCCTTAGCCAAAATCATGGGAAAATACTCCCATAGACTTAACACGCGTTTATAAATTATACATTTATAGTCTGCCGAAATAACCCATTCCGGAACGCTAAAAACACTTTTATTTTTTGAATTTCTTCTGAAATCGATAGCTTATATACCCAGCTACTACCAGCCGAGAGGTCATATGAGGTAATTTAGGTTTATAGCACCCGAATCTGAACATATCTGACCCCCTTCCCCTTAGCCAAAATCATGGAAAAATACTCCCATAGACTTAACACGCGTTTATAAATTATACATTTATAGTATGCCGAAACAACTCATTCCGGAACGCTAAAAACACTTTTTTTTTTTTTTATTTCTTCTGAAATCGATAGCTTATATACCCAGCTACTACCAGCCGAGAGGTCATATGAGGTAATTTTGGTTTATAGCACCCTAATCGGCACATTTCTCACCCCCTGTACGTTTAAATATATATTCTTTGGCGGCTCCAATTCCAAGCATGCATTCCTTGTGCTCGTACATTTCGTTTGATCGATTCCTTTTTTATTTATCATATTTGTCTGTGAGATATTAATTCATTTCAGTATTTGTATTATAGGATTCCAGTTTGTGCAAGTTTTGTAATATTCAGTGCACTTTTGAATGTTGTATTTGATTAATCTTTGCCGTATTCCGCGTCCTTAGATTGGCAACGGTACGTGTCTGAAGCTAGACAGTATCTAGTGCGCGCTTGGGTTTTCCGGCTATTCCGGCGTTCCGGCCAACTTCAGCTGAGTGACAAATCAAGATCATTTTAACATCGAGATGAATCAGTCTAAAATCAGATTAATGCAATGACAAATAAAGATCATTTTTAACAAAGAGGAATCAGTCTATTTTACTCTATTACTATATTAGCGCCGCTAGTATGCGCCGCGGCGTTAGCCGCGAGCGCGTAGTGCATTTGTTAGTAAGGGGCGACTTTGTATAGGAGGCGACTTTGTATAGGAGGCGACTTTGTATAGGGGGCGACTTTGTATAGGAGGCGACTTTGTATAGGAGGCGACTTTGTATAGGAGGCGACTCGTCCTGACAATTAGGGGGCGACTTTGTAAGGAGGCGACCTTGTATAGGAGGCGAGTATGTAACGGGGGCGACCGGATGGGGGGCGAGCCGACTAGTCCCCAAATCAAGAACCCGATCAAACCCACATTTCACTACTAAGTATTCATTTCTGACACTTCATATGATTTCCACCTAGTATGGAATATCTAAAATACATTTCAATGCTTTTCCATACAAAGACAAGTCTTACCCTTCATTTGAGACTGTGTTTGTTGGCTTGTTGCACGGTTGTTGCAGTTTCCCGAGCGAAACATGTACGCACAATGCATACAGCATGCAGCTTGATTGCATGCAATGCAGTGCGCCGCCAGCCGTGTGATTATAAGTGGCATTCGAGTTTCGAAATATGTTCATTAAAATTCAGTTTGTTGCATTACAATGTGACAGAAATGATCGAATTTGTTGGAAATGTTAGACAGATGTTGTTCTCTTTGCATAATTAGCACTGAAAGTGTCATGAAATTAATATTCATGAATAAATATCTTCATTTAGTTTCGGGTGTCATGCCAGGAAGTAAAGGGTCCATTGACATTATACACAACGCGTCGGCTGCTATGTCGTTTAGCGATCCGGGTGTACTAGAATTTTGTCACGTGATCTTGCAATCGCAACAACTGCGAAGGCACGTATTGAGTGTACTACGTGAACCGGAAAGGCGTTTTTATGACGTCATTTAAACGTCTCTATACGTGATGTTGCGTTTATGCAGAAACCCTGATTTGGGAGAATCGCCGATCGTAAACGCACAATTTTGTGCGTTTTGAATCAGCGTTTCAAAACGGCGATTATAAGGAAATGAGTCGGGACACAACAGCGTTTTGAACTAAACGCGTTTGAGAAGCCTGATTTGGGCCCCAAAAAGTTGAGCATAAACGCACCCTGATAAAAGGACAAAATGTCTCCTTTATTTTCTTGCTCAAGTGCTTCAAAATATGACGACATCTGGGATAACCTCGATCAGTTAATCGACTGTAAATCAACGGCACAATATGCCATTACAAAATTGACTTTCATGCAGAAAGCGCTTTACTGCATAGTTACGTAATATTCAAACAGATCGACTGCTTGTACGAGGTTTATCTGCCTAGTAACAGCTTCAGAGTGCATCGTAAGATATGATAACAAAAGAATCACATGGAAACCAAACAGGTGATCGTAATGAATAGAAATTCAACCGGAAAGAGGAAACTAGTTAAAGACAAATTACATTCTTAGATGAACATAATACTTAAATATAGAGCGATTTTGTAATATACATTTGTTTATACTTTTATGGAATGATTTGTGAAAATACTATAAAATGTAAATATAAAACACATTCCCTTATTCAAACATATCAGGAACCAATGGCTATGAGGCAGAATGCATAATTGTACATACAGCCTCGATATCTACATTGATATTTAATTTGATTGAATTGTTATGAATTGTCATCTACCAGCATTTAGGGGGTCTGGCTTTAAGGTGCGTCTTTTCTCAAATTAATTCGAATACAATACCTAATTTTACTGTTCCAGTGAAAAAATAGGACCATCCATTAATCCATTAATATTTAAAAGAAAACCGGGATTTTCTTTAGTTGGATTTGAACTGCGTAACTTGCGATCTAAAGACAGCCCGCCTACCGATGAACCACGTTCATTTTATTGGTAACTTATGGGACTTAAGGAGTATATTCTTCCAGCCCTTTCACATATCTTAGACATGTTGCATTATGTCAGACTGTGCAGACAACAGGTGTCCAATTTATATCATTATTTGAGGCCCTAGGTGGAACTTTATTGTTCGAACTGTATTATTCTGTCCACTCATTCGTTATATTCATTGTGCTCTCCACATTACCTGTTTTGAAAAGGCATTATGTAATATTAAAAGCAGTATCCATCAGTGGCGTAGCGTGGTCGGACTGATTGGGGGGGGGGGGGCACGCAAAATTATTGGGGGCACACCTTTGTTTTTTCAAAAAACATATATATATTTTCATGAACTATTGTGTTTCATCCCAACTACAGGATATACAAACATATTAACACATGGGCGTATATCTGTCATTGATACCCATTCAACAGGAGGGGGGGGGGGGGGGGGGTGATCTATCCATTCACCCCCCCCCCCCCCCCCCCCACCCGCCTACACGACTCTCAACTAGTGTGTGTGTGTGTGTGTGTGCAGTGGCGTAGCGTGGTCAGACTGATTGGGGGGCACGCAAAATTATTGGGGTGCACACCTTATGTATTTGTTTGTTTTTTCAAAAAAATTCCCCGTATGTTTTCAATTGTTTTTTTCCAAATTATTTTATTTTTAATTAGTTTAATGTGGTATAACCACTATACTGTGGAATACCAGATCGACATTGCATCGCAAGGCATTACTAATACACATCAAAACAATAATTTCATTCATATAAATGTATACACCTTTAAATAATGTGCATTATCATTGTAATATCTTTATATATCAAATATGACAATTAAGTTTACGTTATACAAACGATACCAATACAGTTGAGTTTTGGTATAGAGGGCGCTACACAAAATATTTTTTGTGAGATAATGAAAAACTGAGTGTCGAATTCGAAAGAGCATACAATTATAATGACAGAATAAACTTTATTTGATAAAAATCGGTTCAGAAATTGCTAAAATATATATAAACATAACCATTTGTAATAATTGTTGGGCCCCACAATTATTGGATAGTTTTGAACCAGCCGTTACATTTTTTTTGTAATGCTTGCTCTTTTCAAAAATGTACAAAAGTGTTTTTTAAATAGTTGTTGATTATCTCTTTATCTAATCAATATTTCAACAAAACATCACATGCACAGAATTTTTATTTAAAATGGTTGAAACAGATGAGTGTTTAGAGAGCGCCCTCTTGAATTCTAACGGCTCTTTTTTAATGATAACAGGATTTTTACTTACTCATTTGTAATTTTGTATTCATTTCGAGCATGGTGTAGTTATAACTATTAGTTTGTAATTTAATGGTGCAACGGTTTTCGTTACTAAAATTCAGTTTGACCAAAACTGTACTCTCTTTACCTAAACTTAACTATCCCTTTAAACATGATTAATTCATTCTTCACATATTATACTGTTTAAAGATCATTATCAGTTTATTCATAATCACTATATTAAATATTATAATAGCATGTTCAACACAATCATATCACGTATATACAAAGGGTCATTTATCATAACAGTAGCTATTCATAGAAGTTTAAAAGGGTCGCTATAATGATATAATATACAAAGGGTCGCTATTACTATACATGATGTACACAGTATGTCCGCAGGGATGAGTCCGTACGTAAATGTGGTGCTACATCGTATCGAGTTATACGACAATGTTTTGTATAAGTTTAATTGCCTATATAAATAATGGTCAATTTTATTCAAGTATTATGGCGATTTGTTTTCAAATCCACTTGGAGCTTGTGACTTGTTTGGATTATGGTAGCATATAAATGAAATGGATTTTAGATTTTAACTGTCTCCCAAATTATATGGAGATGTTTAAGGTTTTTTTATATTTTTTTTTATTGTAGTCAAAATCAATGGGATGTAGGTGATAAAAACACCGTTCCTTTTTAAAAAGACATTCACAAATAATTCAGAACATTTGTTCGATGGTATTGGTTAATATGATTGAAGTCTCGACTATTATTCTGGAACATTATTTTGAAGTTGATGGACCACTTTAATAGTTAATAGATAAACAATGGTTATCTGTCACGTTATTGGGAATATAAACGTCGAATGTTGTACATTTTTTCGCGCGGTTTTCTAACGGTTCATTGGCATTATATGCATACCATGCTATTAATATCAATGTTACATTTTTATGATAAACATGCACCCGATTGCATTTGTGTTGTATGATACAGTCGTATAACACGTATTTTCTTTTACCAACTGTTACGCTCTAGATACCGCTATGCTTCCCTGAACACGAGAGGTCGACATCATCGTGGTTCGCATCGTTGACCCGGAAGTAATCGCCTCGCCCTGGAAGAGCTTTGCCTTCCAGAGCTGGAAGACTCGTCGATTGCAGCAGAGGACGAGCGGGAGAACGAACGCGGTGATTTGGTTGAGGACCTGCGCTGTGATCGCCAGTCCGGCGACTGGGAAGATGAGAAAGAAGATGTAGCACACCCAACTCGGGAGGGACAGAACGCCGAAAATCGCTGCCATCTATAAAGGTGGTCAAGAAAATGATGAGAAAATAACGAATATCTTGTTTGGTATGGTAACAGATACGTCGTTTATGGAATTGATGAAAGAGGTAATATACTTTTATCATCACTTTGTAATGTCTTTATTTCTTTAGGGACTATTCCAATTTTGTCGTATGATTTAATCCTCACCGTATAGATTTAGTGCCATTTCTTTACTAGTAGATAAACATGCATTGCTTTTCAACAAATTTGGGTAGCCTATTGCTTTTGGCAAAAATACTAATCAGAAGAACAAACGACTTTCGCAGAAAACAAAATTTTGCTATTGAATTATCACACGTGGTAATTTCTTGACAACGCTCTTAACATCGTATATATAACACTATAGTTGTTATATCTATATAAGAAAGACAATAGTCAATATTAGTATTATTTTACCTTAATCGTCAAACTTCTTTCTCCTCCCCTTGCCGAGGATCGTGACCGACCTCCTTCATTCAGGGATTCCAACTCTTTCTTTGTCGCTCGCAGCCTGTAGGTCACCAGAGCAAAGAGGACACAATTTACGAAAAATGGCGCTAGAGTCATCGCCACTAGGAGAAAAGTCTGCCATCCGAGATTGATCCAACACTTGTCATCGGTGTTGAAGAACTGCATCCCGCCGATGTGCATGAACAAAACAACCATCGTTAGAATTAGTGGTACACCCCAACCGAACAGAGAGAGGAGTACAAACATTTTGTTTCCAGAGGTCTGCATCTTATGAATACCCTTCCTTCCTAGGGTCCAGGCTAGGAAGATTGCCACTGCTGTCCACCAGTAGTTAGGCACCAACACGAGGTAGAAGGTGACTGACGCCAAGAAGACGCATAGAGGGGCGCTGTCTGACTTCAGAGAAACGGACGTGTAGATGAGAGAGATGATGGCGGCCATCAGAAGGCTGAGGACATTCTTTCCGTGAGCGTTTCGGAGAACTGGAAACAAAGCGAACGTGACGAGACAGAAAACAGACGCGGTAATGGAGGCAGCGTTTATTACGTGAAGGCAAACGGCTAGCCATGCTGGCACAAACGCCCAGGTTGGGTCACCACTGGATAAGATGATTGGGGCATCACCTAATGTATCGTTTGGATCAAGCATGTACATGGAACCATCTGCGCAATTCCAAGAAATGGAGAGGTTGTGTACCTGTCTCATCATCGGTTCCCTTCCAATGGGATTGATTCGTTGAGGGCAGTAGGGTTTATATTGGCCAGCAACGGCAAGGGTACACGGTGAATCCCAAAACAGATTTATACATTCTTTGTCTAAAGAGATATTGTTCAGACAAGAAGCATTCACATCTAACTTGATCTCTGAGCAGTGGAAGGTAAGCAGTCTTGATGATCCACCCTCAAAGAAGTCGTATCGATAGGCGGAGCTTTCAGCTCGTGGCTCACATTCGAGAAACGGAAACTCCAAACAAAACGGATCCGCAAAGTAGTCTATAAACACGAAACTCATGCCCATTTGTTGACACTGTTCTTCTAACAACGATTCGTTGTAGAATGTTTGCAGAGATGCTGTTTGTATCTCGTAGTACACCAATACATCAGTCCCGATGATTTCGGCAAACCGACTGTTTCCGTCCAGACAAACCGGGATATCTCCAACGTCATTAAATGATCCATTGAATGAGATGGCCAGGTGCGTTCCATCGTCTTGCAGCTGGACATCCCTGTCCAGGATGGCACTATGGGTGACATTCAGACCAATTTTTCCCTTCAGCGATGCTGTAGCAGAGGCGACGAAGCTGTCGCTAATAGCAAATTTGTGACCACTAAATCAGCTACGCCATAGAATTGTCGAGTTGCATTCGACGAGGTAACTCCAAATATGAGCAGGAGAAGTATAAAGGAAATAATTTTATTCATTTTGAACATATTTTCTAAAACATTAAATGTCGTCCAATTTTATCCTCGTTTGATTTGTTCCTGTGCATATATACATGCAGTACAATAATATAGTCAGTACGTGTTTTTTTAGCGACTGCAAGCTACCCAATCAGTAACAACTAAGTACGTGTACGCGGTATTAGGCGACGTTTATCAAATGGATGAGTGGAAGTAAAGGTCGTTCTCAAATTAAGCAGTGCTGTTTTGAAGGTTGGACTACACTTGAGGTCAGGCAATTTAATATTCATAATGGAAAATGCGGGTAGAACGTGGTATTTTGCATACATATATAATGTGGTATCCCCAATAACAATGTCCACAGGAGTGTGAAAATGACCGTGTATTAAAAAGTTGATTGTATTAAAATTATTGACATTCTTGTATGCATATAATATGTAGATATTGTACCGTTCGGGTTTCTGTAAATTCATTCGTGCGTTACCTGGTTACTCTCTGTCAAATGAAATACGTACAGCGTATAAAGCCCAACGCACCATGACCCGATCCGACTGAGTTGGTCGTATTTGCATGAAATTTTGTTTTAATGTTTAGAGAACATAATCAAAGGTGATTATATGTTGGGGAAAATGTCCCTTTAAATAGCTAGACAGGTAATTACACACATAACTCGGTTTGTACGTATTTGAGTATTCGTCAAGTTTTTGAGAATTGCAGACTGCTAGATCCGACCGTTTCGTTGATGAAGAGGAGAAACGCGCTCGCTGCGGTGCCAGTTTGTTAGCCCACAGCTTGAGGACCCTCGGTGTGCAGCAAAGTACCAACGGTAGGGCCCGGACCGAGAGCTGGTTCAGCACTACCAGATAACAATGCGACGTTGGCGGAACGTAGTCTTAGTCTGCACCAGTCGCGGTTGAAAAACAAACGTTTAGCCAACGTTGGCCTACGGTAAATTCACACCATATTTTTGCAGTCGGTCAGCTGACGTTAAAACAAAGTTAAGCTGACGTTGGCTGTTGACTGTTTGGCAAACTGGTCGGCAAAATGTACGTTGAAACAACGTTGGTTGATAGTTAGACGAACAATCATATTTATATGGTCGAAAAGCAAACGTTGGGCCAACGTTTCGCCTACTATCGTGTGGATATTGGTTGCTAGTTGACGTCGTACTAACGTTTGACAAACAACCGCATTACGACGGTAGGAAAGCCAAACGTAGGGCCAACGTTCACTTATATAGTGCTTATGAACGTTGGGGTTTAGTCGGCTCAATGTTGGCTTGACGTCAGAAATAGCAAAATAAAAGGTTGGGCAAAACGTTGGCGCAACATTGGCAATTGACGTTGGCTGTATGGGGGTTGGCCGACGAGGGCCAGCGCAAGAAGTACGTGGGCAAAACGTCACGTTTTGACGTTGGCCCAAACATGACCGCCTACATTGGGCCAACGATGGGCCAACGTAGCATTGTTTATCTGGGGATACCGTCTCTTCATGGGGTTTACTCTTATATTCGGATTGTTTTATACTCTACCCCATTTTGAAGCGATTCGACCGTCCAGCTAGCAGAATATGAAGATCGATTTTCGGTCTAGTTCAGCACTTGTGACGTAAGCATGGCTAAATCCTGGAGGTGGAAGATGATGAAAATTATGTACAGGTCACAAACTTAAATCAGTTTACTTTTGCGTCCTTCATTTCAAGAGTGTATTTGTCAGGCTTTCGAGAGTTGCTGATTGCCAGCTCAGACCGCTTGTCGTTGAAGATGATAAGCGCGCACCTCAGCGGTGCCAGTTTATTGGCCCACAGCTTGAAGACCCTCGGTGTGCAAGCAAAGAACCAGCGGTAGGACCAGGCCGAGAGTTGGTTCAGCACTTGCGTCGCTATAGCAAGACCGCGGACGGGAAAGATATGAAGAGGATGTACAGGATCAACATGGTACACCAGAGATCCCAAAAAATTGCCGCCATCTGTATTTAGTAAGAGAGTGCATCGGAAGAAACAGGAAATTAAGGATTTGTCAATAATCTGATTGCAGGAACAACAAATCAACATCATGCATTTTTCTATTAACATGACTAATGTATGTTTCAGAAAATCTACATGACAGATTTAGTATTTTTTTTATTAATAAAGGTAAAACCATGTACATACTCACATTGCTTTCTGATATCATGCAACATTATAATGTAATGCAAACTTAAAGTTTTAATATAACAAACCAATGTAGTGTAAAACTTGGCATGATTGAATAAGAAAAATACTTGGACACATGGACCTATCCTAAAGACCAAAGTGTGCAGCCGTGAAAACGAAAACAAAACAAATATTTTATCTCTGTCACCACGCACCATCACTTTTAAACTTAAACTTTTCACAAAATCAACCAATAACACGACTTAATTGTCAATCCCGATGATGAATGGGGTTGCATAATTAAGCGAAAACCACTAGCTTACTATACTTACTATTCATACAAGCCAACATATTTTCGCGAATCACTACGATGGTACATGATAAGATCAGTCACACTATCAGTAGTTGATTGAATAGGTGAGCAAACTGTACATTAGAGGACATATACTTCATCTATTCAAATTCCTATGCAGGTTACACAATAAAAACGTATTTCCGGTTACCTTTACGGTCAACATGCGTTCTTTGAACCTATCTTCATGGTCTGCGGATTTTCCTCCACGACTAAAGGCCTTCACAGCTTCCCTGGTCTCGCGTTAATCTGTACACACTAATCCGAAGAAAATGCAATCAACGATGAATAATGTTAAGGTCTGGAACACCAGCAGCCAGGTCCTGCCATCCTTGATTTATCCAGCAGTGCTTTGTGTAAGAAACACCGTGATCCCTGAAATATGGAGGGAACAGAACGAGTAGTGTGAAGACAAGAGGCAATGCCCCAACCCGAAGAGAGAAAGCAGGACAAAGAGCCGGCTTCCGGAACTGTCCATGCGATGGATTCCGGCCCTGCCTAGAGTCCATGCCAAAAAGAATGGAGACTGACGTCCACCAGTAGTTGGGTACCAGGACAAAGTAGTACAGGAGTGTTCCGATGAAGACACACACCCCGGTGTTATGCCGACTGAAGAGGAACGTAGCCGGACGTGTAGAAGAGGGATATCATCACGGCGACTACCAGGGACATTGCGTTCTTTCCGTGCGCATTGCGGAGCTCTGCGAACAGGCCGAAGGTCAGGAGGCTGAAAAGGAACACAGCCAGCGTAATTCCATTTAGGACCTTGAGGCAAGTTTGGAGCCAGCTTGGAAGCAAGTCCCACGACTGATCACCGTAGAGGGAAATGATAGGCGGTCACCGGCAGAGGAGGATCTCCCACAGAACAACGGAAAAGGGAGAAATCAGATCACTCACTCCAAATTCGTTATCCCGACCGATCCGTGCTGTAATTCACAATAGGAGGCTGCCATATGCCACTCAGCATTAATTCGCACTCGGATCTCGATTCTAATTCCAGCCAATTAGGACAGTCCTCTGTCTGGCGCCGTTGCAGTAGAAGCTGTACAAAACAGAACCGTCTCGTAAATATTGTACTCGAAGCACTCGCTCCAGACCGGGAAGTCGTTGCAGTGGATCCAAGGTAGCGTAGCAGGCGACTTCACGATCTATAATGGACACGATGTTCTTATCACCCATTGAACAGTATTCTTGTAGGGTAGACTTGTTCGGGAAGTTTTTAAGCCGTACAGATATGATTTCAAAAATGGCTTCTGCAGCAACATCTGGACTAAGACTTATCTGCGCAAGACAGGCTGGGATACTTTCGACGTCGTCCAGATAACCTTGAAATTCCCAAATAACTGTGTTGGAGTCAGATGAATTTGTTTTCCACTTTATTTCTATCTTCACCCATGTCAAGTGAGGTTATGTTTAGTTCGAGCGTGGTCTTCCAGATACCTTTGACAGAGCGTTGCCATATCGGTGAGTTGAATGAATAGCTCCATTGTGCTGGTTAAAATGGACCACTGAAGATTGTACTTCTATAATCCCGTCAAACTGTTGAGCACCATAGGTATTGGCCTTGATGACACCAATATCCCAATGATGATAATTAAAGAGAAGTGGCACTGCAATGGACGCCATATTAATCAACAGTGTGTCTTTGTTCAGGTACAGTCATTTATAACTGTTCTGGAGTACCATCTACGAATAACGGTGGTACAAAATGCAGTATACAAATGTGTGAATGGTCTTCATCCACGTATCTTTAAAGTTCCCTGTATTTGAAAATCGTCGTTGTGAGCATCGTCTGTCCTGCATCGAGAAAACAAAAGTAAAACATATGTTGTGTTAGATATCCAATTAACTGCATTAATTTGCATCTCTATTATCGATCATAATTTTCAAAGAATGACCTTTACATAAGTTGCATGTTTGTTTTTATGTTGTATCGTGCAGTTTGGTACAATTGCAATGTGCTGGTTGGAATGAGGTGTGGGGGCCAACCGTGTAAATCGCGAGTCATTTCAGGGCTAAACAGTAAGAGGGGAGTTAAAAGGGTGACAAAATATGCGTTGCTTTCACTAGTTCATACCCCTAACTCACTGTTATCATGGTTATATATTGTAGACATGAACAACTGATAGGTGACACCATTTTTACACAGGTTTTCCACATCATGAGAGGGGAGACCCTACCCCTCCCCTTCCTCAGCCGAACCCTTCCCCGTCTTTAGGTTGTCCTTGGCTACCCGACTAGAATGAAACTCCGGGTCACAGGCGAGAGTCACTGTCCTTGGTCCACAAGCTACGGGGGCACGTGCCTACCCCCCCCCCCCCCCCCCCCCTCCCGCCACCCATGATTTGACATGAAACGATAACAAACACTAGGGGAAAGTCTGCGAATTAAAAAAAACAACATACAATGTGCCAACAAAAATGTTCGTGTCGTCCCCCGCCCCCTTCCCCCCTCCCCCCTCCCCCTCATTCCGACCACGCTAGGCCACACAAGCGTGGGTTATGTGGATTGGTTAATAGACCGCTTCTGTAATGTATGCAAATAATATGCGTATGACGTCTGACTCCCCGTTGGCAAGCTGAACAATAGTAACCAGGTCCGGCAAGCTCCGGCAAACTTAGCTTGCCGGACCTTGTTACTATTGTTAAGCTTGCCAACGGGGAGTCTTACGTCATACGCATATTATCTGCATACATTACAGAAGCGGTCTATTTCCAGCAAACCCGCATCTTGGCGTAATGTTACTCCGTGATCCGTGTAATGTTGCACAGCAATTACGGCTCAATTATGGATGATGGATATAATGATGGATATACGAGTGTTTAAAGGACTTTTCATTGCTCTTCTAATTGTTCAGAAGAATAAATTATGATTCATTCACCTATCAAATATTAAAGATATAAATACATTGGCGAACGGACACATCTTTTCCAGGCTGATGTTCCACTGAGACCGACTCCACTCATTATTCGTGTATTATGGGGTGGAAGAAGCGAGTCATCTTACTGTATCTAAGAAACCCCCATGTATAGTTGGTTATTTCTGACTAAATGTGTGCGTGCCTATTGTGTAAAGTACTTCGCCTATTACGTAATTATATACTATATACTATGTACTTTTATTGCGCAGATGCGAATGGACAAAAGAGCAATCACATATTAATAAGTAAACACTCTTTTATTGTACACATACAATAATAACATACTATCACACTGATGAGATGCACGTAACGTGACATGAAAAACAATTGGGCTATCTATAGATCTGACATGGGCCCCGTTACAATCAATTGTAAGTTACAATTGATTGTAAGTTACAATTGATTGTAAGTCAGATCATATGTGTTCTGAATGCGCAAATCCGATTGGTTGAAACGAGAAAACTCTCCGACTTACAATATTAGTTGTAACTTACAATCAATTGTATCTCTTTCTGCAACGGGACGGGACCATGGTCTGGTGGTCGCATTGTATAGTTGTAATTTGTATAGACCTATTATAATAGTACCCTAATCATATTGAAAACATGTATTGTATACCAAAATCGCAGTTTTATAATTGAATGACCTGAATTGCGTCAGCTAAATGCAAACAATTTGTACAAAGAAGATCAGAGATTTTATAGATGTCTCTATTTTATTGAGTATTCTTTAATTTGAAACATTTTATTTGAAACATAATAATTAATTGGTCAAATCCTATCCCAGATACTATATAACTGTATTTTGGTCTGATTTGTTTGGGGTTAAATGGGTAAAATTATTTTGTAGATCGTAGTCATATTTCGTAGGCTTACAACTAATATGTTGCATGGGCGTGTATACGACTGGCGTAGATTTTGCTAACAAATAAACATAATCGGCAACTCAATAAATAGTACAAACTTACCAATAAAGAAAATATAGGCTGCACGTACTGCAATGGGAACCATGTACAAACGTCGGCTACGTGAATATGGTGAAAACAGTTCTGGAGCTAGCTACATGTGGTACAGTATAATATGCATTCATCACATCAAAATTATTTGTAAGAAACAACCAACTCATGCATTGGTTGTGTTCCCGTTATAATGGAGACCCGTCAGTCTATGGAGCCAGACGCAGCAGTGTACACTCCAATATCCCTGGTGTAGAGGTACGTACTAGGCTGCTGTGACAATGCTGTTTGCCCACTTTTTCCTCCTAGGTGTAACAGCCATAGGCGTAGGAGGCGGGGGATGAGGGGTCTGCAGCCCACCCACCCCCCCCCCCCCCCCTGCCCCCTGGAGTTTTGAAAACTGTCATATTCGGGCAAACAGCACCTTAAATTCGGGCAAAACCATGTCTTACATTCTGGCAAATCACTGTCAGATATTCGGGCAAATCGGTGCCATAGTCATATTCGGGCGAAGTCATGTTTTATTCGGGCAAACATATGACATTTTACAGCAAAATTGGGGGAAAATATGTTTTTTTTCGGGGGTCAAAGGGTGTAGGAAAGATAATTATTCGGGCAAAATACCTCAGTCCCCAGCCCCCCTCTCCCCTGTGAGAGATGTGCTTCTACGCCCGTGTTAACAGCCGTCGGAATAGAGAATGATGTTTTTTCATTTTTTATATCGGGCAATCTCAGCATGCTTATTGTCTGTTCCTCGCTCTCTCTCTCCCTCTCTCCTTGCCAAAAAGAAAATCGTTCCGGTTGTTATGTTCAACGTACCATTTCCTGCAAATTCAGGGTCAAATGTGTTTTTGTTTCCACTGTCATGGGCATGCAGCCTCAAATCGTTTGCCCTTCCTTCCTTCCTTCCTTCCTTCCTTCCTTCCTTCCTTCCTTCCTTCCTTCCTTCCTTCCTTCCTTCCTTAAAAAAGATCAACAAAACATTTGCTGTTTCACTTGAAATGTTACTGATTTTAATTTGCACACCACACAAGTATAATCATGATAATGTCCATGTCTAATGAATAGTATAAGTTTTCAAAACAAGAATTTCGGAGTGGGGAAGGGGGCTGGCAGTCCGCCACCTGTGCCTTTTGCCAACTGGCAAGGATTTCGGACCATTTCAGAGAACGATTTGAAGAAAAAAACTTCAGCGAGGATGCGAGGGAGAATGGAAATTGTTGAATCGAATGATAAAATATGACCAATGGCATAGTATGACCAAAGGTATAGCTACAGGTGCACGGGAGTGCGTTGCGGCGGACATGCGGATGGGCATGCATGAGTTTGGGCGATATTGGGCAATACGCCCTGCTCCCAAAGTAAAACGAATTAAGAAAAGTATAGAGTGCCCCCCCCCCCCCCCCGCCCATAATATTAGTAATTGGTTTGTGTCCTGCCCTCAAACAATAAAACAAACAAGATCTTTTAGTTGCTAACGAAAGTTAACTTTTAGACCCCGTTTACAGTGCAGGGCCGGGCCGAGACGCGTCTCGGCCTTGCTTAAATTGCGGTACTCGGCCCCCCCCCCCCCCCCCCCCCCCCCCAATTTTGGTGCGTTTACAGTGGCGGGGCCTGGCCGCCCTTTCAATATCTTGTCGTAGTGGCGCTCTGCATGTAAACAAACACAGTAAACAAACCAGTATTTTGGAGGCACGCCGGGGTCACAGAACAAAGGCGCGTTATTTGCAATGAATTGTTTTCCCAATTTGGTACCGCATTTGGCCCTGCGTGCGTTTACAGTGAGAAAAAGCGGGGCCGAGACGCGTCTCGGCCGCGGCCGAGACTACCTCCAGAGCAGGGCCAAATGCGCGGCCACTTTTGGCCCCGCATTTGGCCTTTTGAGCGTTTACAGTGAAGAAAAGGCCGGGCCGAGACGCGTCTCGGCCCGGCCTTTTTTTCACTGTAAACGGGGTCTAAGTGGGTACCTAAGGCTTACCCAGTTGACCATTTTGTTGATCAATAAACTGCACATCAAGAATACACTTAGCAAACAACTAAGCTAGCGGGGTTTCATGAATATGGGGACTGCTCTCTACTATATATTACAATCCCCATAGAGTATAAAAAGGAGCCACCAGGCATGCCAGGTCCCAGTACGCAATTGGCTAAAAACGTTATAAAACCCCATATTTGTTCATTACAAAAAATATGTCCACGTTACGCCACTGACTAGTGAAATTATTATATCCCGTTATTGCTGATCAAGATACTTTTACAATCCAAAGTTTCCCTTTGTTTAATTTACACACACATATACAAACAGATGTCACACACACACACACACACACACACACACACACACATGTACACATACGTTTTGTTGTCCCTTTATACTCTGCTCAAAGATGATGATCAAATAAATTAGTACGGGTTCTTATAGCGTTTTTAGCCAATTGCGTAGTGGGACCTGGCATGCCTGGTGGCTCCTTTTTATACTCTATGGGGATTGTAAAATATAGTAGAGAGCATGCCCCATATTCATGAAACCCCACTAGCTTAGTTGTTTGCTAAGTGTATTCTTGATGAGCAGTTTATTGATCAACAAACGGTTATCCTAGTCCCCAACTACATGGTCAACAAGGTTAGTCTTAGGTACCCACTATAAAGTTAACCTTCGTTAGCAACTAAAAGATCTTGCATATGATTCTTTGCAACGTCATCCAAAAAAGACTTAGCAAGGAACTAAGCTAGCGGGCTGTCATGAATATGGGCCCTGGTTGATTATCAACACTGGGCCAACTAATACCGTATATTACGAGGGACATGACAAGTTGTGCTGGAGTTGTATTCTGCTTCACGTAGACATGTTTCACAAAGGGTATTTTTGATCAATGTCTTGGATAGGAATTTTAAAAACGCCCTCTATCAACGCAACTATAGGACTACTGTAATGTAATATTGGAATCAATCAGACGACAGATAGAGGGAGATATTCTGGTTTTAAAAATACTCTAGATTCATACTGTACGTACGTGATAATATTTCCACGGGGTATACACTTGTCCACTTCATAAAGATGTTAATTTACATTTCTCAGGTCCATCGATGTTAAACATAATAGAACTATGCACAAAGCATTCCTAGCTGAATTGACATGAAGTGGAAGCAGTTGTTCGTCTCTCATAGACTGTCTTAGATACAGGAACATATGTGTGAGCTTTACTTTATCATGGACGTTGTGTTTTTACAGTTTTCGTAATACATGTATGAATAAAGCTAGCAATATCCTCAACACGTTGTAGTTCGATCACTCGACGGGGGGCATGGTAGGTTTCATCCTCCTCCTCGTTCTTCTGCTTCTTCTTCTGCGCTCTTCTTCTTCTTACTTCTTCTTCTTCTTCTTCTTCTCTTTCTTCTTTCTTCTACTTCTTCACTTCTTCTTCTTCTTCTCTTCTTTCTTCTTCTTCTTCTTCTTCTTCTTCTTCTTCTTCTTCTTCTTCTTCTTCTTCTTCTGTCTTCTTCTTCTTCTTCTTCTTCTTCTTCTTCTTCTTCTTCTTCTTCTTCTTCTTCTTTCTTTCGTCTTCTTCTTCTCTCTTCTTCTTGAAGGCAATTGTTTACCTCCACGCCTATTTGGGCTTAATCGCATTCATTTATTCATGTCAATACTCGCTATTAATGTTACCATTATCAATCGCATCATCCTCACCATGTAAAAGAAGAGGGATTGCCCCCCGCCCCCCCCCCACATACACACGAACAATCACATATGTTTCAAATGTATTACTACATGACGAAGCGTATAATTTAAATCTTTAGACTGAGCTTGCACGACATATCATTGAGTAACATTTCTGTCTTGGGTATGCACCAGATTACACAATGTCAAGTTTTTTTTATTGCAAAAGCTCCACCTACCACCTGCATGGGAGGGGGAAACTCTGCTCTACACACTCCCTCGGTCGCTTTCGCTCCCTCGCAATGCCCCCTCCCCACCCCCACCCCCCCCCCCATGTGACGACCTTGCGAAGAGCGGATAGTGTGTTAAGTTCGTCTACTTAGTAAAACATTTTATACATGTATATCGCACATCTTTACCGCTTCATCGTATCTGTTGATTCATATTACTGCTGCAACAGTGGCATAGCGTGTGTCAGACTGATTGGGAGCGGCGCGATATTATTGGGGCACCGTATATATTTCTTTTTTAAAAATTCACAAATTGCCCCCTTATGTATCTTTTTGTTTTGTGTTCAAAAAAATTGGGGGCACGCTGACCCCCTCCCCCGTGCCTCCGTAGCTGCGCCACTGCTTCTGCATCGTAAACCTTATCCTTACCATCACCATCCACATCATTATCGGCGCGGGTGTTTGCAGAGAGAGTTGTCTGAGCGGATGACAGCGTTCACCTCAAAGTTACAGGGGCTCTGTCGCTTCCATTGTTTCACATCAACGGCTCGCAGAGCGTTTCAACTGCATGCCAGTCTTACCACCTTGCTTTTATAAGATCAGCGCTAGCAGTCTCCGATCATTCGTTACTTGGAATGTGTTTAGAGACAGTCGCATGGGCGGATGGTTTGCTTCGTTCGTCTGCTAATATACATGATATATCGCACATCGTCACTTGCTTCTGGGTAATTAAGATGGGAATCGCCAACAAGTAACATCAACTACAGCTAGGGCTTCGTCGAATCCATTGATTTATATCACTGATCGAAAACTGTTTCCATCATCCTTACTTTAAATAAGCGGTGCTCCAGCAGCTTGGTCCACTCATTACTGTGGACGTGTACAGGGAGAGTCATCCATGACAGATAGAGGGGGAGATGGGTGGATTGTTGTCGTCTGCTTATCTGTAAAAAATCACTCTCTTGTTTCGACCTGAAGTGATCTGCATTTTGTCAAGGAATCTCGAGAGGCGAATAACTGTCCATTTTGGAATGCCGTAACCGTTCAACTATTAACCGTTACAATGCCAGCGATAATTATGTTTTCCAGTCACTGCGTGTGTTTAAATGGTGTCAATCGGGTTTAAAACACTTTTAAGAGTTAATTTGTACGCATTTTAATACCGACGACAGAAGGGATGTTGAACAACTACTAACTGATGATGGCGAAGACGAGAGAAGAAGCGTCATGTGCGTGTGCTTTCCACATCAAGGTCCTCTACTTGCCTTCGCAACGCTATGTTTCCTGTCGATGTTTGTATTCACATTCAGTTTCGTATGGCACATACATCAGCAGCAGCAGGGACAGCATGGAGGAGGCTCGGACTGCGCCCCATCCGAACTCCAGTCCGCCCGTCGCCACCCGTCACCGGCCGCTGTTCGGGGCACGGCTGTCGTGCCAACGCGACTCTTACCCGACAATGTTCCGATCGCAGGTGAGACGAACGGGCGAGGCGACAGTCGTCAGACATTCCTAGAAACCGATGATTTCAGTCAACAACAAACAGCAGGTGATGACAGGGGCGACAAGAAGAACGGCCCGGTGGCGAACGGTAGTCAGCACCGAACAGGTGATGCTAATGCTGGAAGAGGCAGGGTGATTATTAACGAGAGTTTGGAAATATTAGCGCACATATTTGATGACGGAAAGGGAAGGCTAAGGAGCAGCGATAATGGAGCTGAGGAGGAGGAGGTTTTACGTTCCGAGGAGGAAAACAGAGATCAAGAGGTTGGAGGTTCGAGACCCAAGCGCGTCAGGCGTGACGCTGATGAGAGGGATCTCAGAGTGGTGGCTTCCATACCGATTTCCATCCCGGTAAGTCCTACACACTTAGTACCCATTCAAATATGTTTGATTTGTGCAAAGACATACATTATCCGTCGATCATAGCACGATATTTTTTAGGGAACAATCCTAAACGGGTTTATTAAAACAATTATGAGTATTGACTATTGATTATACCCCACATAAAACATAATGCCTAATTCTTGTTGGGTCACTTGAGTTGGCCCTTCATAGTAAGTTCAGTCCTTTGCTTATTGTCCTTGGTATGCATTTTATATCCTGTACATTTATTTGCAAATTACTGCATTACTGGGATATGATGTTTTTGTATGACGATGATGATTATGATCATACTGCATGATACTGATGATGGTGATGGTAATGATTATGATGATGAAAATGATGATGATGATGATGATGATGATGATGATGATGATGATGATGATGATGATGATGGTGATGATGATGATGATGAGGATGATGATGATGATGAGGATAATGATGATGATGATGATGATGATGATGATGATGATGATGATGATGATGATGATGATGATGATGATGATGATGATGATGATGATGATGATGATGATGATATGATAAAATTGTATTAGTGATCAAGGTATGGTGGAGATGGTGAAGATTGTATAAACACAACTTATGCATGAACGCTGAAGCTATTTTGAGACATAAAATTAATAGTAAAGAGTTCTGATATTTCCAAAGGACTTCGGTTATCATGCAGGTAAATGTAATTGCGGAAGTGATGATATGAAGTTTCACGAGGTGACGTTGCTAGCACCATGTACGGGCCATGTACATGATGCACACGTTCTGTTTAAAATATTTAGAGGTGTAGACAAGTGAGGTAAAGTGTATTCTTCATTTTGAGAAGAACTACTGAAAGGAGGTAGATCGGAGAGTGTGTAGAGCGGTTACGTTTTATTTGGGCTGTAAGAACTGAAAATGTTGGTTGAGAATAGTGAGTAGAAGTCTCGATATAATCAGTCAGATTGTGCGACCGTCTTCATCAAATTTTGCTGTCCTTATTCCTAATGGCCATAAACTAAGTATAGTACAGTTCTGGTCAAACATAATTTTAGTAACAAAAACTTGTCAGTTATCATTAAAAACTGACAATTAAAACTCACTGATACTTGAATGGTAGAAAAAAACATATATATAAACGGCTATTAAAGTTACAGGGATGTGTTCATTAAAAAGGCAGCTGTTACCTCCAGACAAGTCAAAGTTCAACAATGTTTTTAATCAAAATTGTATGTGAAAGTGATGTTCGGTAAAAAAAAAAAAAAAAAGATTCTGTAAAGAGATCATCAAATGATGATAATTTAAGAAAATATTTTATAAATCCTACACATTTCTGAAAATGTACCAAAATTATTGTACAAAATTTATAAAATATTTTCTTAAATTATTGAATAAAAGTTGGTCCCCAACATTTATTCCAATCAGATATACTGTATTTATGGATTTTCAGCCGCTTCTGAAAAGTTGCTTATGTCATTAAAATCGTGTGCTCTTTCAAATTGTACACTTTATTTTTCATTACCTCACAAACAATATATTTCTTGAAGCGCCCTCTGAACCAAAACTGAACTACACCTTTAAAATGAAGTTTATATTATATCGCACTGACAATCAAATATGCCGTACATTGTCGGTTGGTGAGTTAAGAAGGCGGCAGCATGCCTTTCATGTGAAATATGATTTTACATGGTCTTGTCTAGAGATCCACATGATATCATTAAGGTTGTTTTTTTTACAGTATTCTTGACAACTACTTTATAACGTTTCGTCTGATAGGACATTATATTTATGACTATTTCAATTTAATCGAGACTTTGTATTGTACACGGTTTTGTTGATAACTCTCAAAGTCGTTACATGGATGAAATATCTTCTAAAAACGACACGCGCGACCCCTGGATCAATAATTTACCTGGTGGGTGTTTCACAAAATTATTCAAAGTAGAATTTAACTCTATGTTGGACTTAACAGTAATGGAAAGCCAATTGTAGCCTTGAAATAAAACATATTCAGTATATTCAAAGTATTTGAAACTTCAAACAACAATTGATATCAATTATTTAAAGGCTCCTTGATAATAACAAAATTAACTGATTTTATCTAACTTTATGCCTTTTCAAAAGAACAGTTTCAACCATTTTTACAAAGAAACTTTAAATTGCTTTCCATAATATAGTTCGGTCAAACTTACTTTGATTTTTTGTGAATTACCCCCTGGAAAGTTTATGGTATCAACCATTTGAACCATTTGAAGCGGATTTGCAACAAAGTTGTCCTACCTGCTATCCAAATATTTTGCCATTCACGCTTTAACCATTTCAACTGGTCTTTCGAGCAATTAAACTGCGAAAAGCATAATAGTATCATCATCTTTAGAATCGTGATAATCATATTCACAAATTAATAATGGTCCATCTATGGTACGATATAAAATAGTAAATGATAATAAGTATATTAGTTTATTGTTTACATTGAATGATTTGATCCCACCAGTATCTTATAAGAGGCGAGACTAGCTAGGGGTTGCACCATTGAAGCCCCCCCCCCCCTACACACACACACACACACACACACACCTTTCGCAAGGGCTTTATTAAACAGCACTATATTGTGCAAACAAATCATTTACTGGCTAAACTTCACCTAATTATCGGGCAACATCGTTTAATTTAGGGCAGAACCATCTTATTTATGGCGTAATCATCGCAATTTGGTGCAAATTCGAAGTTTGTTTAGGGGAAAACGTATACGAATGTCGGCAGGATGATATTTGGGTATAAAGATCGAAACCTTCTGGGGAGAAACACAAAACTCTATACGCCTATATAGATGTCTATATCGCATCCATTGTGCAGCAAATTCAGTATTAAGACAAACTGCAATTATATCGTGGAATTAAATAATATTGAACAGTTAAATGATTGTAAAACTCACTTGACTCTGTTTTTTATGCTGCTTTCCACTATATTATTAGGTCTGTCTTACATAATTTGTTCGAAGGAAAAACGTTCCTGTAATTATGCCTCCAACCGTGTGACCCAATTTTAGCAACAACGTTAAAAGTACGATGTGCTTGTTTATGCATTATCAAATTTATATCCTTACGTCGCGGGATGATGTTACCGTATATACTTAGCAGCAGAATTAGATTTTGTCTAGAAAAATAACGAGGGCAACCTTGTTTTTGCCAATCTACGACATTAGTCCTGTGTACATGCAGTTAACCCATTGAGGGCTTGGGTCGAGGTTGTTCTAGTACATGTATGATGGGCGAATACATCAATGTTATACCAGCCTTTACTTCCAAAAAGCGCTATCAATTTCCTTTAAAGGGATCTATATTGTAACTATATGCTGTCACATTCAAACATTGAGGAAGAGTTAAAATGCATTTATGTAGTCTGATATATATCTACTATACTGAGTGATTTATCAACGTTTCATGATAAATGAATGCCATAATGGCTAATTTAAGTGATCTAGTAACTTTGTTGACATGTGCACAAAGTGATGAATGGTTGATATAATTGTATATTGTTGTTATCTGATATCTCCACTAAGTATTGTGTGAAAATGTCAAGTTAAATGGACGTTATATGGCCGAGTAATTATCAAAAATGCAAAGTAATATTCAATAACTCATTGCACTGACTTTGAACACGGTTATGACTATCCAAGGGATAGTTTAACATCTGAACACTTCAATCGTAAATATCTTTTTTTACGTAAGAGAAATTCGAAAAACCGAAACCTGTCCTCGAATACAACAATGTATGAGGGAACCGCTATAATTCCAATTGGATTTTGAGGATTTGGACAATGTTACTAGATCCCTGTAAGTATCCAAAGTGTTAATACACAGTTGAAATGATCACTGGGATCGTTTCAAAAGTAAATCATAAATTGTTCAATAACGAGAATGATGAACATTTGAAATATATAAACTTGTTTCAATCTTCTGTTGATAAGGGGAAGAGAGCAAGACATGAAAGAACCACTAGAAATGAAAGTGAGTTTGGTCGATTCCGACAAAGCTACGAACATTTAGTCAATATACTGATATAGGCAACGCAGTCACGTCCGTAGCTATAAATCCAAAATAATAACATAATTTACACAATCAAAACACAATAATGGGTCATTCCATGTTTACTTTCCCGTAGCCATTGTGTAACATTGGTCGGACGAATAAACGATTAACCTAAAAAAAAATTATCCAAAATGTTTTCAAGAGGATTCACCGCTTTCTGGTATTACGCTCTTTACCATGTCAAACACATGAATCTTATCATTATACTTATATTAGAATAAAATCAAATCATATCTAATTGGCTTATAATATTCCATGGACAAAATGATTTTCCCCTGCCATTGAGAATCATCCTCACACCGCAGGTATCCTCAGTGGCGTAGCGTACGGTGGTCGGACAGATTAGGGGGCACCCAAATTATTGGGGGGGGGGGGGGGAGGGGGGTCACACTCTCTGTTTTTCTGTATTTTATAAAGGATTTTCCCTTTGTAAGTTGTATTATTTTTGTCAAATAATGATTGGGGGCAACATGCCAGACCCAAACCCGTAGCTAGACCACCGGGTATATATCCTTGTAGACTTCTCAAAAAAGAGTAAAGTTCCTCGAGCATTGTCGATACGACTGACCATGACACACTTTTACCAAAGAGGCAAAGCCTCGATCATCAGATCATCGAGCTTGAAAACAATACTTATACTGTCACACCACAGGTATCCAACTGGACTCCTTAAAGACCCTCGAAACAATTGACCATGACACACTTTTACCAAAGAGGCAAAGCCTCGATCATCTCGTTTGAAGAAACAAATCATACATGTATACTTTTGGAAAACGGGGGAAATTAAAGGCCTTGAAGTTACCAATAGATATGAAGTTGTTTGTTTGTCTAATAGTTCAGATAGGCTTCATGCACAAAGCACCATGCTCACAGTAGCAGGGATGTAAGTTTTCGGGATTTGGACGGAAATCCGGATTTTTTTTCTAAAATTACGTTGTTGTTTTGTTGTTGTTTTTATTTGTTTGTTGTTTTTTTTGTTTTTTTTGTTTTTTTGTTTTTGTTTTTTTGATCGACAAACGTGTCCGTAATTACAAATTACAATCAAAACCTATCCATCATCTTACTAAAAACTGCAAAGTTCAAAGGCAAATTTGCAAAATTTTCCTGCAGGGGCGTTGCCCCTGCAACCCCGCCGGGTGCTGCTGCCCCCTGGACCCCCGCTATGGGGCAGGGGCGCTGCCCCTGTACCCCGCCAGGGGGCTACCGCCCCCTGGACCCCCAGTTTCTGGATTTTTTTTTAGCTCCATTTACATCCCTGCAGTAGGAATAGGTCAATATAATTGTTATTTTTATTTTGTGCCATTTTAATGATTTACATACCGGGATTTTCCCGTGCCTCCTTTACCTTCTTCTCGATCACCAAATTTCCTTGACATTCAGTCAAATCTGTGTACACTATATACAGGGTCCAACTAGCGGCAACAATAATTATGGCCACTGAAGACAGTCAGCCTCATATAGACGGGTGCCATAACACCGTGTTTTCTCTATCACATTTTGTGGCCACAATAACAACATATTGGCTGCTTAAGACCCCGTTTACAGTGAAAAAAAGGCCGGGCCGAGACGCGTCTCGGCCCCGCTCTTTCTCACTGTAAACGCACGCAGGGCCAAATGCGGTACCAAATTGGGAAAACAATTCATTGCAAATAACGCGCCTTTGTTCTGTGACCCCGGCGTGCCTCCAAAATAATGGTTTGTTTACTGTGTTTGTTTACATGCAGAGCGCTACTACGACAAGATATTGAAAGGGCGGCCGGGCCCCGCCACTGTAAACGCACCAAAATTGGGGTGCCGAGTACCGCAATTTAAGCAGGGCCGAGACGCGTCTCGGCCCGGCCCTGCACTGTAAACGGGGTCATAGACAGGTGGCCACTTAGACAGGTTTAACTAGGGAAGTGGAAGTTTGAATTTCACTTTCCTGGTTTAACTCTAGTTGCAAAATGTTAGCACAACATTTGCTCCGGGGACAAAATACTCCAGGGTTTATCGCCAAGTTTAGATTAATTAGTGAAAGTTAGGGTTAGATATGATTATGTTGAGGGCATGAAGGGATGGGGTCAAAGTAAGGCTTATTTGAGTAATGTGTTAAAACTGCATGTAGGTTTATACAGAGGACCAATTATTGTCGCCAGAGCAAATATTACGGAACCTCGTAATTGATACACATGTATTCCTCAAAACTGTTCACTAAAGTCATCCTGGTGTTTTTCCCGCTTAATTTATTACAAATTAGATACATTATATTATAGTTTGTCATTGGGCATGTTGGGGTAGCGTCGTCAGGACTGTGGCACACGAATTATTTAGCGCACACATTTTGTATTTCTTTATTTTGTAACGTATTTCCCCCTTATTGATGATATTATCTTATTGTCAAACTATGGGGGAGGGGGGGGGGGGCGTGCCCCCACCACTACAACCCACCCGCAGCTACACCCCTGCATTATGTTAATCTTTAATGACTTCTTGTGCAACTTTTCTCCCATCTAAGACCCCGTTTACAGTGCAGGGCCGGGCCGCCCTTTCAATATTGTGTCGTAGTGGCGCTCTGCATGTAAACAAACGATTATTTTGGGGGCGCGCCGGGGTCACAGTGCAGAGGCGCTTTATTTGCAATGAATTGTTTTCCCAATTTGGTACCGCATTTGGCCCTGCGTGCGTTTACAGTGAGAAAAGGCCGGCCGAGCCGCGGCCGAGACAACCTCCAGAGCGGGGCCAAATGCGCGGCCACTTTTGGTACCGCATTTGGCCTTTTGAGCGTTTACAGTGAAAAAAGGCCGGGCCGAGCCGCGGCTCGGCCCGGCCCTTTTTTCACAGTAAACGGGGTCTAACTTAGTTATACTCAATCGAGTTCTCTACCCTCAACCTATCACTGTCAACAATAGTATGAATCAGCACAAACAATCGTGTTTCACAAACATGCGGAGGTGATTTTCACTTTCCAATTCATCTTCCTGTATTATAATGAAGGCGTAAATATGTTTGAGTGTTTTTGTTGGCACAAGGAAAATGCTAAAGTTAAAATAAGGGTGGGGGCAACAATAGGGGAGGGACAATTCCCAAAATTAGCGGGGAGGAGTTAGGGCACTACTCTCCCCCACACCATCCCCTTAGCTGCATGCGCAATAACTATTGTTTATAAGTAATGCGTAATGATTTACATGTTCGGGCCCGGAATCTAAATCAGTCACATTTATGTGATAATGAACTACACGAACAATGAGTTATTTTCATCTTAATGACTTCGCCAAAGTCGAAGTTAAAAGGAAAATTAATAAAATACAATTCAATGTGCGCATTAGCATCATCATTATTTGGAAAGGATATTGAATAATATGGGAATCGTCTAATGTAAAACTCACCACGTGCACGTTAGGAATTGAAAGGTACTGTCATGAAAACGAAGTTATCAGGAAAATGAATGTACCCTGGTTAAATTCGATGGAAGGAATCGCAACACCAAGCGAAGCAAAGTGAATTATGAGAAGGCGGTCACAGCGGTATTATGTCAACTCTTATCACGCGTAGATAATGATGTATGTTACTCACATTTTCGTAAAGCATTCATTATGATAGAATCTTATGATGATGACGATGATGATGATGATGATGAAGATGATGATGATGATGATGATGATGATGATGATGATGATGATGATGATAATGATGATGATGATGATGACGATGATGAGGATGATGACGATGATGATGACGACGACGATGATAATAATGATGATGATGATGACGATGATGATGGTGATGATGATGATAATAATTATAATATTAATAACATTATCATGCTAATAATTTGTTTTGTTTACCCAGCTGAGCCTATTCTACCAGAGGACCCTGCGACTAATATCATTACCTCTACCATGGAGTACATACCCTTAATCAAGTCGGCACATGACGTGCACTCTCTCCACTCCCTGTGGAGGATTCCAGCCAGTGCTACTTTATAATTATTTACACGTGCTTCATACTGCAAATAGTTAAATAGTCTACATTTAAAGGGACTTAGTAACCTTGTCCAAATCCTCAAAATCCAATTGGAATTCTAGCGGTTCTCTTATACCTTGTTGCATTCGTATTAACAATAAAAGCATGGGACAGGTTTTGGTTTTTCAAATTTCCATTTTGTAAAAAAGATATTTACGATTGAAGTATTCAGATGTTAAATTATCCATTGCATTGGATAGTCAAAACTGTGTACAAAGTGAGTGCATGAGTCAGTGAATATCACTTTGCATTTTTGCTCATTATTCGGCCATATAACGTTCATTTAACTTGAAATTTTCACACAACTGTAGGTTAGATATGGAGATATAAACTGGGAAGAAAGGAAGTACCAATTATATGGAGGGCACAAGCCATGAAACAAACAAAAAGGTATAATGCATAATTGTTTTAACCATAGACAGCACTTGATTATCAAAGCAAGCACATCATATGGCTAGATATTAAACGAAGTAAGAGTAAAATGCCGCCGATAACATGATTCTAATTTACTTATTTCCGTCAAGAGACAAAAGAAAGGGGAATTGAATCGTAACCTTGACGTTGGTATGCATTACTACTTATTTTATTTAACAATTTACATGATTTACGTCAATATTTGCGACATCCATGCTTTCGCCTTGGCCGTTGAGTGAGCGACCGCCCGAGTAATACGCAACCGAATATTATTTTCACGCATTGTGAGAATATAGCGCGGTAAAATCATTAGAAAGTGATCAGGTATGTCAGAGATGAGAGCAGAAGAATAGTTAGAATCCAACTTTTCGTTTATGCGCCAAGGGCACCGTCCTCATGTTATATACAAGTTTGTCAAGCAACCGAATATTTCACGAAGAGAGCGGTGTAGCAAATTCTTTAGAGAGTGATGAGACATGTCAGAGATGAGAGCAGAAAAAATAATTAGGATCCAACTTTTCTTTAATGCGCCAAGAGCAAAAATCTACATTACATGTTACTTGTTAGAAATGTTTGTCAAGCCACCGAATACTTCACAAAGAGAATTGTGCGGTAAAAATCATTAGACGGTGATCAGAGCTGAAAGCAAAAATAATTAGTTTAGTTTCCTACTAAATTGTATTATTCTGTTGATGTACCAAGAGCATCACCTAATAAGTTTGTCAAGAAGCTAGGGTCGAGCATGGATGACATGGAAGGAATTCGTAAGATTATACAAAATGAAGACGAGAAATACGAAGCCTAAAGTTAGTAATGCCATCAGGTGCATTAGATTAGATTAGATTAACCAGTTATATGGCTGTTTCATAATTTGTTTCTTTCGTTTCATTTTATTAGGATACTAATATGAAGTGAATTTGTATCGCTAAGGGTGGCATATATATACATGTTGAGGGAAAACATGCTTATGCGTGTGACATGTGAGCCCCGGGGAGTGATGGGTCAATTCATTAGGATTAATCGGGGCGGCCCTGGCTTGAAGGTCATGCACCACCCCGCTGCTCCCTTCTGGTGGCCTGACACCAGGCGCGCGCAAAGTCGCAAGTTCATATCGCACACCATCAGGACTGGTGAGATGTGATTTGCAAAACAGGTGGCCCTTCTTGGTTGTTTTTGTTTCTTTTTCTTTTATTGAAATGTTCTGACATTGTATTCGTTTTACGAATTTTTCTACCTATATGTCGTTCTGTCCGTTTGAATGTATGTTTGTATGTTTATTTGTGTTATATGTGTTTGAAGGTGTCGTTTGTGTGTTTGCTTTTTCGTTAGTTCGTTCGTTCGTTCGTTGGAAAGATTCAATTTCCAAATAATCTGACATGGATTGGACGGATGAAATTATGTAAGTTAACTTCGAAAAGGGTGGATCTGTTCCATCTATAAATGGTTTTGCTAGTTTGTATGTTTGTTAGTTGGTTGGTTGGTTGGTTGGTTGGTTGGTTGGTTGGTTGGTTGGTTGGTTGGTTGGTTGGTTGGTTGGTTGGTTGGTTGGTTGGTTGGTTGGTTGGTTGGTTGGTTGGTTGGTTGGTTGGTTGGTTGGTTGGTTGGTTGGTTGGTTGTTTGGTTGGTTGGTTGGTTGGTTGGTTAGATGGTCGGTCGGTCGGTCGGTCGGTCGGTCGGTCGGTCGGTCGGTCGGTAGGTCGGTCGGTGACAATTCAAAGTCAAAATGAACTTGGTGTGGTCAAGACAACAACAGCGTTATAAATATTTGAAATGTTAAATACAGTTTTGCCACTTTCTTCCTCATCAATTACTTTAAAAACGGTACGCCAATACCAAATGCGAGCACAACGTTTCTATTCTGTGTTTATACTTTGCTTGAATTACTCGTTGCATATTGTTATAATACAGTATCTGTTTGAGTATGTTTGCTTGCATGTTTCAACTGGTGAGGTAGAATCGCTGTTATTTGATCGAAGTGGTAATATTTTCTTTTTAGAGCATATCAGCATGCATACAATTCTGATAATTCGTTGCGTAGCCAACAGCGCATGTATATTATCAAAGGGCGGAACACGCAGGCGTTGGCCCACGTCCCCTAGTTTCGAGATCAGAAATGATATTGAATAAAACTTCACACTACAACCTAACGCATGTACATGAGACATCCCAGGTACTATACCCAAGTTATTGTACCTCCAACCCCCCCCCCCCCTTCATATCTGTTACGCCCCCCCCCCCCCCCCCACCTAACTCCCCACCCTTGTTGACATGTACTGTACTAGATATGCTTGTACCGTACACAGCAGGGTTGCCGGGTTCAATTGCGTCCGTGATATAACATAATGTATAAGTATAAGGAATAATTATAAGGAATAATGTTTCCACTTTTTTACCGACAGGCAACAATATAAGAATTTAACTGTCTCGTATATTTAAAAGAAAACCACTTTATGTTACATTGCCTGTCTCTTATACAATATCATGAGTATTGTCAAACGACGCGTATCATAATGTGTTATGATTTGAACTGAGCAGCCAACCTGCCTAAAGTGTCCATCAAAAGTGATTTTCTGCAGAGAAGAACGCTGTTATAGAACCTGTCTATTAGAGGTCACCTGTTTGTGGTGGTCACTTTTCTTGTTTCCCCTATGGTCACTTTACATTGGTTTCACTGTACATTTACCATTTTTAAAGTTCATTCCGAAGGAAATCATGCCCACGTCAATTTTGTCTTCTGTGATTTATTCAGACATATTTCACGAAATCTAAAGTGAAATGAAATAAATGAAAGATAAACAAATTAAACTTTTTTTTTCTTTCTTTTTTCGGGGGGGGGGCAATTTACGGCCCACCAAAACCGGCCGAAACCGAATAAAATGGTTATCTATAGGTCAAGAGGCTATTATCTAGGTGACTTGATGGTCCTCTAGTCATGTAATAAGAGACAGTGCAAATATTTATTCAATTTGCACTTAAACCTGAGATTTATGCGGTGGGTGTTGGAAGGACTAGGTCTGTTTAAGATTCAGTGTGACATTCTCGATCCCCTCACCTGCTAACCTCTGTTCTTGATGGTAAGCACTTTTGGGTGTACAAAAGTCATTTACCGTATTCATTTGTACATGATTTGAAATCTGATTTCATTTTCGCAATTGGTTAGTATTGTGTTTGTTGTATTCAAGGCAAATGTGGATTAAACTAATTTATTTTAACTTTCCCTTAGAGTTATACTCACTATAATAAATTCCTGTGAACGTGATTTTGTACTACAATGACGATGAAAAAGAAATAGTTGCATACAATCATAAATCAAACATACACATTTCAGACGTGTTGTAACCCCACGGTCGCGCGCGTGTTATTTGAATGCCACTTCCATGATCTTACTTCGTATCCGAAAGTCGCTACCATTCTTGATACCCCTTTCATAGGCGAACCCCTGGGGGCTGCAACCCCCCCCCCCCCCCCCCCCCCCAACATAAATTTGAACACGGTCATATTCGGGTATAAAAACACCTAAATACGGATAACGTTTCTGATTTATTGCACTATATCGCAAACACTTTATCCGCGATGTTTTTACAATCATGCAACAGTGTTAATCATCGCTACGTCAACTGTCTTTGTGATTTGAAAGGGTTTCCATGATTTGTTGGCTGCTGTTATATAATAGACGCGTCAATCCCAGCATCGGCGTTAATTGGGAACGTGTTTCAGGATAATGTGTATATTTAGTGAAACTAATAACATGAATAGGCATGAACAGTTGTAAAGGCGCATGCGAAAGACTGGCACGGGATTTTAAAGGGATCTAGTAACATTGTCGAAATCGACAAAACTTACCTAACACGCAAATGCTCAAGGAGTTCACAAATACTTAATTGTTCGATTTGTATTACAGTTTAGAAGCATGGAACATGGTTCGGTTTTCCAAATTTCTCTTTCGTTTTGTATTTATGCTTGAAATGTTTAAACTTGAAAACTTCCTTGGGAGCGTTTCAACCCTAAAAAGTATTGCAATGAATAGATTAAGCAAATATCACTATGCATGTTCGCTCATTATTACCATAAAACATCCATTAGACATGACACTTTCAGTGGACGCATTATCGGATCACAGAAATAAACATTCTATCAACACTTTCAAATTGTTTTTTTTTTCTTGCACATGTTAAAAAAGTTACTAGATCCCTTTAAGAAGTTTCAGCAGTGATCAAAGGATCAGTGGACCTCGATCTGCAGACGGTATCGCAACCCCTCGCGAGTGACGTTGACTGCAAAGAATCAAAAGTCAAAGTCCTTAGCTGTAATACTGTGCTTCACGTCAGGCAGTTGCGTAGTCTTTTGACAAGGCGTCACGCGTCTGAGCTGAACGCATGGAAGGCACTATTGTCAAACACGACTACATCATGCACAACCCCTGCACAACCCCTGCACAACCCCTGCACAACCCCTGCACAACCCGGGCAGCAGTTCTCCTATATTATAATGTGTGTTGTGTTTAAATTCCCGATCATCGTGATCAAGTCGTGTGTCTTATATGAGGTACAAGACCATCCATTTGTAACAACCACTACATTACCTAACCTTTTGACAAGGATTTCACGACTGAGCGGCCGCTGGAACAACTGGCAATGGCGGCTATTACGCGAGCAGTAATGGTATACGTACACTACTGGATTGTTAAAGGTGACCAACACCCAAACATATTATTCTTATAAATAGAAGGTAATAGTTTCAGTAGTCCATTCCACCAACAAGTTCATAAAAAAGAGGTTTTCAGAAACATTCTACAATTTAAAAACTCATCACCGCACTAGTATGCGTTCACTGGTCTGCAGAAGAACAGTAGTCTATATAATTTCCAGGACGCGCGCTTTTTATCGTCTCCAAACGTATGCATTGTATAGAAATGACGCACTCGCAAACGTTTGACGCTTACGGAACCAAAGGCCCTTTTAGGTTCCGTAAGTTTTCTCTTTGCGAAGTGTCGGACAATGGTACCAACACATATACCCCTGTGTTATTAGTTGCGTGATGGTCCCCTTTAAGCTGTCCAGTCATTTATGATTATCAGAGGCAAAACCTTTCCAGAAGGCTATAGGTGCGACCCGACTGGGGCCAATGCACTCAAATAGAGCAAATATTTTCTTAGCCAGCATAATGTATTTGGTTGCAAAACTTGACACAATTGTGTGTGTTTATGTTGAATAGAGCTCCCATATTCACGCACTTTTCTTCATGGAGTATACGAAACAACACGGTGGTCATGGTGAGAGAAACGAGGCTAAGATGATGGTTTGGGCAAGTTCGGAGGAGGGAGACCATGCAGGACCCATATTCATAAAACCACACATGTAGCTGCAGTGGCGTAGTTACGGGGGGGGGGGGGGGGGGGCACGGGAGAGGCACGTGCTCCCACCTCAACAATTTGACAAAAACAATACAAAACACAAGAACAACGTATGTGTAAAGTAAGGACATGCATTAGGTGTGCCCCCACCTCAATAATTCGCGTACCACCTGATTAGTCTAACCGCGCTACACTACTGCATAGCTCCATTCTAAGCAAATTTCAGATGATTATGGCTAAGTATACAACAATATATTATTTTAATTGCCATAATATGATTAAATTAATAGCAGATAATAAGTGCTTTACCCAGCTAATTAACCATGATTATACATGTAGTTATAGTGACTAAGAAAACATCGTGTAGATAACTTAGCCCTGATATATGAAACATACTTAGAATGAAATAAAGCTAGTGTGATTATGGTCCCTTATGTATTATTGTAGCAAGAAAGATGTTGCTTATGGAGTTCCCAGGTATAGAAGGTGAAAATGAGGCCATCAAATGAAGTTTATGGACGTGGTTATACATAAGGAGGACACGCATAATGACCATATTCGGGCAAAAAGCACCACATCATCGGACAAAACCTTGCAATTTTGGGGCAAATTATTTTCATATCGGGCGATCTAGCTCGTGTCATATTTGAGCAAAACTTTTTTCATAATCATATTCGGGAAAAATCGTATCTTCTTAGCTGAATGACAAGGACTTTTTTGTTTGCCTGTCTGGTGAAAAAAGGGAAGTAGTAATGGAATTGTAGTAGTCGGTCAAAAGACCTCAATCGATTTTGCCCGAATATGAGACGGTTTTGCCCGAAAATAACATGAGTTTGCCCAAATGTAAGTTACATGTTAAACATGAGTTTGCCCGAATATGATATAAAGGTTTAGCCTGAATATGACATTATTTTGCCCGAGTATGACATGTTTGTTTTTTTCTCGCAAATATGACATGATTGACGCGAATTCCAGGTGTTTTTAACCCGAATATGGCAATTTTAAAAACTGATGTGTAGGGGGGGGGGGGGGTATTAGCCGCGAGCCCCCCTCTCCCCTCTTCCTTCTCGTACGCCTATCATGGGTATAAGCCCAAAAGGAAAGAAAATTGTGCCCACAGCTGCCCTCTGTATGTAGCTACAATATCTACGTCACTGTTTGGTTTTGAGGGTGTATGATCGTTTGCATGATTTAAAGATCACAAGGCTATATTCTTTGTTACAAATGGGAAGTAATTTATCTCAGGAAAAAAACAACAGCAACTAATTTAAACATTCTAAAAGAGCCCTCACTCCAAAAATCTGTCGCTGGTTAGCAGTGCATGCAAGCACCATCATGACCAACCATGCCAACGGTCGTATTGTTAGAAATAAGCAAAATGTGATTTCCATGTTTTACTTCTCTACAAACAGCACTTCATATAGTTCTAAACCATAATTTAAAGTGATCCATTTACTTTGTACAATTACAACAAAAGCCACTTGGCGCTTTCCCACTTCTCTTGTGCGTTGTTGTTTGGCTTATTGTAAAAGAAGAATGAAATGGGTTTTTATTTTTCAAATGTCTCCGTAATCATTGATATATTTAAGATTGAATTTAAGAGCGTCTATAGACGGTTTTCGACCGGAGTCGAGAGTATCTGAATTCGGATATCCAATCGTCCATAGTATACGAGTTCGGATCAAATCAGACCTGTTTTTTCTGTTTTCACTAGGTAAACTTTATTCTTTTTTCAATGAAATTCTCACACATTCTCACATGACAAGAATCGTACAATGAAATTGGTATAAGATTGAATCTCAAACATTACTTTTGTGGAAAAATGCAAAGTTAATGGATCACTTTAAACCATGGCATGGTCTACACGAACCCCCCTAATAATAATGAATTCCAGCCACGGTGATGCCTCCCCTTGACCTAACGTGATACATAATGCATGGGGCTGTATCAAAATTGTACGAGCTCCCCCCGGGCGAGATTGGATTTTCCCGCCTTTTGATGCATTATTTATTTTACGTGGAAAGGTGCGCATGATATCAATCACACCTTGAATAATTAATGCAACAAATCGGTCACTCGCTTGTTAATTATTTAAATAGCTGTCACTCCCTCCCCCTGGAACTTTCGTCGAGATACCAAGCTAAGATATAAATTAAAGGGATCTAGTAAGATTCTCAAAATTCACAAGACTTAATTATCGTGGTTCTCTCATGCTGTATACGCGTGGACCTGGTTTTGTTTTGTTTTTCTCAAATTTCCCTTCGTTAACAAGATATTTACGATTGAAGTCTTCGGATGTTTAACTATCCACTGGATAGTCATAACTGTGTACAAAGTCAGTTCAATGAGTTGGGGAATATTACTTTGCATTTTAGCTTATTACTCGGCCATATAACATCTATTTGACGTGAACTTTTCACAAAATACTCAGAGGACATATCGAATCACAACACTACATATTTTACTAACCAACCGTTCATCACTTTCTGCACATACCAACAAAGCTACTATAGCCCTTTAAAAACAAACTTCGTTCCTACAATACACATGTGTTGCATTTCGTGTGTGCACATACTTCTAGTAAGCGGCGTGTTTCTTTATTTGTATGCCACTGTACAGTATTAGATGAGTCACATAATGTATGGACAACAAACTTTCACTACACATATTTTTTATTTCATATTATTTTATTACGTAAAATACATTCTGATATTCAAGGGTTTTTTCTCTTGAAAATGTTAATTATGTTGCATTGTGAATGTTTTGTTTTCACAAAAATATAAGTATGCAAAAGAACAAACATATTTTGTAACTATTTCAGTTTCATTCATATATCGATTGTTAAAATTTGATTTATAATTTGCTTTTCTTTATTAGTTGTTTTCATGAAAATTTATTCGGGTTTTGATAAATTTGTCAATGGATTATGGGTTTCATAAGCCTTTTCACATGCCCAACACAATATTTGTGTGTTTGTAATACTTGTGTGCTTCCATTCCGTAATCGCTTGTAGTAGTTATGTATTTGTTACCGACCCTTTGATCAATCACAGGTAGAATTGTAGAAATGCTTCCCAAATATAGCTCGTCCAGAGCTGTAAGTGCAACCTTACCAGCAGAGTCTTCGAGCAGTAGTCATCTTATCTCGCTGAATCAGTGATCTTTATCGAATTGTCTCGGGCAAATTACTGTTTGAGTTTTATTCAAGGTATAAAAACAACTGCCATGGCAGCCCGCAGCCCGAATTGAGGTAGTTTTACAATAACACAATTACATGTAAATATTGCAAATAATATACAAGGTGACATAATACGTGTTTTACATACAAGAACTCAATTACATATAAATATTGCTTTTCAAATACGTCTTCCATATTCTGTACTTCACGTGGATGTCATATCTCTCACGTTGTGTTGTAGTTGAGACTTGTTTGGCAACCTTCTTTCTAATGTGAGATTTCGTCCTGATCTTCATAATCCTCTTGGACCAAAATGCCGATCTTCACCAGTTCTAATGCCATGTTCTTGGCGTCTCTGAATATATGAAATGTTCTTGAGTCCTAACGTGAGGTATTGATATTGAATTTTGTAATGACCCGTCCCTGTCTTGACTTCGCCTCTCGGGGGCATGTCAGTGTCCAGACTCTGTATAACATCAGTGGCTGTAGATAAAGCTCTTCAGACCCCACTTAATGGATGCCACATATATAGGTATTACTTTTGTTGGGTCACTGATTATGCTGGAGTTTAATACTCTATACCTCTGACACCATGTTCTTAAAAATGATGTACTTCGAACGGGTCTCGAGGCCCAGAGATGTTGTCCAGATAAGGATCGATGTGAGGTATTTGTGACATTTGTGACATTTGTGAGGTATTTGTTTGACAAGTTTTGTTGTCCTTTACTTTGTTGTTCATCGTGGATATTAATGTATCTGTATGGCAGAGATCTTCTGAATGTTGATCCTTGGAACTTGAAAGTTGTTGATAAGGACTTATCCCTCTGATGCCATGCTCTTTGAAATGGTGGACTTCAAACGGGTCTCGAGACCCAGAGCTGTCTAACTAAAGATGAGTAGTATTGTGACCTGTTAGACGATGAGATTTTTTTTGTCTAAGCACTCAAGTCTCCAGACGATCCTTTAACATGATTACACCGTTGTTTGGCGCGGATGTTGATTCATCTAGATAGCACAGATCCTATGAATGTTGGTCCTTGGAACTTGAATGGTGTTGATAGCGCATCCTGCATATTATAAAGGAAATGAAAACATGGTCAACTAATGTATAACAATACTGGTCAGTATACTATAACAATGTATATCTTTGATCGTTTTTACTATATAATAAGAACAATCACTAGGATTGACCTGTTAGGTTCTGGAGTTCAATATTCAATTATATTCAACGAACATTTAACTGATGATTACCTTGTGCCACCAGTGATGCTGCTTCGAGGCTTTGAACAGAGTTCATTCCATTCTCCTTGCCAACGCCCCGCTTTCGTGCTCTTTGTGTCTCCATAGTTGCTTCAACATTTTAAAGTATGCCATCCTAATGGAATTGCCTCCCTTCATTCAATTTAACACTTTTAAGAATAACACTTTTAGTGGGTCATTGTGCTTTCACATTTCCTTCAATAAAGGTCACCACGTCTTCGATAATCTCCAACAGAAAAACCCTCGCTGCCCTCTCCACGTTTGCAGGACAAACAGAGCGCAACGCATGTGATTCTCCGGTTTCAGATGAAGGCCGCTGCTGAGTTGATGTCTGCTTATCATCACCATCACCATCATCGACATATGTGGGCCTGGTTTCAGATGATTGTTGCTGATTGGTTGTTGGCTGCTTAGCATCATCACCATCACAAGACTTTTCCTTTATTTCGTCCAGAGAGATATCGGAGCGCAGCACATCCGAGTCTTCTCCATCATTCACAGTGTCTAGACGGGTGTCGTTGGAGGGCTGGTGCTCTGGATCTCTGCGGTCACCTGACATACTTCTGTGGCGTGCCAATGTAGCCCCCTATAGAAAGTAAAAGAGTATTAGTTAGCCATACTAATTGTAATACAGGATTAACATAGGAATGTTATGCATGGTATCCTTTCGAAAACCGAATGTCATAACTGCTGTTACTAATTGTATAAAACATATGTATTTCGATGGAAATATACTCATGTTGACCTTCATTCAGAAAAACTAGATACTTCATTTCACCGTGACTTCTCTATGATTAAAAATAGATCCAGATTCCACGGGTGGAATGAAAGGACGTGAACTTATTGAAACAGTAAATTGTGGTGATGTCTCTACCGTAGCATGAAAGAAATATGCATTTTACAGTGGGAGATTGTAATTGTTAGTGTGATTATATTCAGAAAACAGCATGCAGAATACAAATATTACCTTGGTTATGGGAAGCTTCATCTCCGTATCTCTGTTGCTAGGAAACGTGATGTGGTATGTCCTGCCACCAGGGGCAGCCTTGAAACCCGTCACGAAATAGTCTGTCTCGTCTCCAGATACTTCGGTGTTAGATATCTGGGTACCGGGTTCTGTGAATGTAGACAGATTTGTTTGAATGTTGACTAAGAAATCAATACTTTAATTGAAAAAGTAGAACACATAAAACAACAAACAAATACGAATGTTTAACTATAGACTGCTTACCAAAATGTGTTTGTTTGTTTGTTTGTTTTGGGGGTTCTTATTTTATGTCAGATAATTACCAATTTCCACAATTTGAAGACCGGAGCTAGCTGATGGCGTTGCCATTCTCAATTCTTCATTGCTCTCCTCTTCGTTATCTTCCTCCTCCTCGTCGTCAAACGAAGAGAACTCGATGTCGGCATCATAGCCGCGCTCTTTCTCATCATTATCGGCGGTTTCGACGTCACTTTCTTCCCAGGAGGAGAGTGAGGAGGTGTCGTCTTTGGTGATCGGGTCTTTTTCAAACATGACTGGTGGTATCTCTATGACCGCGGTACCCACGATCTCGCCGTCGAGTCTGTTGATGATGCAAACTTCATTGATGCCAATCATATCCTGCAGAAACAAAAAGGGATGTTTGATCTCAATATTCGTATTCATTTTATCACGGTCATTAAATAGGCATTATAATGCAATATCCCTTCCCATTTAATTCAATTCTATTCAATTAAGTTTTTTTCGGCAAGGAAATAATTTAACCTTATACCATGCACACTCTAAAGTCATAGCCGTAATACCTGGGACCTCGGAGAATCAGCATTTATGCTCGTATTTCAGGCCCAAAAGTAGTAAAGATAGCCTCATCTCTTGTTTAATGAAACATTTCATTAATTCTTGGACAAAATAATTAATGAAAGAACTTCAGGAGAAGAACAATTATCTGTCAAATTTACAGATAGGATTGTTAAGAGCAGACATGTGAGGGTTAGATTTATTGTGTTTTACCTTTATTATATTATGTTATTATTTAATGTAATAATTAATAATGTATTAATATTAATTTGATTGACATATTGATAATGATAGTAGTAAGATTGTGCGTCATAAAACTAATTTTCTGAATGAACTGTACAAAATTAAGTTAAACACTTGAAACTCACATGTATAGCATCATAATCAGTATTTATTTCTGGCGTGTCTATACCGGTGACGTGCGCGTTGTTTCGTCACCACCAGCCTTCTCGACCAACTGCGCATGCTCAGTGGGCGTCATGGGATCCCAAAAGGATGGGTCGTCAACTTCGAATTCCTTCATCAACTTCTTGCGAAGTTTTTTATCAGGACACTTTGAATTATAAATAAATGAAATCGGACGTTACTTCGGGACAAAAACACATTTTTGGTTCTACTTTTGACTTGTCAGGTAAACAAATGGACACATGATCTGTTTGCTTGTTTGTTTGTTTGTTTGTTTGTTTGTTTGTTTGTTTGTTTGTTTGTTTGTTTGTTGTTGTTGGCTTTTTTTGTTGGGGGGGGGGGGCTTTTCAGATGAAAACATCACAAGCCCGTCCATCCACAGATGTATGTTTTGTATTACTAGTATTATATGATTGTTTAAAAAGAAAGGCTGCAAGATAGTCTTGATATATTTCTCCCAGGTTACTATGAATAATTATAATTAAACAAACATATTTTCATGTAATGTACACGTTTTTCATTGATAATGTTGTCATATTATAAATTTGTACCAATAAATCAATAATATAAACAAAAAGGAAAAAGTTGTATAACTATAACGAGGGCGAACAGCGTCATAACCAAAAAGACAACGTCTCTATAGATTAACGGTGTACTAGTAACTCAATAATTTGTATGAAAGATAACAATACAACAACTAGTTTTAGAACTATTATATAATAGCGGACATCATTGTAACCGAATTATTTCATAATTTGCTTGCAATGTACACAGGATATTTGACTAATCTGCTAATAGAGAACCACGAATGTGTTATAGGAACCATATAGTGACACAAATTCTCTCCTGTATTTACCAGTTATCTACATACATTTTTAAAGCTGTAAAAACAATAGAGCAGGACATTATTATAGTTCAAAGTAAATCTACCAAATTACATGAAGAGAGAGTACATTTCATCATGTCAACGGTTTAACTACTTGCATATTATTTCTTTCTCGATTTAATAGATTAAACAATTATATATTTACTTAAATGTAGTAAAATTATACGGTTATTCGTTTATGTTTGTAAAATGAAAAGATTTGTATATTTTGTTTAAACCATAAAATCCATAGAATATATTTTTTGTTTGTATAAAGAAAAAAAAATGTTTCAAAACAAATTGTGTATATGAAACAAGAAGTGAATTTCGGGTATTTTACCTTCTTTTGAAAGCGGGACTGTCTCCATGAATTAGCTTCGGATGATAATTCGTCCTCTTTCCTTTTACGAAATTTAGAGTCCAGGCACCCCATTATTAGTTATTTGATAAATCAAAGTTACTCAGAAAATATTAGAGATAATTTACCACGAACAGCTGTCAGCAAGAGCTAGAAACTGTCTAATGAAATAGTAGTCAGACTATTGAGTCGAGATCTCACCGTTGCTAAGAAATGTATGACGCGCTTATGCAAATGAACGCGCATGTTATTATGACGTATTGCTACGTAGATAATGGAAAATATGTGATGTATGGCAAGTGTATTCATACTTCTTTTATATAATGCAGGTTTTAAGTTCATACTGTTATAATAATCGTGTAAAACACATCATGCATGTGAACGAATTCGAATACTCAATGGTCATGGAGCGAGATGGGGGGAGGGGGGGTAGCTAGAGGGGTTCCTACTCCTTTTACGATTGTTCATAATTAAAGGGATCTAGTAACATTGTCAACATCTACAAAACTGCTTTAGAAATCTAGTGGTTACCTATGTCATTCCGTGTTGTATCCGTACTACCAATAGAAGCATGGAACAGGGTTTGTTTTTCCAAATATCCCTTTCCTTAAAACGATATTTACAATTGTAGTGTTCGGTTTTTTAACTATCCACTGGCTATTCATAACTGAGTTCAAAATCAGTGCAATGAGTTAGGAATACCACTTTGCATGTTTCCTCATTACTCGGCCATATTACATCCATTTAATGTGAAATGTTCACACAATACTCAGAGGACATATCAGATCACGAATGTACACATTATACCAACCATTCATCACTTTCTGCACGTGGCAACAAAGTTAAGTCATTACCTCTTCATATACCTGAAATTAAGGTGTCTACACACTCATGTATGTTGTAGTGTGTGTCCTGAGTTTACGTATACGTTACCATTCACCCCCTGCAGATAAACCTGTATTGAGTTATATTCATTGCACTACAGTATTTGTATGTTTTGTTAAAACCAATGCAAATTTAATTACGTTTCATTTAAATGCAGAAAGATGTGTGTCCTAATCCACTTTGTCTTTGTATATACACTGTTGTAACAATAAACTTGATTTCCAAAATCTCTTTATAAAATAATGTTCATTCTAAAGAGTATCATTTAAGTGTAATTTTACTGTTTTCTCATTTGTATCCATTTCACAGTTCGCATCCATAGCTAGTGTGTGTAACTGGAACAACGGAAGCTGCATTAAAGGTAGGTTAACAACAACAACAACAACAACAACGTTCATTCGCTTTTACATTTTTGGCATGATGCCAATTTAAAATTTTGAATCAATCTTTCAAATAGTTTGTCAAATGTAATTCGAGGATTGTTACCATGGTTACAGGAAATCACTTTTCTCAAGCCATGTGCTTGCTGTGTAATCCTCTATATATAGTCACACTAGTGTGTATTATTAATTTTATTTGAGGCTTTATCAAATTAATAAACTTAAATTAATTGATGTGTATAACGCGATTGTTACAAAAGTTTCCAGTGGCTGAAACAGTTTGCACTGACTTTGAACACTAGTAAGTAACTTTGTTGGCACGTGCAGAAAGTGATTAATGGTTGGTAAAATGTATAGTTTTGTGATTTAATATGACCTCTGAGTATTGTGTGAAACATTCACGTTAAATGGATGTTATAATGTCCGAGTAATGATATTCCCTAACTCATCGCACTGACTTTGAACACAGTTATATCAGTCATATTCTATTTCTGGTCAGTTTCTCTATATGTTTGAATTAAGAGTTTCCAGTGAATGATACTTACATCCACTATAATAGCGTTGCAATTGTTTCTGTAGTAATTTTGGTTACGGACTTACGGATGGTACACTGTCTTGTTTAGGAATAGACCGAAAACACAAAATAATCCACTAGTATAGAAGTCATATCTATAAAAGAAAACTCAAATTGTGTAATTTCTGACTTGTAATCTGGAAGCGCGACATGAAAGTATTAGATTACCCTAACTTTGGTCAGTCTCATCATTATTAGAGCGTGTAAGTGGATTATAGTTTATATTAACCCTCTGTGTTTTGAGAGCTGATCTCCATAATGCACATAATATACGCCGGCTTGCCAAACGAATGCATCACTGGCATTCTAAGAGTTTAGTCAAACAAATTGGGGCAATTTGAATATAAATGCACGCAATTTAAAAATATAAATGCTACGACCTTCTCCAGTTCCATTTGGAAATGACGGGTCAACTTCAACTAATTGTTTCATTTATGTGAAATGCTGTATCCAGAAATCTGCAAATATATTTGGAGAGAAAAATATGGAAGACTATATTGGCCAAACACCTCTCCGCGACGCCTTGCGTGCGCGCTTATTATGATACTATAATAATATACAGTAATCATAAATACAGTAAATTAATCACGATACATTATAAATTATGAGAAATTATATTTATTAATTAATACAAACTAAATGTAACAGTAAAGTTATCAAACCATGATGCATGTACTAAATTGTTGTGGAAATGTTTGTATTTATTCTAATAATACGAATGAATAGCACTCTTTTAGATTAGCAAGCTGATATTTAAATAATAAAAAAAACTTCTAAACACTCAATGCATTTCAGACTTAGTATGTGCTTCTAAATGAACCTTTAAGATGTCTTTATACCAGTCAACTGAAAGCTATTCATTTTTTTTCCAATGATAACTTACTATAGCTTTAGTCACTTAAACTAAATTTGACAAAATGTGTATTATATTCCCTTGAAATTGAATTGTAAGCCCGCAAATTGCTAAGGATATTGACTTTATACCAGTCAACTAAAAAATATTCATTTTGTATTCCAATGATAACTTACTAGCTTTAGTCACTAGAACTAAAATTGACAAAATGTGTATTATATTCCTTTAAAATTGAATTGTGAGCCTGCAAATTGCTAAGAAAAATGGGTGAAGGCAGAGGAGGGTTTGGAGTTACACCATCTTCGCCCCAAGATGGAAACATTAGCTCTAGAACTATCGACAGAAAACAAAAAAGGGCGCGATATAGATCGTCGTAATTAGTCCGCTCATTAGCGATTTTGTTGTATCGAGTCGCAGATAATTATGTTGTTATCGAAAGTGATTTGATGATGGGATAGGTATCTTGTATAGGGTGTGTTTAAATAGAGTTGCCTATAGTCCACAATCAGCATCTAGAAACGTGTTCACATTCACATTCAAGACGTTTTAAAGATCGTCACCGCGGGTCGCCATTTTGAACTAGGCTAGTTTGTGCGCACTGCATATCAGCGAGTCAAGGGCCCCGTTGCAGAAAGAGATACAATCGATTGTAAGCCTTTCAACCAATCAGATTTGCGCATTCAGAACACATTATCTGGGCCCCGTTGCAGAAAGAGTTACAATCGATTGTAAGTTACGATTGATCGTAAGTCAGAAAATTTACGCGTTTCAACCAATCAGATCGGGTCGGATCGTGTAGTGTGCGGTGGGCTTAAAACGTTGATCTGGGGTTGGACAATTCCATTTAAACGCACCCACTGTCAGATACGTCTGCGTGACATGATCTAGACATACTATTTTGTATTTCACAAATGTTATTCACTGTATGATTTTAGTTTTTCTTGTTAAGTAATGGTTAATGATTAATGTTAATTAACCATTAATAGTTCATGATAATTCCATATTTTTGTTTTGTTCAAGTTATATCTTTTTTTAGCTAACAAAATTAATTCAGTTTAGAATGAAATATACATTTTTGAATGACCTTTTTCTGCATTTTTGTTTGTTTCTCCCACTGTTTGTTTCTCCCAACTGTAAGTATTATATATATTTTAAATGTGATTTGCGCAAAAAAGCGTGTACTAAAAGTACTCGTTAAAGGGCCAATGCTACTCGAATGGAGCGACATCAATTACGGGAGGACATTAGTTCTGTCAGGATGCCCAATTGAGTCGATGTCGGAATGGGGTCAGTGGTGCCAGGGAGACGTGGAATTTTGTATAAAATAACAATAATCATGTATTTTGTTTACGGTAAGTAATAATATAACCGGAAATGGTACATAACAGTAATTGTTGTCTGACGCTGTCGGCTTTGTGAAATTTCTATGATGGCTATGGAATTGGGACCCCATTTGCAATCACGTGCCCCGACTAATTTGATATAAACAACATAATGTATACAATTCGGACATAGTATTTAAAAAAAATAACGTGCCACCATCTCCATCACCACAACCCCGCCCCCCCCCCCCCCCCCCCGTCCCCCGATGGGTTTAACCCATAGAAGTATAACCTCCAACTGCCGTGGTTGACCACGCTACGTTGTTGGATGCGCCAACTGATTTTTATCGATTGAAGCAAATGCCAAGACCCTTGAAAGTCAGGCAATTAACACGTCATGACTTTCCCGCATCCTTCATGTCCTGCATGTGACAATTATGCCGCCATCTTTACATTCAGATGATAGCATCAACCAACCTCTTTGAAGAGGTATGTTATCTTGCGGAATTTCAGTCTGGTTTATGTCGGAATTTAAAACATTTTGCACCCCAACTGACAAACTTTGAGAAGGTCAGTTAGACTTACTTTCATATGTCTTACCTGTCCTTAGGTTTCATAGTGCTCGATATGCACATTGATCAGAGTATAGGGGATATTGGTCTTACCACGAGGCGTTCACAAGATTTTGCCATAATTATGTAGTGTCAGAAACAAGGCGGTTACACTAATAATGTTGTTTGATATAATACCGAAGATGACTATTAATCATGAAATTATCTTTAATCATTAAAAAATAAAGTTAGACAATATTAAACGCGAAGTTGATTGAATAGGGACGATAATACACCTAATTGAAGGGAAAATCGACATGGAATAATGCATGATCAAATGCTCATCATCTACCATTCGAAATAAATCCGGAACATATATTACAACACTCGAACTTTTGAGTTGAGTCAACATGAATAATGGTACGTATAAAATGTATGTAACGATATCTAAGATATTTCCCTCTAAGTGTGTAAACGCATATTGCTATCTTCCATGCATTTCCGAACAAGAAATATCATGTTTATGCTAAAGGTATCGCCTACGTTTCCAAATATATATATATAGCACTTATAAATCAAGAATATCACAGCCAAATGCATTTGTATCATAATTGGCCATTTTGAGAGACGAAAATAGAAGTATTCATATATCCAAATATGCTAGGGCATTGACACGGTACAAATGCCATTAGTTTCTGAGTTCTGACAGAACGAACCCAGAAAACAACGGGTCATTCTCCTTTTTGTCCAAACTAAAATAATGTATGTAAATCACGAGCAATTTCCAGTGAATGCGTCGTGAAAATGACAGTCGGGAGATGAATGCGTTTTTATAACGACACTTTTATGTTTGCCAAAGAGCTTTCCTTGCCCGTTTACTCATGTTACTAACATGGCATTTCCGATCCATTACGATTACGGTGGTGTTTAAATAGGAGAGGGGGCGCAGTGGCGATGCTGGCTAGTGTTACCCCCACACGGAGGCAGGGGTGGGGTGCTGGATGGGTGGGGGCAGGCATCGGACCATCAAACAATTCGCTTTTGCTATTATAGGATTCTACTTGGCACGCTTGGGGATGAACTATAAATCGCCAATAGCGCAAAATAGCGAATTACTATACTGACGTATAGAGAGGCGGTCAATATTTTGAGCTTATCCCCAGCTTGAGCTTTGCAAAAGCAATATCCCTTTTACTATTTTGTACCTTTTGTTGCATTTATGGTCCAATGTATCCCGTTACCATTATTGAGAGGGGGTATAATTGCAGACAATGATTTTCGTGACGTGTATTGGTTATTCATTTTGTCCTAACCTTCTTCAATCGTGTGTAAGATGTATCACAGGGGGCGAGGGGTAATGAGGGGCAGGATTTCATACGGGGGTGGTGAGTGCCCCCCTCTCTTTACACCCCCCCCCCCCCCCCCCCCTTCGGTTGCACCATTTGATGAGCGTACGGAGGTTAATTACAATCGCATTTTCGCATATTATCAGATTATTCACAGAATGGGAAGCGTTTGACCTAATTACAGTCGACTAATGGTCACTGCAGAATTCCAGTGCTCATCAGCTCATTATGTCATTTATATTTGCTTGTATATCAGTGATGCAGATAATTTAATCGCAATAATTACGCGGGAATTGGCGAGTTACGGAGTTGTTTGTTTTTTTCTTGTACGTTTGGGGGCGTTTAAGACAAACCAAGTGTCACGCCGTAAATGTAAAGTACATTTATTGCCCAGTAGGAGTATTATAACGTTTATATACAATAAACCCTCTTATTTGCTTAATTCATATACGTTTGTTGCTCTCGAAATAATGATAATAATAATAATTATGATAATAATAGTTTTTTATTTTATGATAACGTTTATAATATATTAAACAAAGGTTTACTCATTTGTAAATGGAAAAAAAAAATCAAAGAACCAAGTTGGTCACCCTTATCATTATTTAGATTTTCATCCACGTCTTTCACGTAAATGCTTTCTAATTCAGTGTAACTCAATATATACGGTTCAGGATATTTCCTTGCTCATGTGTTAGTCTAGACATCAGTATAATGATTCTCTGCCTCGTATTAAATTAGATAAACACATTCAGTTGCTAGTTGAATGTAAAGTGTGCGAGTGTATGTGTGTGCATGCTATGTTTGTGTGAGTGTGTACCAGCTTAAGAAAAGGAAAATGTGGGGGGGGGGGGGATAGTATGTAATGAATGTGTTTATTTACCCACTATTTTTAGCTACTTAGTGTGTGTGTGCGTGTGTGTGTGTGTGTGCGTGTGTGTGCGTGTGTGTGCGTGTGTGTGCGTGTGTGTGCGTGTGTGTGCGTGTGTGTGCGTGTGTGTGCGTGTGTGTGCGTGTGTGTGCGTGTGTGTGTGTGTGTGTGTGTGTGTGTGTGTGTGTGTGTGTGTGTGTGTGTGTGTGTGTGTGTGTGTGTGTGCGTGTGTGTGTGTGCGTGTGTGTGTGTGTGAATATGTGAACCAAATTAATAGAATTATAATTCTTTTCTACGAATGAGAGGGTGTGTGATTTGTGATTCGGTAAATGCTAATTATAAAGGTTGACAAATGAGTTTCCTCGATGTTTGTTATGAGAACGACTGGATGATCGATCTATCAGGCTAGAAGGGGGTACTGATTTTACTTCCTCTCTTCCATTTGATATAATTTATTAATGCTAAACGTGTTGTTCAGGTATAACGCAAACTTCCACGCGACTTGGCAATCAATTTTGCCCCTTTTTAGCATTTCTCCGACTCATTTATCATGTTTATAGCTTATTGAATAAATTTCCAATTGATAAGAATCCGTAACCAACTCGAGAACGGTATATAGTTTAACGGATATACATCAACTTTAGTCTGTAAATAACATTGTTATAACAATAATATAATCTCACGTACTACAGTTGACGTATATTGTTGTATCTCGTGATCTATGCAGTTTTAAAGACAAGTATAATGTTTTATGTGACTATGCGTATGTTTAATGTAACATCTTATGAGCATGTATGTATGCCTGTAAGTGTAATACACGTATGGATATTAACCATGTTAACGTGTGTATGTATGTGCGCATGCGTGTGTGTGAGAGTGCGTTTGTGTGTGCCTGTGTGTGTGTTTGCGTGTATATATATGTGTGTGCGTGTGTATGTGCGTGTGTGTATGCGTATATGCGTGTATGTATGTGTGCGTGTATGTTTGCGTGTGCATGCGTATGTGCGTGTATGTATGGTGCGTAGGTGTAAGTATGTGTGTGTTTGCAAATGTGCGTGTACGTATGCGTGTGTTTGCATATGTGCGTGTATGCGTGTGTAAATATATGTTTGCGTGTGTGCGTGTGTGTGTGTGTGTGTGTGTGTGCGTGTATGTTTGTGTATGTTTATGTTTGTGTGAATATATATGTTCATGTTTTTCGTATGTACCCGTGTTAAATATTATGTGTGAACATAGTCGATGTGCACCTTTATGAGTTTGTCCGTATTCGGAAGCACTTATATATACCGTGCAATTTTCCTCGTGAAAAGCACGATTGTCATGAACATCGCAAACGGACATGACCGCGAAGACATTTGAGGTTACCCTGGGCCCCGGCCCTTGTCTACCACTACCGCACCTTATAGACTAACCGACCCGATTTGTCGCTGTTAGCTGTACCCGCCTCTTTTCATATTTATGTTTTCTTTGTTCCTTATTTATCGCTTCAAATACCGTATAAGGGGAACCAACATCCAAATGTTCTCATTTGATACATAAAAGTGATTATTTTTTAGCAATTCATTTCATAGAAATATGCGTCTCCAAAAGTATGTTTATTCACATTTGTAAATGTGTTTTAATCATAACTATTATTTGTAGCAGTTCACTCCAAAGTAATATGTGTCTCCAAATGAAGTAAGTATTATATTCACATGTTTTAATCATAACTACTGCGAACAAACAAAAAGTGGAGCAACCGTCGGAATAGAGACAAATTTTCGGTCTGACAATAATAATGTGCCTTCTTAATGTTTTCAAAATTGGGGTCAAACAAATTGTATAATGGGACAGTATTAGACTACACGGCTCTATGAATCTCCACTGCTAGCGTATACCTCTATATATCTCTAAGTAAAAGTACTTCTGTTACGAGTTAACCCCTGCAGCCAACCGAAATATAAAATGTTCTCATGAAAAATACATGAGTTCGCTAATGTAATTTATGCAAGGGGGGCAAAAGTTTCCAAACCCATTTAGAGAAGGCGGGCTTTTCTGTCAGATTTATAAGGCATACAACTAAATATTGATAGAGTGTTTGCGAACCTGTGCCACACAGTAACTACTAGCTCGCACGCACACAACCACACACAAACGCTCACAAACACACACATACTCACATAGACAAACACGCATACATGTACACCCACACACACACATACACACACTTTGTTTTTGTTTTAAAACACACATAAAACGCACGCACACACACACACATATACACATAGAAACAATGACAAATGTTTGATGACCATTTAAAGGAAAAAAGTGAAAGCTGGTAGTGAGTTTGGTCGATTCAAATAAAGTAACTAGATCCCTTTAAAACGATATTATGGGAGAAAATATGGTTAATAAGACATAAAATACACAAAGGGAACAATGTTTAGACATCACATCTATAGAACTGAATAATGTATTATATCTATAGATCTAGGCACGTATGTATGTACAAAGGAATGAGATATAAACATAAAGCATATTCTAACATTTTGGTATAATATAAAACCTGCATTTTAACGAAATTCCAGGAAAGTAAACCCATCTTCGAAAATACTATAGTTCAATAAGGCCGTAAAAGGAATCAAAAGCTCACAATACTGAGCTTGGTTTGTTTTTGGCTTCCCGTTAAAAAGTGTGGGGATATTGTTCAAGACATCTCTTCTTTAACTTGTTCTTTTATTGTTTTTGTTGTTTTGTTTTTTCTTTAAATGTTTTCTTTTTCAATAATTTATAAGTCATAAGACACAATTACCCCTGGGAACCAAATGTTTTTACAAGCTTTGCTTCTTTTTGTTTTCCCCATATTTCACGTTATGTTAAAGGGTACCACCACCCAAACATAATATTCTTATTATATAAAGGTAACATCTTTAGTATTCCATTACATCAACAAGTTCACACAAATATGTTTTCAGAAAAAAAATATAATTGGAAAACGCATCACCATTCTAAAGCATGTGTTCATGCGGTCTGAATTGCGAAGACTAACGGTGTGCGGAGCAAACGAATCGCCCGGGATTCTATGCCTACAAACGTACGCGTGAATTGCATTGGCGCACTCGCAAATGTTTGGCCCGTATGGAACCAGGAAATAGTAGTGGTTCCGTAAGTGGTGGAAATTAATTGCTTTGTTTATGAATGACACAACCCTTTGCAAAATGTTTGGTATCTATTTGATGTCACAAAACGGTACCAAAACATATAATAATGTGTTGTTCTTTGCCTGGTGGTCCCCTTTAATTACAAACAAATTGTTGATTATGTAATATTCATTGTATATTAGTCTTCTGTGTATTTTTTTTAATCGTATTTACTTTATAAATATATTGTTTGTTTGTACATTTACTTGTTCAAAAATTATTTGTGAAATATGGAAATAAATTCAAAATCAAAATCAATTTATTTCGTAGAAAAGTATGTAAAATATACATGCATATGAGTCTTTTTGTATGTGTGTGTGCACGTATGTATGTGTTTGAGCGTGTTTGAGCGTGTGTGTGCATGTGTACGTACGTACGTCTATATATATATGTGTGTGTGTGTGTGTGTGTGTGTGTGTGTGTGTGTGTGTGTGTGTGTGCGTAAGTGCATATAAATACAAATGCTTTCCATCAGCACAAAACTCAAAGGAAGATACTTCACTATACCTACTGACATGACAGTCATGCGTTGATTTGCGGGGACATCCATCCATCCTTTCCGCCATGCAATGCACCTGTATTTATTCTCGTCTAATGAAGATGTAGACTTAGCCATGCGTGGTGTTGATGTGATTTATAATATATCAAATGTCCATCGCTCATGCCTATTGCGCGGATTGCAGGTGATACTCGTGTACAGTTGGGTGTAGCATGGTCGGAATGATGGGGGTGGGAGGGGGGGGGGGGGCGCGAATGATGGAAATGGGCCGGGTATAGCCACACCTGGGGGTGTTTCATAAAGATCATAAGTTGAACTTATCTCTAAGTTGGACTTAAACATTATATTAAGCAATCCGTAGCCTTGGAATAGAATAATGTCAAAAGCAAAAATAAAAGCATTCAAGACTTTTCATAATTTTCACATCAAGAACATGAAATCTCCTTGATAATAGAAGATATTAATGATTTGAATCAACATGTTATGCCTTCTAAAAGAACTTTTACAAACAAAAGTGTTCAAAGAAACTAAACGGCTTTCCATTATGAGTAAGTCCAACTAAGAGTTAAGTTCAACTTTTTTTTTGTCATTTATTTATTTATTTATTATTATTTATTTTATTTTATTTTTATTAATTTTTTTTTTTTTTTTTTTTTATTTATTTATTTATTTATTTTTATTTTATTTTTATTTTTTTTTGGGGGGGGGTCAAATTACCGGGGGATGGGGCACGTGCCCCCTTGCCCCCACCCCGTGCCTACCCCCTTGCCCCCACCCCGTGCCTCCCCCTTGCTCGTTGAAGCCGCGACTAACTTAACACGTTCCACTGCGTAGCTTTCCATTTAACCCGTTAGATGATGTGCTAATTCGGTACAATACGCCTGGTCCAATGCATTTTTATTTAGACCCAAGCCTGAGATTGCATCTCGGGCCTGATTAATTGAAAGTCGACCTTGATCGTTGAGATAAGGATATCCTACGATTACAATCGTACAAAACAACAACTAAGCTATCACACCCTACAAACGTCATTATCTCCTCATGCGCATCGCACTTTAATATAACCCTTTATAGCCTACAGTTATAACTAAGATCATTACTGTATTTCCTATAATATAGTTTATACATTATCACATCAGGTTCCGCAGGCAACGTGTTAACTAATCTTGTTCATCATATTCTTTATACATGTATATGTGTGTTGTTTTTGCTTCAGATGTTGATACAGATAATTATTGACCGATTGTATTATCTTGTTTGTTTAATGCAATTTTCACCTTGCCCCTGACGATAATTAAAGGGATCTATAGTAACATTGTTAAAATCCTCAATATCCAATTGGAATTTTAGCGGTTCCCTTGTTGTTACCTTGTTGTATTCGTATTAACAATTGAAGCATGGGACAGGTATCGGAATTTCCCTTTCGTTAAAAAGATATTTACGATTGAAGTGTTCAGATATTAAACTATCCACTGGATAGTCGTAACCGTGTACAAAGTTTTGTGTACAATTTTTGCTCATTACTTGGCCATGTATCGTCCATTTAACTTGAGATGTTCACACAATACCCAGTGAACATATCAGAAAACAACAATATACATTGTATCGACCATTCATAACGTTTTGCACATGTCAATGTCAATGTCAATGTCATGTCATGTCAATGTTACTAGATCCCTTTAAGATTCAGCTATAGGATCGAGAGTTGTGGCATTTAACCCAGGGGCGTCGATCCTGGGGGGCAGGGGGGGGGGGCGGTCGCCCCCCCCCCCCCCCCCCCAATAAAAATATTGGGGGGGCGAACATATCATTTCGCCCCCCAATAATTCCGAAAATAAGGAAGACAAAAATCGAGTGATATAATGCCAAAGAGGGGAAAGACACATTTATCAATAATTAATCTTCAAAATAGCCGTTTTTTTAGTTTGAAAAGGACTGTAAATCCCTTTTTTGCCGCATACAGTTTCTCATATTGCAAGTTTCATTTTAGTTGCGGGAACTCACCTTTCGAAATGTGTTGGGCAGTGTAATTTCTCAAACGCACACCTCAAACGAAGTTTATTAAACCCTCATCTATAGATAGCACCTCATTCAGTCAATTCGGTCCATATGCGCTGAACGCAAATCAAATTGGAATATCATGTCCCCCACATTTGAAAGTGGAGGAGATTGTCCCCCTCCCTTTGTCATTATGTATGTTTGGTTCCATACTTATATACTTCATATTACGTGAAATTTCTGTCTCAGGTGTGCACCAAATCGCACAATTTCACGCCCCAAAATACAAAAGCTCCCTACTCTGGGAGGGGGACACCCCCTCCCACACCCTCCCCCGCTCGGTCGCTTCGCTTCCTCGCAATGTCTCCCCTCCACTTTTGAGAAGTTGTTGCGCCCTTGCTTAGTTTCATGGGAGCCCAATGCCCTAGACTATATCGTTGGCTCTATAGTATACATGATCACGTGGTTCGATATCATGCAAGGCTCAATCTTTTCCTCGTATGCCCTTTAAAAATACGTTACGAGTATAGGTTCACTATTTTATACAATTTTAACACCCATGATAGGAGTTGCAAATGTCTGAAATCTAAAAGCTTCCGGGGGCTCCGCCCCCTGGACCCCCATTATTGTCCCCAAATGTTGGTCCCCCCCCAAAGTCAGGTCTTCGAGCCATCAAGACACTTTCAATGAGCGCATAATAAAACTTCCGTGCATGCCAATGTGGGGCTTTTAGCTCTCTCAGTGGTCACTCTGGAAATTGTTTTCAAATTTCGCCCCCCCAATCGCAAAAACGGATCGACGCCCCTGATTTAACCCATGACCTATCACGGGAACATTAAGGGCCCTGTATTAACTCTATGAAGATTGTGACATATTGTATATTATACTGGGGGTGCTTCACATATATTCTCAGTAGGACCTAACGATTATGGAAAGCCGTTAGTTTCTTTGTAAAAAATTGTTGAAACAGTTTTTTTGAAAAAGGCATACAATTTTATAAAATCTGTTATAAATCTTTGATATATTTTGTTGTTGGAAGTATCAAGTACTTTTTTGTTTTTGCTTTTGAATATGTTTTATTGCAAGGCTACAAATGGCTTTCCATAACTGTTAGGTCCAACTTTCGAGTTAAGTTCAACTTGAACCCTGTATGGAACAGGTTAATTAGCTCTCAGTTTATTACACATGCGTGTTGCTTTATACTGTAGATAAGCAGTTTTAATCAGATTTTGTCTTCATGTGTATATAAATGACAAAACGTATACATAGATCACAAGATGTACGGGGTCTGATGTTGGTAATACGATTAGGTATAATACTTTTAATAGCAATTAGCCTATATTTCGCATTCGATAACTAGGTCAATAACACAATCCTATACATCGATTATAAACAGATGTGTACCGTATTCGTCATGTTGTCGTTGTGGTTGTTGTTGTTGTTGTTGTTGTTGTTGTTGCTGCTGATGTTGCTGTTGTTGCTATTCTTGCGTTTCATTTTTCAGTTTTGGATATTTTCGCCAACAGATGAAGAAAACAAAATATGGAAATGTTCCCAATATATTGTGAGGATGCTAAAGACATTTAACCCATTCAGGACAAGTTGATCTTGCAATAATGCATTCTCTATAGACCCAAGCCCAAGCCCGAGTATTTTCGGGACCAGTCCTGAATGGGTTAAGAACGGCTCTCAGACCATTATGGTGTATTATTTGAAATTTATTGACTATATATCCGCGCTCAAATTATGAAGAGAATGATGTTTGTGAAATTTCCCTCGTTTTACAAGTTAGCATAATCTAACTTTTCGATATCCATAGTCAAAAGTAGTTAAACATAGAAGATATATTATTCGTATTTTTACTTTTTAAGTAGTATACGGTATTGTAATTGAGACTGTCATGCAGATACATTAAATACTTTGTTAAATGCGTAATAATACTATTATAGCATCCATTGCTATTATTCCTCCCCTGTATTAATGTATTCATTGGACACATTGAAAAGAATATGTGTACATTTTATATTATTATGTGACATGTCTAATGTGACAGAAGTCAGAAATAACCCACTCTATATGGGATTTTCTTTGATATCGGACTTCGTAAATGGAGCGGTAAGTGAAACAACCATCGGAATAGAGACTCATGACTTTTCGGTCTAATGTGTCAGCTCTCTTGCTTTTAGATTTTAGCTTTTAGATTCAAGATTGACATAACTTTTATTCTGATTTCCGCTTGCCCTATCACGTGTCTTCATCCCTCTAAACATTCTCTCATCCAGACTATCCCAGTTATGTATAAGGTGTTATTATTTTAGTACTTTAGTTACAAGATACATGTACATGTAATGTTATTTTTGTATGTATTGTATGTCGCTATGTATCTTTTGCAGGTGCGACGGTATTGGCGATTTACAATATTTAGCATTAATTGTACTTCAAAATGTCTATCGCGTGTACCCCCAACAAATAATGATAAAATAAAATTAAAAAACAATATATACATTATTAAGAAATGTCTCGGAGATTTCAGATGGAAATTCAAATTTGTTTTAAAACATGATTGTTGTGCATATTATTTATTAAGTGATGATTTGTTTTGAATACATAGTTTCGATTTGTTTCTGATGATTTGTCTTGCTCATAAAAGTGTTTTATTTCAAGAAGTCAATTTTATAATATACAATATTATAGTTCAATTAAATGAAGTACACCTGTATGAAAACGTGGCAGTCATGGTAGCGATGTTGTATTGCGCATCTACAGGAAATGCCATTATACAGGTGCAGCGATGTTTGTGATTTATTTAGCAGTTATTTGATCCCTCAAACGTTCATCATATTTATAGATCAACCAATTAAATTAAGCCTGCACCAGTAAATAGGGAACGGCGCTTATTGCGTGCCAATTACCGATCCCGCTCATAATTCGGGGATAATTCGAAAGTGGCAGCGATTTGGGGAGACTAAATTCATATACGGAGAAACACAGACCATGCCAAGATTTCAAAAATGGTGTGTAGAGATTTAAAAAGAATTCATGTAAAATCTGGCGTTATTTGGGGAGATTTTGGGACATTTTTCGATATAATTCATATATATACGGAGAAACACACCTAATTTCAAAATCGCAAAGGTGGTGCTTCTATTGATGTTAAATAATTAAAAACCTTGTTTTATGAATGATTATTATACGATCAATCAAATACCTAGTTTATATCTATGAAGTAATATCCATCCACATACAGATTAAAAGAAGAAAAAGGCAGTTAAATGTAAAAGTTATGCCGTGACACAAACATATAGACCTATACATAATAGACTTGCATAATTGATGCTCGCGGTATATTTAGCAGGCATTTGTTTGATTTATCTAACGATTGTATCCCAACCAATTCAATTAACCCCCAACCATGGAGTAATAAACGGCGCTCTTTGCTTGCATTGCTATAGTATCGATTATTATTTGAAAGTGGCAGCGATTTGGACAGATGATTTTGGTCAATAATTAAGAGTGGCTTAAACAAGCAAATCACAAACACGGGGCGAGATAATGAGCGGAGATTAAAGCGTGCCTCATTAAGGCATTAAGCCTGCATGATTGGCAGGTCAAATGTGCGCTGAGTGACCATAATCGTATTATAATGACGATTCGAATGCAATGATCAGTAATGTCGCAAATTATAATTAGGGGTCAGCTCGATATAATTGTTTGCAGTAGATATAAAATAAAAGGCCACAACACTAACGATTTTTTGAAACATGGTATTTACCATGCACAGTACCCTTACTGATATCTATGAACCTAACCTCACGTGTATCCCTAACGAAACGTACATTTATAGTTAATATGACTGTATGCATTCATTATTTAAACAATTAAATGGGAAAGATCATTCTGTCAACTGTGGTGGCGCGTCTGGACATAATATCGTTCTGTTGCGCGTGTGCCTTTGAATAAATAGATTATTCCACAGCATACACTCGGGCAAAGTTAAAACAAAATAAATTTAATGTTAACATTTGAAAAGTAATCCCGCCTCTTTAATTTTATTTCCGACGATTCGTAACAAGATAATCTGAAGATATAGCATAGCGCGAACCCGTCCACCTGTGATATCATGGATATGGATGATAATTATGTATACAAAGGGACGCACGCACACGACTTAATGCGGACAAGCAACTCGCTGATTCTTAAACGGAACATGTTCACATCAGAGGAAGATTCAACTCGACTGATTTGTATATATATATAGACCAACAAAAATCAGTCCCTGTTCCGTCGGTTGTTCGACCAAACCTGAGAATGCGTCCAAATGTCCAACAGATTGTGGCAATTTTATTTGAATTGTGATCATTATAACTATAGTTTGTCCTGATCATTATACCCAAGCGTAAGAAGAAAAATGGAAAGCAAGAGGAAAGCACGATATAAAGCGAAAATATATATTTTATTTTTTTTATTTAAAAAAGATGATGAAGGGGGTGGCGGAAAGGAGGACGAATTCTGTTTTCATTTTCCTCCATCATTGTTCGTTTTGTAATGTTTTCACTTCCGCCTTCGCCGTTTCATTATACCGTCCCGTCTTCCGTCACCTCACCCAAGAATTTAGATTGGATTAAACCAGAAATTCGACTTTCCAAGGACTTTGTGTTCACGTATACTTATGTTGGCTCTCTGACTCAAGCGCAAATAGAACTCGTAAGAAGATGGGGAAAGGAGGGGAAACTCCCAAAGGCAATCTGATGTCGACGGATGGAAAGGGATTTTTTAGAAACACGACTTTAAAGATACTGTCAACCCTTTCAAGCCGAAATTCAAAAGTTGCGAGTTGACTGCATGATATTTGAAAGAAAACATAATTTAAGAGCTAGTCTGAGATTACGACTTGAAATTAAATTTTAATGGAATAACATTGATTTCGAAATGATAAACGGTCACTGCGACCGTTTAATTAGTCTAGCCTATGCAGAACCTTTTCTGTTTTGGGTGTTTGTATTTGATGTTCACAACATTTATTTCAGTAAAGCAAAATAAAAGTGATTCGATCAGATGTGTGATTTAAAATGTTGATTTTTAGTTTAACATTGTAATCATTAATCATTAATCCATGATACCCAGATTAAGAAAAAGAAAGGAAATGAGCATGAGGGTTGAACTACAAAGCGATTGGTGTTTTTGTTTGCATCATTTCAAATCTTTCTCACAGCTTATAAAGACAAAAAAGTTCTCAGTGACGGTGAATTTATAACTTCACCAACTTGATGTCCGTAGTATCCGTGTGTTTGTTTTAATGTTTTACTGAACTTGAAGATACCTGCAAAAGAAGGATACCATCTTTAAAATAGTGACAGTTTGTTCCCATCTGATTACACTGAAGCTTCTGACGTGCATCTATAGTTCTGCGTTGAACACCCCGCAGCAGTCAAAAGGCGTGGATGATGATGTTACACTTATCTCAGTGTTGGCTAATGGCCAAGTCCCACTGCACCATTTCTCCTCCCGTGTCCTATCCGTTTGTCATCCGGAAGATATTAACAGGAACCTAATTGATGCGGACCAAGTTCGGAATGGACTAGTAGGATACTTTTATTTCGGCTCTGATTCGCGTGAAACGAGCAGACATCGGAGCAAACTAACGTGAAACGGATCGCAATTTAACGACAGGACGAAGCGCACGGAATCTAACTACAGTACTATGGGCGGATGCTGTGGGAATACTTTTTGGTCGAATGGGACACGGATGGAAATTCAAATTTTGCTTCATACTTACCGTTTCGCCATATTTTGGTCGGACATATAACGGAAGTAGAAACGCTGCGGTGGAACTATACCTCATGCGGCGTATCAGGCATGGGCGGGAATACGGCAGCCCCAAACTACCCCATGTATTGTGTAAGGAAAGCTACAAATCAAGCAAATGAAATGTTACAGTATATTAATTATGCGGACAACGATCTCATTATTACAGGGAAAACATCATCTCCCATACTCAGGCAGTAATTGTGTGGCTTGTCGAGCAAACTTGCAGGAAAGATTGCATCCGGGCAAGTCGAGACGACAAGCTCATCGGAATATTGTGTTTTACTTGCACCGATTAACTCATGGATGTATGGGTAAAAAGGACCTCGTTTTATAATAAACGAAATTGGCGTTAATGTCGATCTTTTTACTTGTACTTGTCATCGTGTTGGGACGGTAGTCAGGGGTATAATGCGGATGTATTACCATGTATTAATCTAGTCAGAAATAACCGACTCAACATGAGTTTTTTCTTGTATAAATCTGCCTTTATACTACCATACATGATGATCTCAGATGGACAGCCGTCCTAATTACAGACTGAGATTTGTCAGTCTAGTATTAACAACCCGTTTTTGTCGTCTATTTTGACAGTTTTCGTAAAAAGAAGTTTAACTTTGATCGGGACAGGTCTCCCGTTATGCCAACCGGACCCCCCCCCCCCCCCGGGGGGGGGGGGGGCACTCGAATTATTTTTTGACGGGGGTGTGCCGCACGGAACTCTGAAATGGGGGTCTGAAGAGCTGACTACAAGCACAAAATATGGGGTATTTGGAGCTACAAAAACCCTGAAACGGGAGTTATAAGGGGAGGGCCAACATCTAAAAAGTGGCTTCCTTAAGGACTTAGGTTGCCAGATCTCCACAACAAGTTTAAACCAATTTTATTTGCAAGTATTTTTAGTGAGACAAATTAATTCGGAGGTCTACCTCAAAAATTTTGTTGCGAACACCTTCAAATCCAAGATGGCGTCCAAAACAGTAGTCGTTTTGACTTGCTATAGATTATTGGCAATATTTCACAAACAACACCTGCAATAGGCATGATTTTGCAGTCATATTAAAGACAATCAAATTTCCTATAATCTGATACCAAACACAATGGGTTTCAGAATATGTAACACGGTCATTTTTAGCCCCAAACTCAAATTTTAGGCATTTTTTCCAAAAAATATGAAATTATTGATTTACATAATTCGGCATATATCAATAATTGCATTAGCAGTTGAATTAATACTTTTCGAAAAACTGTCCAATTATATTAACAATACTCTCTAAAAATTTCAAGTGTATATTGTATCTGAACAAAAAGTTATAGTTCTTGGAACTCAGCATTTGATATCGACAAATACAGCCAATTTGTACGATTTCGAACACTATACAGGGTGCCCCAATAAATGTAATTCTTGTTTACGGACTTTATTCAAGAATTTCTCCTAAATAATGACATATTGTTGATACCATTTTTTAGCAAAACCTTCAGTTTTCTTCTTTTATGTCATAAATATGCCGCCATCGGTTTGCAATAGTACACGAAAATAGTGTATCGGTAATTTCACTGCAATAATAAATCCATCATGCAAAGTGCATAGTGCAATATTCGAATGGGAGGCGCTTGTCATTTACAGTTGGATCGGCCATATCTTGATAATTATGTTTTTAACATGATTATTATTCGGAACACCACAGTTAGCTAGACTTTTTCAGGGTTCGGAAAACACTTTGAATAGGCTATATAGGTTTATCTTAGGGTAACTTTTTGTACCACCATGTACATTTGTAACCGTAGTAACAACAACAATAGAAATATAATAAATCATATATTTGGCTACTACAAGCCGCATTATGCACACTAATTTTCGCGTGAACATGGAGGAAAACAAATCACATGTAAAATAACACCCTATAGCTGCTATTTTTAAGTTTTTAAAGTAAATATTTGTTGATTTGGTATATCTTTGTCCATAATCGGCTGTTGTTACCATGGTTACACGAGTACAGTATAGTGCAAAAAAAATAAACATTCTGCTTGCTGAGGCTTTTCGGTGTTGTGCATATTAGTTTAGCAATTGAGATTGTTTTGTTTTAATACTGAGTCAGACCAATTGTATAGACCTTTATGGTCTCCAGGTACATGTAATAAGATATGAGGGGCATGAAGGGTGCGTTCCTCGCGATCAAGATGGTGTTCGAAGCTAGATACGCTCTGCACATATTACAGTATGTCCCGAATATTGTGTACTTCAGTCCTTCAGTAAGGCACTTATTAAAGATAATGAGCATGATCTTGATACTGTTTTAAACACATCATGGACACCCAGTATGATTCGAATTCGCAATATGCATGGCATGCGCGTCAGTATGCAGCTGACTGGAATGCTTCATGTGGAGTGGAATTAAGTTCATTTTTAACGTTTGATTTATGATAAATGCATTTAAACAAATACAGGACAGACACAACATCTACGTGGACTATACATAATGATGGTGAAATATTCATCATATTACAAGAAATTGTGTTTCTTTTTGTATTTGTTCATAACTGGAACTGAAGGTGTCCCGAGATTGACGCAATCATTTGGTATACAAATCCTCTTATTAAGATTACACATTTTTGAGACACCCTGTATAGCATGAGAAATCATGCAAAACTACCCATTTTGTGGATAGCTAATGCTGACTTCAAAGTACTATAACTTGTTGTTCAGATACGGTCTACACTTGCAATTTTCAGGGTGTATTGTCGATATCATTGGACAGTTTTTTGAAAAGTATTAGATTGACTGCTAATACAATTATCGATTTATATGTTATTATGTAAATCAACAATTTCATATTTTGTGGAAAAAATTCATAAAATTTGAGTTTGGGGCTAAAAATGACCGTGATACATATCCTGAACCTCACGGTGTTTGGTATCAGGTTATAGGAAATCTAATTGTCTTTAATATGATTGCAGAATAATCTTGATATAAGGTGTCGTTTGGGAAATATCGCCAATTATCTATAGCAATACAAAACGGCTGCCTTTTTGGACGCCATCTTGGATTTGGAGGTGTTCGCAACAAAAATGTTGAGGTAGACCTCTGAATTATGTTGCCTTATTAAAAATACTTGCAATTAGAATCGGTTTCAACTTGTTGTGGAGATCTGGCAACCTAAAGTCACTTTTTTCGACATTGGCCCTCCCCTTATTAAGGGGTCTAAGGAGCAGACTAAAACTACAAAATACATAGACTTGGAGCTACCAAAGATCTACGGAAACCCTCAAAAAGGCTCAAATGGTGGTCCAAGGAGCCGAACTAGAAGAGAATAATGGACTTGGCTCTAGTCAAATACATAGGCAAGTCATTCCGGGGGTCTATGGAGCCGAACTAGAAGAAGAATAATGGACTCGGCGCTACTCTACTACCTAGCCAAGTCATTCCGGGGGTCTATGGAGCGGCAATTTTTGAGAGCTGCGATCGGGTGTGAAAACGGGGTTCTTTTAAGCGGCACATACCCGTCTTACATTATACATGAGTGCCCCCCGGCCCCACCCCCCCCCCCCCCCCCTACATCCATCCACCCCTCCCAATTTAATGAAATGTTTTGTCCCCATATTTGACCATGACTTCTGGTTTAACAATAGCTATACCAGATTGTATCGCCACTGTCGAAGTTTTGACAAGAATTAGATAATAATTACTTCCGGACCGTCTGCTAATCACCATCATTCTCTCCTTTTCAATGATAATCTAAAATTGAAAGCATGATGAAGATGACCGCGAACAAAATGTACTCTCTTTTCACTCTGATATGCAGGCAACACAATAATTATAACAGTTTGTTTTATTGTGATAAGTATAATACATTTAATTATATCATATATTCTACTAAGAATCAATTAGATATCATTGTCAGGAGCGGTGCGATAACGTTTTGGAGAAAGAAACACACAAAAAAAGAATTGTCACGAAACCATATACGACAAAGTCATCGACAAGGTGGTCGTTTTAGCATTGATCGAGTAACGAGGCTGTAATTGACATCAAGAACCTATCGGTGATGGGTGTTCCGTGTGGATGTCGAAGTTAATCAGTCGCATAGCTTATACAAATGTTATAGGGACAATGGGGCATTTTTACCCCCCCCCCCCCGGGAAATTATAGTACCCTCCATCATATCTCTCCGTATTGCCTATAGTCCCACTGTATTGTATCTTCTTCCGTGTCCTATCCGTTTGACATCCGGAAGGTACTAGCAGAAACAGGAAATGACATGATGCGGACCAAGTTCGAGATGGACTAGTAGGATACTTTAAATTCGGCTCAATTTTTCGAGAATATGGGGAACGGATGGAATTTCATATAATATACTGACAGTTTTGCCACATTTTGGTAGGATAGGAAATACGCTATATAGTCGGACTAGGCCATTACATATAATGCGAAACGTCAATACATTCCAAACCTGCACTATATAGCGACCCCCCGATCAATCAGGAGAAGAGATTAGAAGAAGAAGCATCTCCTAAAATCTTCAAAATTAAAGGAGCACATTAATTAGACGAAGAAGAAGAAGACTTGTTTATGAAATGAGGAATCGCCTTTTCTGTCTCACGTCGGTGGTCTGTATATGCAGGTTTGACTTCATATACGATGTATTTTTGTATTCCATCTAATGTTATCCAACCCTCCTCCTCCCCCACGCACACACGCACACACATACACACGCACAAATACACACACAAACACAAACACCCCGAGAGGGTAGACACTAACTACACCACTAATTGCGATGAATGATTTTCAAGGTGGGAACACGTAGTTGTGGTTGTAGTCGAGATGGTGATTGATGTCGCACGTGGTAATGGTCGTGAAATCCGCCACGTTCCATTAAAGTGGTACTCCTTTTGCAACTCGATTCATTGTGTTCCCCGCGTATAGATATATCAGGGTGTCTTAGGAATTCTCCTTTATAAATCAGATTAGTCTAATGAACTAATATTAAAAACAAACCCAGAAAATGACACGTTAGTCAGTTAGTAGCACAGAGGAAAATGCAAACGTGCATTCTTGATCGTACATTTACACAATAACTCGCAGTTCTTCAAGATATTATTAGGAAGGTTGACATGTAATTTCGAAACATTTTATTCTAGGTGCGTTTAAAAAGTTCATATAGCAAATGCCCAATTTAGTCTTTAACAGTATATTACCTTGCTTGGATACCGCATTAGTTATCAAAGCATATTGGTTTTGCGGCAGTACTCTTTTTAAGGGATCTAGTAATGTTGTTAACACCTGCAAAATGTGATGACTGGTTGATACAATGTGTATTTTTGTGATCTGATAGGTATGTCCACTTAGTAATGTTGGGAAATTTCACGTTAAATTTATGTATTATGGCCGAGTAATAAGCGAAAATGAAAAGTGATAGCCGCAGACTCATTGCACTGAATTTGTACACAGTGATAACTTTCCAGTGGATAAATAAAAATCCGAACACTTCAATTGTAAATATTTATTTACTAAAAAGGAAATTCAAAAAGACACAAGCAATGCTTCTTTTGGTAATATGAATTGAACAAGGTATGAGAGAACCACTAGAGTTCTGAGTCAGTTTGTGTGGATTTGGACAATGTTTCTACATCCCTTTGAATGTAATGTCACGACTAAAACGACGAATGGTTGCCACTATAGTTAGGTGACATCTATAGAAAAGTTTCAGAATATTGTTTTCCCTGCAGGGGATACATTTTGGTGTTCAATTTACAAACAGACAGAATGATGTAGACACGCACATCGCCGCAAAGACAGGTTTGACTATAGTGATTTGGACAATTTTCAAGGACATTTCATTTCAGTAGTTTTTCCTTAGATGGGGCTTTACTAATAGCATTATCACACTTCGTGCAATTGATAAACAAGGTAAACAGCGGGTCGTGAAAAGTTCGCTTCCTAATAATGTCACGATTATGTCAAAGGATATAAAAAGAGAATCACATTCTAGGTAAGCATGGTAAGAATTCTAGATGATGTGGCATAATTATATGCCTTATATCCACAATTAATCCACAATTAATCCACAATTGCTGCTCTCTACCCAGGTGTATAAATGGGTACCATGGTCGAGTGTTAATTAGCCTTAGCGCCATCATCAGTGGTAGCTCGGCTAGTATGCTCCCCGGGGAGTTGAGAAAGTATGCAATATCATTGTGTGGGTTTGAAATGTACCTGATGACCATGGGTAATAATTAAATTTAAAAATATTATTTAAGCGCAGTAGAGAATATATTTATAGTAGCTGCGCTATATAAATGTTCATATTATTATTATATTCGTGATTCAAACAAGAATGCAAATCTGTTCTCGAAGGAAGTCCCTTTACTCTATATGACGTTAGCCTTATCCATATTTTTATTACAATTTCCCGAATATTTTACATTATAGTCTAAATATGCTGGGTCTTAATGATCCCATCCCTTTTGTATTGTGTTTGTTATGATTTCGCGTTCAGTGAACCGATTAATTAGTCTCCCGGGGCACCGGCGAAACTCTGGTGCGCTATTGTTAACAATTTCGTTTTAACCTCTCCCCCCCCCCCCCCCCCCCCAAACCCCTCCCCAACAAAACAAAATATCACGGTTATGGTTGCTCGCGTACTTTTTCGGTCTATTTCACGCTGTTAACCCTATAAAGTCCAAGCTTTTCGAGCGTTCCCAGGCCCAAGGGTAGTAACAATGATACATAGAAGTCTGTATAATTATTTATATGATAATTGTGTGCTAAATGGATTATTTGTATGGAAAATTGATCTTTCTGTAATCATCATTATTTGTACCTTCTAAAGTACTTTTCTGTAGTGTTCCATGTCTTTTAGGATTTGTTGTAATTTTTACCCTGCATTTGCACTTGGTTTTATTGATCGTTTCCTTTTAGATGGTGTTTGTAGACTTTGCCTAAACTAAAATATAAATTTGGCGCCATTTTTCTTTTAAAAACAAAGACAAACAAAAATATTTATTTCAGGGAATGGCAAGGTGCCTTTCATGATTTGTGTGAAATGCAACCCCCCCCCCCCCCCCCCCCCCCCAAAAAAAAAAAAAAAAAAAAAAAAAACACACACACACACTTATTGTTTTCTATGAGAAAAATATACAAATATGATCTTCATTTCATGGTTACCATGAAAACGGGAAGTCACCAATGGGCTCAAATATCATACCAACATGCTCGCATTGTGAAAATCGAACAAAAGTTGTAAAAGTGACGACCAAAAAGACGTTCGCAAGATTGCCGCGCCGCTGGTCTGATTTGCGAATCTGAACTATAGTACCTTCAACTCATTGATAAATCCATTGATGATGGGACAATACAGGCCCGTAGCCAGGGGATGCGTTGGGTACGTACGCACCCCCCCCCCCCCAAGTCAGAAAAGTATCGGTATCGGTCTCGACCATCTAAACCAATGGGCGACGGACACCACCCCCCCCCCTCCCCTCCCCCCTTGAAAAATCCTGGCTACGGGCCTGCAATATCTGGAACAGATGTCTGTTTGTTTTTTTGTTTTTTTATATTGAGAATGCGTGTTCTTCAAAATCAAGTCCTCCGAAACAGTTACTCAATTAATGCATTCAAAATGCAATACAGGTTGAGGTCTCCTCATCAAGTCGTGACGTCATCGAACACATCTCATCACATATCGTTTACGCGCATTCTTTGATTCGAAAAACCCTTGTATAAGCACTTGATGGCACACTTAGGATTATAAACACCGTATATAGAGCGGGAAATTAGGGACTTTTATTCCTACATTAATTATTCAAGCAAAGGAAGAGTATAATAGAACTGCATAAACTCAGGTATAACAATGGAAAAGTTACATAACATTTTGATGCGCCTAGCGTATAATTTGCATAATTATATAACCCTTCATTTGATTTTAACTTCAGTTATTTTTCTGAAGACTTAAATCGAAACCGGTAAATAGTGATTGAATTAAAGGAAATGTACCATGGTTTAGAAGCATGTTTCTAATTTTTTTTTTTTTTTTTTTTTTTTACTTTATATCTATTTCATCGACGAAGATTTTACAACACTAAATCATTTCATGTGATTAATGTAATTCTCATCATTCTATTATTTTGTTTTACACAGGCCCACCGGGAGATGTTGGACCACCGGGCCCAACGGGACAAACTGGGCCTTGGGGAATACCAGGGATCAAAGGTCAGTTGTTTAAAGGGAACCAACACCCATAAAAAAAAATTCTAATATATGTCAGAGAATAAATTTACTGAGTAGTCAATTACTACCACCAGCAAGTTCAAAAAAGTAGGTTCCAGAAAATTGTTGTCATCATTTAAAAAATTAACATCATACTAAATGATGTGCCCATGGGTCTGCAGAAGGAGACTAATTCTTTTGTTTGGAACTCCTGTGACAATAGAACAATAGTCTGTTTTTGCAGACACATTATTTTGTTTGTTCGCAGTACTTATGATTAAAAAGCGTAAATACAAATATTTTTGGAGACACATATTTCTATGGTTGCTGGTGGAATGTATCACTGTTATACATCCAATAATAATTGGATAAATAGATATAACAGTAACAAAGTGCCTAATATAATATAAATGGATAATATCTTATTTCGCGTAGGCTTGCCTGGCGATGCAGGACCATCTGGGCCAATGGGAATCCCTGGGCGTCCAGGGGCTAAAGGTAAGTCGGCTATAGAAAAATAACATTTATGATAATATACAGGTTTTCCCTTTCATTTTCAAACGTTTGTCATTCAATTTTATAGAGTTGTATTTCAATTTTGTCCCGAGAGTTTAGCCTAATATGTGCCAATGCCTACTTCAATTTCATCTTTGGTCGATCAATTTCACAAAAAAATCTATGCAATTTCATAATTTGTCACACATTATCGTCCATTATCGTACAACTCAAATTCGTCGGTCACAGCAACGGTGAGCGATACAATTTGAATTGTGATTGACGATAATTTGTGACAGACTTTTTGTGAAATTGATCGACTAAAGACGAAATTGAAGTAGGCATTGGCATTGGCTTCTCGGGACGAAACTGACCTACAACTCAATTCGCTTCAATTGGCAAATTTCACAAAATGACGATTTCGCTATAAAACACACAATTTATATGTTGTTTTTTGTACAAATAGTCACTTATATTCATCTGTATCCGCACCACCATGTTTCTGGGCCCCCGTCAGGAATGTAAATGTATCAACTTGACGGAAACTGAACGTTCCACCATCCGATTCCAATTTTGTTCCATGTACCGTTTAAATGTTATTCACATATCATAATATCATCATCATACTAACATTAGCACATGGCTGCCATCCATCTATGTATATAAGGCTGTACATCACAAAGGAGGTTTATGCAAACTATGGTTTAATCCATGGAACACAATAAACTGATGGAGAAGGAGTGTATATTTTGAACAAATTAAAGTAATATATTTAGTTGGTGTCTTTAGCAAGTTCGTAGCTTCGGAAGTATGTTGAAGCTACACATTTTGCTATTAAAAATACACCAAAATTAATATAAATTACATTATGTTCTCAGATGGTAAACTTGATTTGGTGCCGCTGGTTAGCCAGTATGCGCCAACGGCCGTATCATTAGCAATTTGCAAAATTGATATGATTTTCACTTGTTACTCGTCGGCACTATTTAAGTTCTAAATAAACTATGGGCAAACCATTTCCTACGGAACCTGCAGGCAGTGGCGTAGCTTTTGGGTTGAAGAAAAACAACATATGGGGAACATAACAAAAAATACATAAGGTGTGCCCCCAATCATTTATGCGCCCCCCCCCCCCTCCCCCAATCATTTATGCGCCCCCCCCCCCCCCCCCAATCATATATGCGCCCTCCCCCTAATCAGTCTGCCCACGGTAAGCCACTGCCTGCAGCCCCTGTATATATAAACTATAACATGAATAATGGGGATTGCAAAATCTATAGTTAGTAGGGAACTGTACTGTTAAAGGCATGGTTTACATGAACCTTCTTTGTGAATTCCAGTTAATTTATTGTGTTCATATACGTGTCTTATCATTTTCATTCCATGATGTTCATCTTCATCTTCATGTTCCTTTCGTCTCTATCTCGCGTCTCTCTGCTTCTCATAAATCTTCCTGATGTTCACCTTACCACGCAGGCGAAACCGGGGGACGAGGGAAGAAAGGAGGCAAGGGTGCGTAGAACCATGCAGTTGATGTAAAATGTGTTGCTAGGCAACCAGTAATGCTTAAAGGGACATCGTTGTTAGTATGGCGTATTGTATTGTAGTGTAGAAGGCGTCTCTGAAATTAGATTAGTATGCTACTAGGTAGAAAAGGAGAAAGGAGATTAAGGCTGTGAAAACAGCCAATTATGATCATTATGATAATTTCAAGTACGCGATAGGCATAGTTACGCTAAATTTGAGTAGTATACGTGTTTAGAAATGGTCGAAATATCGACAGGAAATAAAAACCTTCGATAGATTTTGCAAAATTTAGACTAATAATCGTTATTCAAATTTCTTGGGCTAATGTACATCTACCCCTTACTTTTAATACGTATATAGATCCTTATTATGTTTTCATTTCATGATCAACAAAGTAAGGATGGTATTCTTCAAATGCTATATAAAGTTGCGTGCCATTACAACCAAACCAGTCACGTTCCTTTGTAAATGTTAGTTTTTTTCTTAACGTCGAAATTAAATGTAAATCGGAGGGATATTTTATATAATTTGTTCCGTATTACATTATAAATACCCTTCTTAGCAGGATACCCGCCTAATTATGGAAAACGTCGTTACTTGCCCTGAAACGGGAATACCCGGGATGAATGTGTAGAAGAAAAAAAAACGCATACAGAAGCGACGTGCCTTCATTTCACTAGTCACAGACATGTGCATTTTTCCTCGATGACACAACTCAAAGCATATATACGAAAATAGCCCATTCATTTCGGCCTTCAGCCAATCGACATAAATAGTATGCCCCCTTCAAATATCTACTCACCTTAAAATACCTACATTTTCGTTAATTTTCCCCGAAATCCCCACCTTAGATTTGTGATGTCTGTTATAAAAGAATGTGAATGAGAGGCGTCATGAGCGAGAAAAAAACAAACAGAACAAAAACGGTAAAGCAACAAAAACGGTATGACGTTTTGAACTTTATTTATTGGATATATCATTCATAATGCCTATCGATCGTGACGTCATTTGCGAGCTGCTGCCATTGTGAGTTGTACAGTCATGATTTTGCTTGAACGTGTCGTAATATTTAACACATCAATACTCCTTCATATTTTGTGAAAAACATGCGAAAGAAAGGTGGTTTAGCAATGTGCAAAGCTTATATGGCGGGTGTATACGACCGTCGGCAGTTTCTAAAGGATCGCTCTTTATTGTCTACACGACTGTTCGCATACAAAATGAAAATAGGCATAGATATCTTATTTATCTTAATTTTTCTGATTCTGTTGAAATGTTCCCTGATTATTCATCTCAGTCTTATACTCCGTTAGAGTTAGACAATAATGAAATCTCACCTGAAATTCCCCTTTAAATGCACTTACTATCATCCTTTATTATAGTATTCTAATTATCCTGCTTATCCTGTGGAAACAAAACTCCCTGTTTATTACAAATTTGTTTCATCTGTCTTTAATAATTTACTTTGTTACTTATCTTCTTGACTTATCTCTGTCTTTTCTTATATAGGACCAAAGGGTGACCTAGGACAGGCTGGAGAAAAGGGTAAGTCACGTGATTGACCCCTGTCACCGCTATTGTGTATAATTATGGAACAAAGATGGTTGCGTAAAAGATTTACCCTCTTTTAGCATTAAAGGGGCCCTGCAAACCAAATGCATGTTGACTTATGTTTATCTGTATTAGTGTACACATTCAATATTTGTAAACGGTTTGACCTAAATAATATGTTTTGTATATTTTTAAACATTTTATCATTTATTTTTCTTCATGTTGCTAAGCCCCACCTCCTAAAAAACCGTCCAGAGTAAATTCTATTGTTGACCTTTTGTGACATCATTTGTCAATCACTGGTCAGCTACCATGATATTAACATTAACATATTAACGATGGAAGTACAAAAAGAACATCCACACAAAAGCATGCCCTGCATACCTCCATGCAATAGCTTAGACAGTGCTTTTCTTCTGACATAGCAACAGCTATTGAAATTGAAGTTGTGTGAGTTGGTATTCTATTCAATCATGTGATGCTATTGTGATTAGGCACTCAGCTTGGGTGAAGGTAACTTCTTTGTTACTGAGTAGTGAATGGCTGATGATGTCACAACAGGTCAACAATATAATTCTACTCTGGAGAGGTTTTCAGAAGTGGGGGCTTCACAATATGGAGAAAAATAATTAATAAAATGTTTTAAAATAAACAACCCGACCCGGGGGGGGGGGGGGGGGGGGGAGGGGTCATAAAGATCCTAAGTTGACCTTAAATTCTATTAGTTCGACTTAAAATTATAAAAAATATATTATTTGCTTTGTAAAATGTATACTACAGGTCATGATTGTTTTCGTATACAGAACATTACATTTTGTTAAAAAGCATAACCTTTTCTATTGAAGGAGATTGAATATTCTTGATGTAATAATATTCATGAAAAGTCTCACATATTTGATATTTTGCTCTTGAATATTGTTTTCATTCTAAGGCTACAAAATGGCTTTCTATAACTGTAAGTCCGACCTTTTATATACAATTTAAGTTCAACTTAAAATCTTTGTGAAACACCCCCTGGTTGCTTCAGTTATTGTATTTAAAGGCAACTGCCAGTTAGTGAACCAAAACGGGGGCTCATGGCGAGCTATAGCCCCCAAAATGCATACGAGAGCCCCCGAAAATCTTGAAGGATCTCCTGTAAATGTGTTGTTTAATGCAAAACGAATTCTTATGAATTCTGGGAAAGTTTCATAGACGGAAATATCGTTTGTTTAGTGAAAATGTAAGTCAGATTGTATCCCCGATCGTTCGCGCGAAGTATACAAATTCGGGTTGTTTTGACTACATTCATGACATTCGAAAGGCGTTCCGGAACGCTTTTCGATTCAATCAGAGCGACAATTAAACAAATCAAAGCCCGTTTCATTTATGTAATGTTATAACCATAAGTCAAACAGCAGAGTACGCGTACAAGAGCGATGCGAAAGTGCCAAGTGACTTTGGTTGAATTTGACAAAGTTAATGGATCACTTTAATTATTTTGCTTTTCAACGTTTCAAAGTCGACAAAGAAGTAGGTCTGTGTCAGAGTATACTTGTAATGCTCCCCAGAGGCTATACATGGCTATAATGGAGATTTTCGTGTTTTAAAACCGATCTAGCGTTTTAAAGCTGCCGAGAGCACGGACCGATTTAATAACGGAACCCGGCTAAGGAAATCATATTTGTTGTAAAACTGAATTCAAGTGGCTGTATCTATACCGCAAGACTGTATACCGTATTGAGAAATGACAGCAACCATACTAAAATGATGGTATAGTAACAGTGTTTTTAATAACTAATTTAGAAGGGCATTTTAATTATAGAGTGGCCTAATAAAGGATTGGCTGCCGTTCTGACCGGATTTTGATGCATAAAAAAAACATTGTATTAACGTTGTGAAAATTATGCACTTCTTTCATTCATGCAAGTAGTTTTATATCCGGCAAAATAATTGATTTATAAGCGCCCTCTATAAAAGAAAACTTTACTGCTCCTTTAAAGGGATAGTTGAGTTTTGGTAGAGAGGGCGCTAGACTACTTTTTTTTTTTGTGAGGTAATGAAAAACTGAGTGTAAAATTTGAAAGAGCATAATATTTAAATAATAAAATCATCTTTGTTTGATCAAAATCGGTTCAGAGACGGCTGAAATATCCATAAATATAACAATTTGTAATAAACCTGGGGCCCCGGGTTTATTAGAGAATTTTGAACCAGCCGTTAACAATTTTTTAAAATGCTTCCTCTTTTCAAAAAGTTACAAAATAGGTATTTAAATGGTTGTTGGTTATTTCTCTATATAATCACTATTTTAACAAAGCATCACATGCACAATATTTTATTCAAAATGGTTGAAACCGATGAGTGTTTAGTGAGCGCCCTCTTACGTTGTAACGGCTCTTTTTGAATGATAACATGATTTTTACTACGTCATTTGTAATTTTGTGTTCCTTTCTAGTTATAACTATTAGTTTGTAATGTAATGATGCAGGTTTTGGTTACTAAAATTCAGTTTCACCAAAACTGTACTCTCCTTACCAGAACTCAACTATCCCTTTAAGTTCTCGAAAATGGAGAACGGTTAGGGTTTTGAATGGAACTGCTATTAGATTTCAGAGATTTTATTTAGCTAATCCTAACCTTAATCGACCCTGACCCTGCTATGTCAATCACGTTATTTTGGATTAAGCACAATCATGACAATAAAAACATTTGTATAGCGTCCGACCACTCTTTTCTCAACGTTTTTGTTTTTGTTTTGTTAACTGATCACATTTAAAAAGTTTGTATTTAGGCGTGCAAGCTATGGCGGGCCGAGGCGTGAGGGGCTACATATTAATTGTTTGTATACACGTTGATCAAATGGCACACAGGCACACAACATGGGTTTTTAGATTCAGTATACATCCTAGTTTCACATGTATCTATTAACAAATCTATGAACATTATGAACGAAATTAACACAATGAACCTGATGCAGCTCCTCTTGTATAATTATATACCCGCGTTAAGCCCTCCGCACACAGAGCCGACCCGACCCGATCCGACTGGTTTTCACTCAGGCTAGAGTCGGTTTCGCTCAGTCGTAGCCGATTCAACATGTTGAATCGGCCTCGAATGATCTCCGACTTGCTCTTGACCGGCAAAACAGGAGTCCTGAGGCAACGTATACTGAGCTGAACCGACTGAAAACCAGTCGGATCGGGTCGAGTCGGCTCTGTGTGCGGAGGGCTTTATTCTTTCACCATTGTCGTTTCTGACAATCAACCGAACGTAATTATGTTTCGTGATTTGTATTACAGGTGGTGTTGAACAAAATCATAGTAATGGTAAAGGCGTCGCGAATGCAGAATCGCTCGACCTTGGAAAATGCCGTTATTTGCTCAAATATGATTGACATGTATACTGTATAAAAATATGTTTTGTTTATGGACTTAAAGGGACTTAGTAACATTGTCCAAATCCTCAAAATCCATTTGAAATTCTAGCGGTTCCCTTCATACCAGTCCATTTAACTTGAAATTTTCACACAACACCCACATGATATATTAGATAACAACAATATACATTGTATCAACCACTCATCACTTCTTGCACTTAAAGGGACTTAGTAACATTGTCCAAATCATCAAAATCCAATTGAAATTCTATCGGTTCCCTTCATACCAGTCCATTTAACTTGAAATGTTCACACAACACCCAGTGGATATATTAGATAACAACAATATACATTGTATCAACCACTCATCACTTCTTGCACATGTCAACAAAGTTACTAGATCCCTTTAAAGAAGTCAATATATTCACAATTCTCGATCATAGACCAAAGGCCCCCCAATGATAACAGTAGGTATACTAATAATAATTTCATTTACCGTTCAGCATTCGCGTTTATACTTTTTTGTTACCCTTTTAGACTTTTTGTCCACACAATACAAATAATTGTGGTTTATTCTCTGAGCTAAAATCCACTCTAATTTGACATTGAAATTGTTCGAACTTGGGATAGAATACAACTTGAGTTTTACCAAGGAGGTATGCTTTCTTAATATACCTCCTTGGTTTTACTACGCTGCGTGTTGCAAAGTCTCCACAAAGGGTTTGTATTCCCACCTGGCCTTTGTCCGTTCGGGCAAGTCAATGACAGTTCGTTGCGTTTTTAGAACCTTTTCAACGTTTTTGGAGCATTACAAAGGACACCCCGATGGGAATTACACGGTCAAGGCGCAAAAATGCTTGTCAAAATGTGCTAATTCCCGCACTTGTAATGGCAATGCATTAGTAAACGTCTACCCCCGTCTGTATTATACAGTGACTGTTTATTTGGGCCAGATAATGAATTCATGACGCCAGATAAATGCATACGATACTCTACAAGGAAATTAAAACAAAAATCATAACATCATCTTTGTTTGTTAAATTTGTAATTGTTGAAAGTTGAAAGAATTGTTCGACTTTGATTATTAAGCTAAACCAAAATTAATGTACCATTTTTGTGAACATCATTGAAGTGATCCCTGTAAAGTGTCAGATATTGCACAAAATGACATTTGAGACTTCAATCCTATAGCAATATCATTGTAAAATACAATTGAAAGATTTGTGAAAGTTTGAAAGAAAACGAACACTGTTATACCTAGTGAAAAAAGGAATATTGAGTTCATATTTGATCACCGAATACTGATGGCCTGCAGTTGATTTGTCGCAGTAATACTCGTCCGTTCGACGATATCCGCACCCGTGTATACACAGACGGTACAGAATTTGTGCGCACGAGATAGCTCGGCTAAACGGTTGGTTACATCGACTCGTTGCGCTGCCCAAGGTTTCGGCCACTCCGACGGCCTGGGTCTGTGATCGCGTGGCGCGCCGGCGGCCGAGGCCGGGCGTATTCAGCTACGGCAATTGTACTTTTTACCAAAAGCGGCGCAACGCTTTTCAACCTAGTATTTTCAATGATAATTATCTTCATACTAAAGGGACATTTTGAACAAATCTAACCCTATTTTATTCTTCTCTTACCATAAGCTAAACAACACGGCAGAAGAGAAACGAGGAAGCTCCAAGTAATTTTCCTGGAGTTAGACACGTTACTTGGATCACTACAAACACGAAGTACAATAAAGGATCTTCAGTTGATAGGCTATATAGTCTATCAGGTTATGTAAAGCAGCAATTTTTTTTGCTATAATCTTGGAAACAGTTTTTAATTTGGTCTAAATACATTACTGATGAGAAAAAGTGATGTTTCCATTTTTATTTTTGGTCCCAGGGTGTATTTTGGCGATTTTAAAGATAATTAGCTAATTTGCATATTTGTGAAATAAGGTCAGGGGTCATTTTCTATCTAGGAATAGTACAATATTGATAAAAACTAGTATTCTAGGGTATTTTGAGGCAAGGATTCCATTTCCGGTGCTCGTTTATAAGTGCTGTATGGGAAACACTCTGAAATCAAAGATGGCTTCCCCTAATTTGCATATTTATGAATATTATTGATTTTCAGTGGCTACAGCCCCTAATAAGCAATAATTCCGGATTATTATTTGTCAGTTATGTTCTAAGTATGTATTCAAGATATCAAAGATGAGTTACCATCATGGCAACCTCTAGCAATGCATATTATTTGCATAAATATGTATTTTACCTAATTTGCATATTCCCCCAAATCGAGTATATTGGGAACCCGGCAAGTAAAAAAGACAAGTAATACCACTTTTCCAAGGTTTTAGGGGGCAACGAATCCATTCATGATACTTATTTACCTGTATCACCTCGGCAACCCACATACATTCAAGATGGCCGCAATTGTCATTTAAAAGTAAATAATGCTATTTGCTACTTAAACGGCATTTAATTGATAAAAGTATGATTTGCTTACTGTAAGCAAACAACTACATTGTGATTCAAATATTCTAGTTGCTCATTCCAATAATTAAAAGTCAAAACATTATAATATCAATCTAATATAACCGAAATAATATAGTCGTGTATCATAACATGTGTAATTTAGGGAGCAGTCATCTTGGATTTGAGATGGATGCCATGGTGATACAGGTAAATAAGTATCAAAAATGGATCTGCTGCCCCCCAAAACCTTGGAAAAGTGGTATTACTTGTCTTTTTTACTTGCCGGGTTCCCAATATACTCGATTTGGGGGAATATGCAAATTAGGTAAAATACATAATTATGCAAATAATATGCATTGCTAGAGGTTGCCACGATGGCAACTCATCTCTGATATCTTAAATGCATACTTAGAACATAACTGACAAATAATAATCCGGAATGATTGCTTATTAGGGGCTGTAGGCACTGAAAATCAATAATATTCATAAATATGCAAATTAGGGGCAGCCATCTTGGATTTCAGAGTGTTTCCCATACATCACTTACAAACGAGCACCGGAAATGGAATCCTTGCCCCAAAATACCCTAGAATACTAGTTTTTATCAATATTGTACTATTCCTAGATAGAAAATGACCCCTGACCTTATTTCACAAATATGCAAATTAGCTAATTATCTTTAAAATCGCCAAAATGCACCCTGGGACCAAAAATAAAAAATGGAAACATCACTTTTTCTCATCAGTAATGTATTAAGACCAAATTTAAAAATGTTTCCAAGATTATAGCAAAAAATTTCACAACATTTATTTACACTTCATTAGGGGATATACTAATAGTACAGTTTTAAAAAAATCGAACGTTCATTATAATCTCACAGAAAGTGATCGATCTACTTGCCACAATCTTCTCAGTTGAGCTCTCATTTTCGACAACAATAGCATGCTCGCGTTTATGTAAACTGTATTATAGTTTATGTCTGCAAAAGAGACAAACCCCCTTATAAAAATGAATGTTCATGATTTTCTTCATTTTCTTACTGTGAAGATTCCTAATAACCTTCGTTCTCAAAGATTGTTATGCTTGTCCAGATGCAACTTGTCGCGATAACTAGCTAGCGGTACGGGCGTACTCAGAATCTCGAAGGGTGCGCGCATGCGCATTGCTAGTGTTGTATAGCGTACGTGATTACCTCGCGAATCGCGAGATTTCACGTGACTATGACAAACCCTTCTTTGAAGCTGAATTGTTGGTAATCCCGGTAGTGAAGATGGCAGAATGGCGAGGTAAGTTGAAGTACAATTTTCGCTCTTTATTTTGACATATAACTTGCTTATTTTTTGTGAAATTTAGACATTTTACGAGCTTATGAATGTCCGTTGCAATGTACATTAATTTTGATCGTCTTTTTGCAGGCTTTTTGCAAGCTTTTTGGAACTTGACCCGATTAAATATCCAATCTAATTTTCGCTCGAATGGTTATGAAGTTCCAACAATGAGCGTCAAAATGATATCAAAATCGATTCGAGGCACACATTATCAGATGGTATTTGAAGGACCGTAAAATCAGATAAATTTCGATTTATGACGAAAATGACCGACGTTCTCCGAAAATCGCGTAACCTGATTGGTTGGTTACGGAATCATGACAGGTCAGGCAAACTTTCATGACTCCGTAACCGACTGCTCCGAGGATCGCTCAAACGAAAGTTTGCGTATACCTTTCATGATTCCCTAACCAACCAATCAGGTTATGCGATTTTCGGAGAACGCATAATATTTCCATTTTTTCCAAGTGTTCTAGATGGTTTAATTAATATTGTAGAACTTGACTCGATTAAAATTCAAAATAATCTGGAAATGCCCGAAAAAGGAAGAACACATAATACTCTTTATGGTGATATAAAAATGTCAAGGAGGCAATTGGATTTATATCGCTTTTGCGAGCATTTTAAAACAAGTACAATAAACAAATTTTTGATGATTTTGAATCGATTATTTAGCTAATTTGTATATGTAATATACTAATGTCATCACAAGAATTTGAAAATGTATAGTATTTTCTTTAAAATAAGACCCCAACCGCTAATATTGATCAAAGATAAGTCAAGATATCGCCGACAGAAGTGAGTTCATTGCACCGTGTGGTATTCATGAATATCGCGTTTGAGTACCAGGAAGCTGCCCCACGCAAGTTGCTCTTTGACTGTGTCTGCTGTTTGTCGGGGAAATTTATGTAATGAACTTTTACAGCGTGACGATTTATCGAAAGTGCATAGGCGTAGGAGCTAGCGGGGGGGGGGGGTCTGGGGGCTGCAGCCCCCCTGGAGTTTTGCAAACGGCCGTATTCGGGCAAAAAGCACCTGAAATTCGGGCAAAACCATGCCATATTCGGGGAAAACGATGTCATATTTGGGGAAAATCATGTTACATTCGGGCAAAGTCAGTCTTATTTTCGGGCAAAACCGTCTCATATTCGTGCAAATTCGTGTTATGTTCGGACTAAGCCATCCAAAACATTTTTCGGGCATCAAAAAGGCGAGAACGGTTTTTTGTTTTGCTTGTCTGGTGAAAAGTGGGGAAGGAAAATTATTCAGGCAAAAAAACGTTCCCCCGACCCCCCCCCCCCCCCCCCCCCCCCCCTCCACCTGAGTCCATGCATAAGTGAGAGTATAACGCACAGATAATCATTGTTTTCTAGTACAGTCATTTTCAGATGAATCTTATTATTATGTAAAACCATTCATACGAAATCATTCCAAACTATACTATACAGTATATACCGTATAACACAATCGGAAAAAACTAACCTCAATGTAATAATATGCGTACTAAGTTATTCAAAATGATGTAAGAAAATCAAAATTGACAACAACAAAACAAACTCCAAATGGAAATGATTTACTGCCAGTGAGTATTTTGTCAAGAATGGAAATAATTATCTGAAATACGAGGGCCTCGAATCGTGGTTCATTTTCTTTGAGAAAATCTACTCTAATTTGACATTTAAATTGTATGAACTAGGGATAAAATACAACTTATAGTCTCACACCATATCCTTGTTGAGTTTATATGTTTACTGCACATATATTAAAGGGATCTAGTAGCTTTGTTGACATTTGCAAAAAGTGGTGAATAGTTGATAAAATGTGTCGTTTTGTGATCTGATAATTATGTCCACTTAGTAATGTGTGAAATTTGCACATCAAATGGATTTTATTTGGCCGAGTATAATGAGCGAAAATGCAAAGTGATATTCACTAACTCATTGTAATGACTTTGTACACGGTTATGACTATCCAGTGGATAGTTAAAAATCCAAACACTACAATAATAAATATTTTTTTAACGAAAGGGAATTTTGAAGAAGAAAAAACGAAACCTGTCGCCATGCTTCTATTGTCAATACGAATACAACAAAGTATGAGAGAACTGCTAGAGTTCCAAGTAAGTTTTGAGGATTTGCACAATTGTACTACATCCCTTTAATGGATATATTCTTGTAATTTTACGACTATTTCGCTGCTCCAGGCTACCTAAACATTAATTTTTCTGGAAAACATTTTTTTGTTTTACTCCTCATTATCTTTAAGCAAGGGGTGTATCACGAATTGAGACAACCCGACGCTGTCAAGTCCCAAGAGGTAGACAACCGCTCGTTTAGAAACGAACAAAACAAAATAATGCAAAATAAAACTAAATAAAGGAATTGATGTATGGTGCATCTTATTCCCGTCTTCAGTGACATCTGAGCGAATAAATCAACGATAATGTGGGTTGGTAATGACTATGCTGATAAATACCACCGGGGAAACCAGTATTTATGCAAAACTTGCATGAATTCAAGAATACTAGTAGGTACTCAGTATCATCAGGTTAAGAAAGCGATGTATCGCTTTTTCTTCTTTCTTTAAAGATAAATACCTGCACGTTTAGACTTTAGACATACATAAATAAAAACATGAGTTATATCCGTGACAATTGAACATCTGAGGGGATAAATCATGCTCGGATATAGGCTAAGGGTGTGATGATATCGATAACGATGTGGAGAAAACATAATAATTCATATGCAATACTCATACAGACAGTATCTTGTTGATGATGTTCTGTCCCTCTTGACCCCCCCCCCCCCCCCCCCCCCCCGTCATGCCAACCATGGCGGGGAGTGAAGAGGATGATAATGTTTCCCATGGGGCGTAAGCGCATTTTTTTGCGAACATTGTTGTGTACATTGTATACATCTTCCATGTTTAAATTAAAATTAATTACATTCAAATGTATTGACGTTTAATCCCCACAATGGGATTATAATCAAATACAAAACAATAAATGTAGTACAAAGAAATTGAAAATTAAACATGATATGCATGATGAGACATAAGGGGGGGGGGGGGGGGCAAACATCCACACATCGGGCAATCAGTGAGGTGCAGTTAGGGGAGGAATGGGGGTGGCAGGGGGGCGTAGACCACCCATGCCACTGGGTGCAGTATACACCGATGTCATTTACCCTCGACATGCATTGCATTACAATTCTCAAGGGAGAAATACGCGTCACATTCATGTAAATTATACAGTTGTTAACTGGTGGTGGAGGGAAAATCACGGAATGTTCCATCTCGAGGATTGGAACATTCCATGATTTTCCCGACGACAAAGTTAACAACTGTTATATCGGAAATAATATCGCTAGTGATATTCGTTTGTCTCGCAATGTATGGTCAAACTAGGAATCTAAAAGATCATGACGTTTCGTATGCCGCTGCAATACTTTGTCAAATGATATAATCTAATGTAGACACTCGGTTTTTTATGCTCTACCGTGGCTCCAAAACACACTCTCGCATGAGCGAGTGCGTTCCTGATAGGTCAGCAACGAACCGCGTCTATTGGCCGGTGCACACGGGCATTCAACCAATCAACCAATCTTTTAGATTCCTAGTTTGACCATACATTGCGAGACAAACGAATATCACTAGCGATATTATTTCCGATACTATATCCGCAATGGATTATATATTTACTATAACTGTTATATCATCTGGCTAAATTCACATTCATGCATTGATACTGAAATCACTCAAAAACAACATACGGTACGTGTACCTTTGGTTCTCATTGTGACGTCATAATACAATCTTTTTTTGCAGCGCGCGCGTGACATACCTCTCTGGCCGTGTGACATACACAAATGACATACCAATCACGTGACCGTGTTTAGTAAATCAATGACGCGTATTTTACTAAGTCAGATGATATTATCATTTGCGAGACGCGAATGCTTGCACATTACCAATAAGTCAAGGTTATACTCGCGGGAACATGAGAATGGTACTTCGGACAATATTGTGGCCCATTTGTATTTCATTGCATTATTACTATGTTTTTGTGTATATTGTTCCTTCATTGAACTGACACAAAAAGTGATATCCAATCAGTCATTGCATGGTGTGTTTTTGTCACCATCCTCGTTACTTTATTAATCGGTTTTATTATGGCGTGATGATGATGATGTTATTGTTGGTGTTGTTGGTGTTGTTCATGTTGTTTTTGTTGTTGTTGGTGGTGGTGGTGGTGGTGATTATTGTTGACAATAATATATTGCTGCTGAATTTTGTTTTAATGTCTGGTTTGAAGTCTTGTATGTGTATTGATAAGTGTCCTTCAATATATAGCATTTAATTAACTATAATATAATTGTTATCATAATTAACTGTAATACAAATCTTTATCACATGTATTGATCATTTACAGGTGACCATGGGGACCCTGGCCCACCGGGCCTGCCTGGGAACACTGACAACTGTTCGTGCTTGGGTAGGATATATTATCTACGGTACTATACCGTTGTACATTTACTAATAGCAAATTGTTGTGATTAGTTTGGTAGTGTGATTAGATTCGCAACAGCAATCATTTCTGTTACATATTATTGTAAAATGTGCCTCTCCGATGTATACTTATGTAATTTTTGTTGTGTCCATATTTTACACTGTAGCCTTTCTTTTGTATGTGTTATTTGCTCTGCACTGAACTTATTTTGTCAGCGACCTGGGTATTGTAACTGAACTATTTTTGTGTTGCTTGAGTTGCTTAATTATTGATGAAGCTGAAAATGATGATTATGACAGTGGAGGATAAATTAAAAAGTATATAGGCGAAAAAGGTTTAAATAGAAAGATCGAGGGGAGGTCTGAAGATAGGAAGAGTTATTCGACGAGAAGAGAACAAGGAGGAGGAGAGATGAAGAAACACAGAAATGATAATAAGGGACGAAAGACCACATTGCGGATTCATGAATATGACAAATATATAGTATCAAAATCAGTAAAGCGCTAAAGTTATTTTGCTGATCAATATTACAGGTATAGAGTTACACATCTATGTTTTTTTATTTTACCAGAAATATTAATAACAATATCAATAAGGGGATCGTTATAAACTAAACAAATGACGATACATGATGTGTATTATAGAGACAAAATGGATCTAACGCATATACATGTATGATGTATTTGTTTATTTTGCTTTCACAGCCGTGAGAAGGGGAACGTCGTCTTCTAACCAAGACGACGGCGTCGTCTCTCTCGTCGACCTTGAGGAGAAGCTGCGTCGACTGCTGATGCAGTCCTCGTTCTCCGTGCTCCATCTCAATGACACGTCGGGCAAGCCGAGCTCACTGGCCAAGATCGTCATCGACAGCATCGGTGGCATAACGGCCGCACCGGATATCACAACGGGGAACCATGGCAACGGTTCGGCATCGCGAACACAACGGTTCCTGACACTCGATGATACAGAGCTTGGTCGCGAATCGTCCACCGAATTTATTGGACATAATAATAATATCCCCAATGCGACGAGCGAGGGAAGGACATCGATGAGGCCAAACGGCGAAGACACATCCTCCACTCTTGCCAGTGTGCGTCGTCCGCACGAGCTGAATATGTCAACGGTCACATTTAATAGCCAGTCGGACACGACCCGAACAACGCATCGCGGACAGCAAAGCGAACACGGCGTGAATGAAGCCGTCAATGAACCGAATACAGCGTGGGAAAATACGAACACTCGCCCCGCCGTCGCAATCGACTCATCATCGACGACCCAACAACAGAGACCTTTTGTAAATGAGACGGGGGATGGTGAAAGGACTTTCACCACCGCCGTTTTTGATGACCGATCGAAAAGTGGCGGCTCCGTGGCGGGAGAAAATTCAGGAGGATCGAATGACCCGGGGAATCGGGTTAATGAAGAGAGAAGTGAGGTATCGCAGACAGGTGGGAAAGAAACACCGACGCGAACGCCCGAGACCGAGGCTGTAGATGCCGTGTTCAGCAATCTCCGGTTCGAATTCGCGGATGAGAAATGTGAGGAAACTTAATTATCTGACACAAAAAAATCAATGGGCATCCGAGACTAGTCTTACACTGTTTGGCATAATTACGCATTGATAGAACAGGCATCCTCCGATCAGTGTGGCTGGTATACTATAGGATACCGCTCAAATCAAAGACAAATACGTCAGTATTGTTGAATAAAGTTGTGGTATCATTTAAACATCGCGAATTTGCCAGACAAAATGAGAAGGGGAGCGCAAAATAATATCATTCACTCTAAAAACACCCGGGTCAGAATTGACCCGGAACAGAGTCCGTTGGGGCCACACTCCGTTCAGGGTCAAAAAATGACTCGGAATAGGGTCACGAAGACACATCTGACCCCATTCCGAGTCATTTTTTGACCCGGAATGGAGTGTGGCCCCAACAGACTCTTTTCCGGATCAGTCTGACCCGGGTGTATGTTATGCAGCTTGAAAGTAAAAGTAAACGCAGGGAAACCATTGAGTGAGGTACAATTTACGGTTTGAATGTTACCATAGTTAAAGGTTGGCTGACAAGAAAACTACCTAAAAATTGTGTTTTACTGAGGTAGATTTTCATGAAGATTACTAATAAAAACATATTTTCCGCGTCGGAAAACCCAGTAAAATTTTAAAAATCAACTTTTAAATTCACTTTAGTAATCCCCGTAAAAAAATTTGAGTCCGGGCGAAGAAAAATGACGTCATCTTTGTGACGTCACATGCAGGCAATAGCAGTATAGCTCAGTCATAGACGTACACGCTGAGTGCAATACTCACGTTGACAAAGAGATATTATTTCGATTTTTTTTCAATATTTGCAAACATTTGTTAAAGTTTATATCATGGACGATCTACACTCAGATGTGTTGCTGCAAGCTGCTATAATTCATTTCTTAGGAATTTTTAGTTAAGCCTCAATTTACAAGCAAAAACAAGTTTGTTTTACTAGCAAGTCATAGGCTCTGCATGTAAACCATGCACGTTCCTCCGTGTTGCGGTCTGCTTGTGATGTCATGATCCGGGTGACACGTGCGCACATTACCGCTCCGCTATAAATAACTTTTTTAGCAGCATGGTACGCCGATGCGAAAACAAGCAAAAAAGTTGCATGAAATTTACCTTTTTTGCCCAACTTAAGGATTTCTTTGAAAAAAAGAGTGTGGTATATCAATATAGGCACATATTTAAAGCTATAAACCTGAATCAAAGCCGGGATTTCACCATACCTTTAAATGATTGATTAATGTATAAAAAACAAATTTAAACAGTTAACATGGTTAAGAAAAAAAAGTATCATAAACATTCACATAGCCCACGTCATTTCGGATCCAATCTTAGCGGATTTTGAAATATGGTGCATTTATACAACATAAATTGTGACAAAGTAATGATTAAAGCACCAATGTCTTTCGTTAATTCACACTCTTTTCTCTCCATTTATCATAATTATAGTGATGAATCTATCCATCCTTTTGGATCGACTAGAAGAGCTCACGGCCAACAAGACGTCGCTTCTAAACTTCGTCCAACAGATGACGATGACCACCGCACCAGGTCCATGTAGCTGCCCTGGGCCACCAGGGGCCCCGGGTCCAACGGGGGCACCTGGGCCTATGGGACCCAAGGGTTACAGTGGTGACATGGGCTTCCCCGGGATCAAAGGAGACCCAGGGGAGAAGGGCGAACGCGGATCACTCCTGGACCATGAAGGCCACCTTCTGCAAGGGCCACCTGGACCCAAAGGAGAGAAGGGTGACATCGGGACAGGAGGGCCTAAGGGTGACCCGGGTGCAAATGGGACCGATGGAGAAATGGGACTCCCGGGAATGCACGGGGAGCCGGGAACGCCGGGAATACCGGGGGTGAACGGTGCTCCCGGAGACAGGGGCCTGCCGGGGTATAAGGGGGACAAAGGAGAGGTTGGCAATATGGGGCCGAGGGGGCCGGTGGGTTTCGATGGACACAAAGGTTCCCCAGGGGTGGCCGGTCCGAGAGGGCACAGGGGACTTCCGGGACCTACAGGACCGTTCGGACCACAGGGAAGCAAAGGAGAACGAGGTAAGAAACCAAATCAATTTCATCATAGTTTTTTAATAAGATATATATATTTGTTAAAGGGGTAGTTTACTTTTGGTAGAGAGGGCGCTGCACATCACAATTTTTTTGTGAGATAGTGAAAAACTGAGTGTCGAATATGAGAAAACATGCAATTTTAATGGCAGAATAAACTTTATTTGGTCAAAATCGGTCCAGAAACGGCTGAAATATCAATAAATATATTTGATCTTATAATTATTTGGGGCCCAAATAATTAGATGATTTTTTCAAAAATAAAAAAAAATGCTTACACTTTTTCAAAAAGTTTCAAAAGCGATTTTTAAATAGTTGTTGATGATCTATCTACTTTATCATTATTTCAATAGAACATCACATGCATTATTTTGTATGAAAATGGTTGAAACCAATGCCTTTTTAGAAAGCCCCCTCTTGTGTTTGAATGGCTCTTTTTGAATGATAACAGGCTTTTTACTTAGTCGTTTGTAATTTTGTATACCTTTCGAGCATGATGGAGTAATAACTATTAGTTTATAATGTTACTGTCCAGGTTTGGTTACTAAAGTTCAGCCTTACCAAAACTGTACTACCCCTTTAAATACTAAGGCATGAGGGTATGAGCTGTAGCTCGAGCAAACATTGCCTGGCCGAAAACTATTTGTATGCGCATAATTATTACCATCTCTACGACAAGAAAATAGCACATTTGTATAATTATTTATTTTATAACTGTAACAAGTATGTAAACGGAAGGCTATCAATAACAGTTTTTTGAAGTATTGTCGTACTTTTGTTTATTTCCAGGTAAAATTGGCGAGACGGGACCAGCGGGTGAGGCGGGAATACCAGGCCCACCTGGCCAGCGAGGCCCGAGGGGGTTCCTCGTGCCCAAGGGTCCAAGTTGTGACAACTGTAATTCAGATAACTCTGGTACGTCAAGACAATTGTATTGGTGATAATTATAGAATAACTCATTTTCAATTTCGAAACCCCCCAAAAAGAAATAAGAAATAAAGACATGCAGCAATGTGATGAGCTATGACCCAAATTAAATGAATAAATCAATAAATAGCTAAATAAATAATAAATACATTGTAAATATATAAGTATATAAATAAATACATAAATACATAAATACATACATACATACATACATACATACATACATACATACATACATACATACATACATACATACATACATACATACATACATACATACATACATACATACATACATACATACATACATACATACATACATACATACATACATACATACATACATACATACATACATACATACATACATACATACATACATACATACATACATACATACATACATACATACATACATACATACATACATACATACATACATACATACATACATACATACATACATACATACATACATACATACATACATACATACATACATACATACATACATACATACATACATACATACATACATACATACATACATACATACATACATACATACATACATACATACATACATACATACATACATACATACATACATACATACATACATACATACATAAATAAATAAATAAATGAATAAATAAATAAATAAAAAATGAATGAATGAATGAATGAATGAATGAATGCATGAATGCATGCATGCATGCATGCATGAATGAATGAATGAATGAATGAATGAATGAATGAATGAATGAATGAATGAATGAATGAATGAATGAATGAATGAATGAATGAATGAATGAATGAATGAATGAATGAATGAATGAATGAATGAATAAATAAATATATACATAAAATGAAATTTTAGTGGAATTTATAAACTAACCATTTTTCTTCCTGTACCCTTCTCTCTCTCTCTCTATCCCATGGCCCGTAAGGCCGTTGGAGACTGGTTTGTTTGAGAGTGGGTTTTTTTGGGGGGGAGGGGGAGGGGGTGCAGCCTCGCCCTCAACTTTGTTCATGAGTTGTGTTATATTTTTGCAAACCCTAGGTAAAATCTGTCGGGAGTTTTAATAATTCTACTTTTAAATTTTACTTTTTACTTTTAAAAAGTCGCATTCTAATTCCTTTCTTTGAATGTTATACAGGAGGTGTTTCAGTCTCTACCGAGATGCCCTCTCTTACCGCCCCGGACCCGGTCCCGACTGCAAAGAACGCGGCAGTCTCCGATCACGCCGTTGTCCCCGCCGAGAAGATGTACAAGATATACGAACCCGTCGTTCAGTCGAGTATGTATATTGTAGATCCCCTGTGGTGTAGCTACAGTTGGTACGGGGGGGGGGGGGGGGGGTGAGGGGGCACTAGATAGACAAAATCTCAGTCAAGAAATCGTAGAAGGTCCCAGTGATTTTGGTTGAATTTGGATCTCTTTGAACTGGAATTAAATTGATTTACCACACATAAGTTTGTTTTAAATAACACAATTAATCACGATTGAAAGAAACATATAATTGGTGAAAAGGAACCAGCAATAGCAATGATTGCTAGTCGACGACAGCCCTTTCACAATTATTAAAATCAGATTTAAATCATTTTGTTATTGTTTGTGCAAAGTATCTCTATAGAAAAGATTGATAATACAAGTTATAATTTACAGGGTTCTATACCGAATCAATCAACATCATTCTATATGCCTTATTTTTTTTTAAAATTAATTTACAGAAATATAATACAAGAGTTTTTGTACCTTTGAATTGAAAAAAGAATGTCAATTTGTGTGTACATTGTATGTAGATTCTTTAGATAACTATTTTGCCTATTATTTTTCTTTTGGCTAGCCACGACTGTACTAGACCCAGAGGCGTAGACAACGGGGGGATGAGGGGGATGCATCCCCCCCACCTCACAAGGTGGGGGGGATGACATGTACAATCATCCCCCCCAGGTTTTACGGAAGGATATATTTTTTTATGTGTATCTATACGAGTGAAAAAGACAACATTAGTTGTATGCATAGGCATACCCAGGGGGGGGGGGGGGGGGGGGATTTTGGCGGTTCAACCCCCACCCCCCCCCCCCATTTGACCCAAAAATGGCTGTAAGGGGGGGGGGGGGATTTTTACCTCCCTTTTTCACATTTTAGCTGGTCTCGAGACTACTTTTAAGTGGTCTTGACCGTCTAAAACCTGGTCTCGACCGACTAAAACCCGATCTCGGTACCAAAAATTGTCTAAGATCTCCGGTATCGGGTTCGAAAATTGTGAAAGTATTTGGTCTCGACTCTTTGCAACGGACACCCCGCCCCCCCACCCCCCCCCCCCCCCCCCCCCCCCCCCCCCTCCACTGAGAGAGGTTTTCAACTTTGAAGGAACCTGGTCTCGGTCTCGAAAATGTTGAAAATACTTGGCCTCGACTTCGAAAAAATTGTACGGACACCCCCCCCCCCCCTCCCCCCCTCCCCCCCCCCACTGAGAGGACTTCTCTCAAAATATTTGGGCAAGTGGTCTCGGCCGCGAACAAATTAGTCTTGGTCCGGTGAACTGAACGGCAAATCATCCCCCCCAGGTGTAAGAACCTGTCTACTCCACTGACTAGACCCGATGTCTAGTTCGTCATTTTATGGATCAAATTTACAAGTTTTTTCAAAACTTTTTTTGATTCCTCCACTTAATCAATTTGATATGTTTGTGTGTTTTATATTATTGTTATATCATGCTTCTTAATATATCCCAATTTGTGTATTTTGTTAATTACCATATTTTATTTTTTTTAGTGAATTGTGGAAATAAAATAAATCAAATCAAATCAAATCAAATCCCTCATTGTACATTCTTGTTACAGAATGCCTGCTGACCAAGATCGACTCTGCGCGGATGGTCCACCAGATGAGCCGGCCGTACGGGACCTGGATGAAAGACAGCTACATCAACACCACACAACCAGATATGATATGGGTCACCATGCACCACAGGGAGCTATACTCATAGGTAACCTCTACCCTCATGACCTACCGCTAAAATCCCTTTATAATAAATCATCTCTGACCATATTTTACAACTCACTCACTCTAGCCCTACAAACAGACCTAAAATTAACAGATATGACTAATAGGTTAATGGGTTACCATGCACCACCAGGGGGTATACTCATAGGAATGGGTGGACCCCCCCCCCCCCCCCCCCGATCTAGACCCCTGAAACCTCTACCCTCACCCCCTCCCATGTTCTACCACTAACACACCTTTAAATGCCACCCAGCGCCTATTTATAACTCGCATCCCCACCCCCACAAACAGCCCTTCCGTGACATAAAACCACCAGACATGAAATGGATTAATATACTCATAGGTAAGGGCGGACCTGCTAGACCCCTGTAACATGTGCTGTGACATGATCGGATAAGTGATTGACTCACTGTTTTCGAGGGAGACGAGTTTGAATCATATCGATGCCCCGGCACTCGAGTCATTCAGCAACACTTTTAATCAACATTGCTGTTCTCTATCCAGGAGTATAAATGGGTACTTGGCCGGGTGTCAATTAGCCAGTACATGTAGCACCTTGAACAGCTTGACCTAGTATGCTATCCAGGGAGTTGAGATAGTGCACAAGATAATTGCGCAGGTTTTAACTATATATCTGATGATCAAGGGTAATAATACAATCGAAGTGTAAGTTACAATTGATTGTAAGTCAGAAAATGTGCCATTTAAACGAATCAGATTTGCGTATTTAGAACACATGATCTGACTTACAATTTAAGATTGTATCTCTTTCTGCAACGGGGCAATGGTCTTTTTCTTTTATTCAGGTGTACTCTGTCATGACTGTCTGTACGTACATTTGGTTTTCCCTCGTTTTCTAGAATACAACAGCATCGAGGAGTTGAAACTGCGCCGTTTATCTTCAACGTTCAGCCTGCCTTTCCTGTGGGACGGTACCGGTCATGTGATCTACAACGAGTCGCTCTATTACCACCACAAGGACAACGCCCTACATCCTCAAGTACGACCTGAACAGGGGGATCATCGTTGGACGCGTGAGTTCACTTAAAATAAGGGCCTGTTTCATGAAAGGCTCTTAGCTATTAAAGACCGTCTTAACTGTCACGTGACTGTGACTGATCTACGAACATATGGATGGCATTTGTTCCAATCACAAAGGACAAGGTTGAATAGCAAAGATCGACGCTTTCAAGTGCAACACGTGTTGCCGTAAATGTCAAAGTTATCAAATAAAAAACTGCTATGAAAGGCAGTCATCATCATCATAACCATGTTAATAAATGGGTCCGTTCTAATTGATTACAGCTATGAGTACCAAACAAGAGATATCAAATCGTTAATTTAGCAAAGAACATTCAAATGAAAAGCAGTTATCATATTCATGACAGAAGTTTTTTTTTATATAAGCCAAGGGATAATTTCTACAAGCCTACATTTGTTTTTGTTTTGTTTTTTATTATGATTGCCCCACTTCTATTCCTTGCTGTAACCAATTATTCATTGTTCATGCATATCTATACGTAAACAAAAAATGAAAAGAAATGAAATAAAGTGACTTTGTGTTCTGTTCTAAACACAGCTACAAGTACCTAACATGGGATACGAGAGCACCCCGGCATTCGAGTTCTCCTCCGGCTACACCAACATGGACTTTGCTGTCGATGAGAACGGTCTGTGGGTAATCTACCCGCTTGACCGACCGGGCCATGTCGGCAAACTGGCCATTTCCAAGCTGGACCCCGTAGCGTTCGAGATCGTCACCACGATCACGACCAACCACAACTTCGAATCGACCGGGAAACCGCATTCGTGGTATGCGGCGTGCTGTACACGACCAAGGGACCGCACAGCCGACCGTCCAGAGTCGACTTTGCTTTGTCTCCTGATCTCCTGAGCGAGGTCGAGTTGGACGACACGGGCATGAGCATCGACAACAGAAACAGGAAAACGGTCGCACTATCGTATAATCCGCGTGATAGACTGCTGTATGGTTGGGACCGTGGGTGGCTGGTTGCCTACGACTTGACCATAGAAGAAAATGGACAAGATATAAATGAACACTGACCATTTTGATTGACTATTTTTGTTGTGTGGCGATGTACATCGATCGTGTTTAGCAAACCTTTTAATCAGGCACTAGAGATATCTACAGTCCAACCTGTCCTTGTGGTCACCTGGCTATAGCAGCTAGGAGCAAGGAGATTTAAACCTTTATACATAGGTTGAATCTATTGAGACTGAAGAAATAAATGGCGCCAGATAAATGGCGCCATACAAGTGCTGTGGATCATCATCATCATCATCAAAAGGCTTCCGCGGATAGGCTAAGTTCAATTTACGTGGTAAAACAATAGGAAAGGGACAAGAAAATCACAATAAACTGGTGACGAAGCCAATATACATGTAGTGAGTTTAACTTTATAGGAAAGTTAGATATGTAAATGTATATAAAAGAGACAATTGTATACAATTATCATTATTGTTATGACAGCAGGTTATTAAATCCCATAGATGAGAATGTACCTATATTTGGTTCCAAAAAAACAAAAACCCTTCTCTGGTGCAGTACAGTTAAACCTCACTGTAATGAGTTCAGATATTATATTAAAATGAGGTACTGCTTTAACATAATGAGGAACTATTGAAGGTCCTGGAAATTGTAACTTGCCCCATGGTCTACACCAATTTATTATACTGTCATTTTGTGGGTTTTTTCAACTAGCAAAATCATATTACTGTGCTTAGGATCAGGATTAGGGATTAGGTTTAAGATGAGCAATTAGGATTTATAGGGATTAGATTTAGGGATAAGTTTAGTGTTGGGGTCAGGTTTGAAGATGGGGGGGGGGGGGGGGGGGGGGAGTGGAGTCAAATAGTAGACCAGAAAGTTGAACTTAACCCTTAACAATTATGGAAAGCCATTTGTTGCCTTGAAAAAAACACATATTCTACAGCAAAAAATTCAAGTATTTGAAACTTCCAACAACAATTTATATCAATTTCTTCAAGGCTCCTTGATAATAACAAAATTAACTGATTTTACCCAATTGTAAAATTTCAAAAGAACTGTTTCAGCACTTTTAAAAAGAAACTTTCCATACTAGTTAGGTCCAACCTAGAGTTAAGTTCAACTTTGACTCTTTGTGAAACACCCCCAAGCAAAAATGCATGAGAATCGCAAGATATTATTGCACCACTCTTCCGACCATCCATCATTCTTTATACTCTTGTAAGTTACCAACAGGTGCTATCCAAATGGCAGCTAGCTTGTACATATTTTGTAAATGTTTATTTACAGTTTTCTCTTGCAATGTATTAAAATCAAAACCAAGATGTATATAAAGTAACAGACGGAAGTAACCTTTTCCTATAGATATTTTTTGTACTTCTATGATTAGCGGAACACGGAATGCTTGGATATGTAATCGATTTTTATATCAACCCAATTGCTCCCTTTTGTTCCCTTGTCAGTTATACATGTAGCCTCTGAAGAAGATTCTGCTAGGATCGAAAATGTAGGCCCTATTTTGACTCTCAACCTAATTGCTTGTGACATTGTGAAACAGTTTTATTTTGGAGCATATTTTAAACATAATAAACCACTACGCAGCTACAGAAAGCTTTGACAACAAAATAATGTTACGGACATTTTCTTTTCCATAGTTTTATAGTAAACATTTAATGTTAGAAGCATGTATATAGATCCTTTTTATCTTCAATTTTTTTACCAAGAAATTAATATTTATAAGAATGCTTGGAAATGTCCAAAACATTTGATGAAACACAATGTTACATGAATTTTATTTTGTGTAGATTATAGTGAACATTTAGAAGCATGTATTATATACATGTATTTCAAATTTTTCTTCTTTTTTTTACAAAGAAAATTATATATTTTATAAACCAGAATGCTTGGAAATGTACAAAATGTAATCACCATCACTCAAACGATCAGCACATGGTTGAATTTAACACTTGGTGAGAAATACAAAATTAAGTCTATTGGTTTAGTCCATGGATTATTTAAAATAATAAGTCATATGTCGCAAGGATTCAATTAAACCCAGTTATTGAGAATTTGGGCTTAAGATCATACTAAAAAATAACCAGTACTTTAGTACAGTACTTTTACCTTGGTCCATTTCTGGTCAAAGTTGATTTTACAACCTTTTACAAGTTGAGAGTATTTTTTCCCACATGAAAAGTCTAGCTTCTACAAATTGTTTCAGTTAAAGCTTTCGGCATATTAAAATACAACTTACAATGTACATTTATCTTAAGATAATACCTTACTGATTGTAAATCTAGTTGTAAATTTTGAAATATAACTTAAACTACCACATATATGTTTTTTTTCTCATTGGTTCATTGGTTCTCAGCAGGTTTAAAGGGATCTAGTAACTTTGTTGACATGTGCAAAAAGTGATGAGTGGTTGATACAATGTATATTGTTGATATCTGATATGTCCACTAGGTGTTGTGTGAAAATTTCGAGTGAAATGGACGTTATATGGCCGAGTAATGAGCAACAATGCAAAGTGATATTCACTAACTCATTGCACTCACTTTGTACACGGTTTTGACGATCCGTTGGATTTGTTAACATCTGAAAACTTCAATCGTAAATATCTTTTTAACGAAAGGGAAATTTGAAAAACCGAAACCTGTCCCATGCTTTTATTGCTAATACGAATACAACAAGGTATAAGGGAACTGCTGGAATTCCAATTTGATTTTGAGGATTTGGACAATGTTACTAAGTCCCTTTAATAAAAAATATCCCTTCATCTGTTTTTGCATACAGATCCTTCATTATACATCAATTCTCCTCTTACATCTCTCTATACCAGTTACACTATTGTACATTGCCAGCTTTGATGGCTGTACATCTTACGCACATGGCATGAACTGTGAAAAGTATGTAGGTTTTATAATAAGCCAGATTAGTATTATAACAATCTAGAAATATGCCATTTACCTACAGCTGGTGCTGTATGAAGTATTTTTGGTTGTCTTTTATTGATTCATATTTCTCTTTCAATATCCAAATGTACAGCTATTTTCATGTTTTGTTATTAATCAAGTTTTCAACTAATATTTGTTAAATTCATGATTATGTCTGAATATTCCGTGTCACGTTTTTGAAACTGCCAATATTGTAGGATTATCAATTGTAATCATTCATATTTTGCATGCATTCATATGAATAAAGAGTACCGTAAATTATACATGTATAGAAATACAATGTACATGACAGAATAGTTTGATCTAGCAATGTTTTTAACTATTACTGCCTGTAAAATATCATAAGAAAAATAAGAGTATCTAGAGTACTGACCAAACGTGATGTCACAGCTACATGTATTCACTGCCACAAGGATCTGGTTCTAAACAATGTCAGGCAAGCCCAAATTTTGTGGAATAGCGGTTGCTAAGAAAGTAATCAGTCAGCTCAAACCCACTATCAAAAGCCCAAATCAGAGGACAAGATGTTTAGAACCATATGATTGCTATCATATAACGAAAGAATGTGACATCATTATTATGATACACTATTAATAGAGACCAGAAACTTTTAGGAAATTGCCAAAATTAAAGCTAGTTCAGAGTCTATTTATAAATTTTAAAAAGTATTGTGATTACTATGTTTACACATGAAGCTATTATTCAGTGTTATTTTTTAATAAATCATATTTGTTACAATATATACTTAGATTCTGGTGAGTTATTCCATCAAATTACTGATTCCTTCTTTTTTTTTTTATACATCAAAGTCGCAAAAAGAGCTCTATTGGTATTTGCTGGTCATAAGAAAATAGAGGGAAGAGAATCTACCAGGAAAGGATTCTTCAAAAGGCATTGTGTCCATAGACATGTTTTGCAATATTACTAGCATATGGAAGACATAGTTGAACAGTCACATACTTCAAAAGCAAAACAGTCATACCAAATGCTAAATGGCTCCAATGTTACATCATTCCATGCCTTATCGAGGCAGTCTTTAATATCAATACTTCCTATCCAGTGTACATCATCTATCACATGTACACTGTACATTCCATGCACATCTATGCTGCACAGTTGATGTAAATCTTTCACATGACATTCACATGTACCCCACCAAGCTAATGTTACTAAATGTTCTTCTATCACATGCTGTTCAAATGTGTATGCTGCCTAGCCAATTGACATCTATCATCACATGTAGGCTGCCAAGTGAATGCAGTACATCACATGTACAATGTATGCCACCCATACACAATTACTCATCCATCACATGTCACATGGTGATCACATGTACAATGTAAGCCACCCAGCCGATGTTCATCTATCAATGTACATCCAATATCACATGCTGTTCACATGCTGTTCACATGTACATGTATGTCTCCCAGCCAATGTACATTGTACATCCAGTATCAGAAGCTGTTCATCTATCACATGCTGTTCACATGTACGCGGCCCAGCCGATGTACATCTGGCACATGCTGTTCACATGTACGCGGCCCAGCCAATGTACATCTGGCACATGTTTTTCTTGTCCGTAGCCTCCCTGATCAGGTGATCCACGTGGCCCTCGATGGAGAGAGGGAGCCCTCTGGCCTTGTTCTTGTTCTTCAGTATGCCCTGCAGACGCTGCTCAATGTCACGTACGTGGACCAGGGCCTATGGACGCACACACAAAATTAATAATAAATGTAAATTATTGTTGTGACTTCCACATAGGTAAATTTAGAAACTGTTTTCTTACAGTGCCACTGAATAGCCACATCAGACATGCTGCCACTCCTATACTACAGTAAAAATAATGTTTCAAATGAAGCGTTGTTTCACAGAGAATCTAAGTTAAAGTGATACCTGTAAAGTGTCAGATATTGCACAAAATGACATTTGAGACTTCAATCCTATATCAATATCATTGTAAAATACAATTGAAAGATTTGTGAAAGTTTGAAAGAAAACGAACACTGTTTACCTAGTGAAAAAAACGAATATTGAGTTCATATTTTATCACCAAATACTGATGGTCTGCTATACATTTGTCGCAGTAATGAATGATCCGTTTGAGATATTCGCACCCGTGTATGTTTACACACGTAGTACAGAATTCATGGAATTTGCACTCGCTCGGCTCAAAGTTCAATCTCCGGAATGTTCTCACGGGTGCTGCATGCGGACGTTCTCAGCTAGGACAATTGTACTTTTTTATCTAAAGCGTTAATTAACGTGATTGAAATAAAAGATTTAAATGATAATTATCTTCATACTAAAGGGACATTTGAAAAAATCAAACCCTATTTTATTCTTCTTTTACCATAAGCTAAACAACACGGTAGAAGAGAAACGAGGAAGCTCCAAGTAATTTTCGTGGATTTGGACACTTTACAGGTATGACTTTAAACTTAACTCACAATTGGACCTATTATTTATGGAAAGCTATTTGTTTCTTTAAAACATTGTTGAAACAGTTCTTTTAAAAGGCATACATTTTCATTGAAATCAGTAATATTTTTTATTTTCAAGAAGCCTTGAAGTTATTGATATCAATTTTAGTTAGAATTTTCAAATAATTGATTTTTGTTTTGTTTTTTAATATGCTTTAATATTCCAAGGCTACAAAATGCTTTCCATAATTTGTAGATCCAACTTATTTCAACTTAGAATCTTTGTGAAACACCCCCCTGTCAACAGGGCTGATCTTACGTGGCAGAATTTTGAACCTTGAAACGGATTTAGTGCTTGGGACCAAGACATCTCATATGAATTTTCTTGTTGCAATGCTAGGAATCGGGAGTTGCATCATGTTTTGTGCTACGAATCAGCAAATGGCTCCTTGTGGGAGACCAGCTTTATTATGTAACTTGAACCAACCTTTTCATTGTTGATCTCTCCTGTTTCGCTGAGCGCAGTCTTCCCGCGAGTGGGCTTGCTCCACTCTACCAGGGGGTCATAGATGAACGTCTTTAGCACACTGCAAATAAAAAGGGCATAATAATATGTCAAATATGCATCAAGCCCTCAACCAAGTGGTAATCAAATTTCCATCACAATATAAGATTTTGACAAAAGAACCATGAGATACCTTAAAAACTGTCCAGTTCTGGTCCCCGCCCCCCCCCAAAAAAAATAATAATAATTGGGTCGTGGTCAATTGAGAATGCATGCATTTCACCCAAATTAAATTTTCTGGAATAGGTTACTATTATAGGCCCCCCCCCCCCCCCAATAATTTGCCCAAAACAATAGAAATCTTAAGGGGGGAAATCTGTGTACAAATAAAGAAATAAAGAAACATAATGTGTGCCTCCCCAATCAGTCCAGACAATGCTACGCCACTGATTATAGGCATTTATCATGATACTTAAATAATATGATGTCAACCGTGTCTACAAAGACCACCCAAAGGAGACAGAAACAGTCTCTATTACATTACAAATGCTTTCTAGAGATGCAAATTAAGTGGTCTTTATAGACAGGTGGTCGTTAAGCGGGTTTAAATGTGATATGAGTACTTTACCTACTTAAGGAGAAATGTGTCCCTCATGACTATCTCCGTTACCCTCAGGTGCGTCGGAACACGCCTTGATACCTAATTATGATCAATCTCCCCTATTCAAGAATAAACATGACCTCATGCATGCATGGTCACCTGACAGACATGTAGGAACACTCCCTAATAACCGATAATTACAAACAAAGTCCCTTTTTTATGGATGAAGTAACTTTACCTCATGAGAGGGTCTCGCTGGTCCCTCATGACCTTCATGGTGACCTCGCAGGCGCGTCGGAACACCCCCTCATACCCCATGGGCCCCATCGCACACACCATGTTGTGTGTCAGTCGGAATGGCACTCTCTCTGGCCAATCGAAAGTCTCACCCTAGAGAAATGGAAACACATAAAAAAGCAAGAAAATTAAATCATATTATAATATAATTAAATTCAAACTACCCGAGTGTCTCTTGTATGGATATCATGTTACCATCGTAAAATATTTGAAAGTGTCTCATTCATATTTCCGGATGATTTAATTTTGATATAAGTGTCCATTTGAACAACAATGCAAAAACAGTTTTAATATATAATGCTCTTATTTCTTGACGGAATATGCACAAATTTCCATTGATGCGTTGTCACATTCACCCTCTTTTGTATATGGTACAAATTCTTCCCAGGGGTTCTTTCCCCTTTCTAGGTGCAGAACTGACAACATTGACATGTCTAACTCCGGGAGGTTTCAGAGAGGAAAGCAGTCACAAACATTATTTTCTCTGGGAATAGGACAAATCTTTCTTGCTTGCTTGATCAGGGAGATTTTCAAATATCGTCGCTGGGCTGTTAAAACCTTATATCTCAACAAAAAAAAATTTCAGGAGAGCGAAAAAACATTCTTATTTTAACAAATTATGTGCGTAGGCTATGTTATTTGAACTTAAGACTATGTTTGATAATCTATTCGATATGAAATGGTTGAAATGCACAAAAAATAATTTGGAAGGCGGGAAATTGAGTTACGAGGTTTTCGAACTAAATCCTAAAATGAGATACGAGGTTTTCAAAAAGATGAATTGTGGTTATTAGAAAAAAAATTTAAAATTCATGTGGTTATTAGAAGATGAATTACACCTTAAACTTCACATTTATCAAAAAAAGTAATTTTCACCAAAATTTGAGATACAAGGTTTTAACAGCCCAGCGACGATATGTTTGACAGAATGTGAACAAATCTGTCCATGTTTTAGGGAGCCTCCTGCAGAATGACCTTTAGTACATGGTATTCAAGTACCTTGTTGAAGAGACAGTTGAAGTCTGCATGCACACAGTCTCAATTGGTTGCCAACTCAAAGATGATGTCCTCTCCATGATTATCACCCAACCATAGAATGTAGCCCACATTGGACATTGAGACACATTTAAATCAAGAACATTCAGAAAACGATAATGACAATGAGGTACCTTGTTGAAGAGGCAGTTGAAGTCCACATGCACACAGTCGCCACTGGTCGAGTCAAAGAGGATGTTCTCGCCATGACGATCACCCAAGCCGAGGATGTAGCCGACCATGGACATCACGCCTATTGTACGAGCGTACGCCAAGCGACTCAAGTACCTGAATGCAAAGAGAGAAATTGATAGTAATAATAGTCCACTTGAAGTTAGAAGTTAAACCTCTTCACATGCCATTTTGGCATACATGTAAAAGCAGGGCCTATCTCCCATTCAGTATCCCTAGGCCACACTGGACTGTCTACTATAAGTAGGGAAAGCTACAGAAGGGGGCAAGTCCTCTGGTAACTCTGTGTGACAGAAATGTGTTGGCTGAGAAAGAAAAGGGCACTGTCACTTTTTGTACTTCTGAGAAAATCATGTTTCAAGCTGGGGAGCCTTGTAGAAAACTGCAGGGCATAAATTACAAGTCACTTTTTGTACTTCTGAGAAAATCATGTTTTAAGTCGGGGGAGCCTTGTAGAAAGCTGATATAGCTCTTTTTGGATTAATATTCCCAAAATCATGACCAATTATAATTTGAAAGGAGGGGGGGGGGGGGGGGGGGGGGTAAGGGGTCTGCTGCAAGATGTCCTTCCATGCGCTGGGGTATTGTAGGTCCCATCCGGCAGAGTTGCAGCATGGCTGCTGAAGGGTTTACAGGAACGCAGACGCTGACGGCTTAGTTGTGCATACTGGGCAATGTTAGTGTAGGGGGGGTGTATAGTCTGCAGAACTCAATGTAGCCAAATAAAGACGTTATGCCCTTCTCACTCTCACCCGACTAATTGTTTGTACAGTATAACTTACCATGAAGTAGGGTCTGTGAATGTCTTCTGGAACCACTCTCCAAACACTGGGGGGTACCTCGGTAGCAGCTTGTTCTCATAGATGTTCAGCTTCTCACTGTCACAGAAACAAAATATTATTATTTCATTTCCGGTTAATCAATTGTGATTAATCGTAAATTCATCAAAACAAATTTAACATTTTCATGAAGCCACTCAAAAGAAAAATATAGTCAATCAAATTACCTATTTACCACAGGATGAACTCTATGGAAAATGCAACATCTCGTAGGCAAGAGGGAATAATAAACGTTGGTAATTATAATTGCTTTAAAGTTAGTATCTCACTCTAAAAAAAATATTATTTAATGAGAGTCAATGGAGGGTCACTTCTTTGTCCCGTGTTAAAGGGATAGTTGAGTTTTGGTATAGAGGGCGCTACACAAATTTTTTTTTTGTGAGATAATGAAAAACTGAGTGTCAAATTTGAAAGAGCATAATATTTTAAAGACAGAATAAACTTTATTTGATCAAAATCGGTTCAGAAATGGCTGAAGTATCCATAAACATAACCATTTGTAATAAATGTGGGGCCACACATTTATTAGAGAATTTTGAACCAGCCGTTAATTTTTTTTTTTAATGCTTCCTCTTTCAAAAATATACAAGAGGTTTTTAAATCATCTATCATCTAAATCTCTATCGAATCACTATTTCAACAAAACATCACATGCACAATATTTTATTTAAAATGGATGAAACCAATGAGTTTTGAGAGAGTGCCCTCTTGAGTTTTAACGGCTCTTTTTGAATGATTTTGTTTAGTCATTTGTATTTTTGTTTTCCTTTCGAGCATGGTGGAGTTATAACTATTAGTTTGTAATGTAATGGTGCATGTTTTGGTTACTAACATTCACGTTTGACCAAAACTGTACTCTCTTTACCAGAACTCAACTATCCCTTTAAGGTGCCTTTATGATACAGGCATCAATTTTTCTTGTTATTTTGTCATACAATATATGCCTCCAATTAAGATTCTGCAATGATCAAAAGCTCAGGTGCTTTACTGAATCTTATTTGATTAGATTGGCATTCTCTACCAAAACGTGCCTACGACTTGGCATGTATGACTAAAAGAACTGATGCTCTATCAACATTGCATAGAGCATTGGTTCCTTTAGTCATGCTTGATAAGTCGTGGGTAGAGAATTCCATTAGATTTACATTCTACAGTTTTCATCATTTTTTAATAATTTTGAATACATGTACATGACTTATCAAAGTGACGATTACAATAATCGTTGTAGCTTTATCATTTCAATCCCAACAGATTGATGTCAACATTTGCACAAAAAAAGTAAAAGGGTGGAATTATAGCCAGAAAAAACAATATTCTCACTTGAATGCATCTGGAGCTCAAGCATCCATTGTCGATTTTCTTTTATCTAATAGCTACAACATGTAATGTATCAGCTAAGCACACCTTAGAACACGCTACCGATAGCTGTGAATTCCCTGTTCTGCAGACAATAGCTGGATTCCCCTCCTTCTGGGGAATGACGCCAAATCATGGGTCATTTGTGACCTTACACCACAAAACGACCGTTATGTCGCTGTGGTAGTTTCTCTTTTATTAGCTAAAATAGTCAAATTTTGTTCAAAATCTGAAATTTAGGATTTTGGTATTTCCTGAACAAGCATATCTTAATCTAGCTTCTGTAACATTTTGAGCATCGGAAATCATGTTTAAATATTATTTTTTCATCCAATAAATGTGATCTTATTACAGCGCTTTAATGGAAACTGATCTTTTAAATGGCCCGTTTCTCCCCTATTTTAAAAATGCTTCAGCCATATTCCAAATCTTTGTTGTTCATTTTGAGAGGGTCTGCTTAGTCCAAATATGACGAATGATATACCATTTTAAAGGTAATGACTTCTATTTTAATATTTTATGAAAAGCAGCAAAATCAGTTTTCCCAACTTATTGGTCGTTTTGTGGTGTAAGGTCACATTTATTCAAATTGAATATGGAGCTCCAGCAGCGTTCAGAATTCTGTATATAACGTTACATTTGTTTTCGCTGTTGTCCCTAACGATAAAAGTGATTCCACACTGCCAATCATACGTAGCAGAGTGGAGAAAATCAATGACAGAAGAATATTAAAGCAGTACTCACTCGACGGAAGCAGAGAGGCTCGGTATCATCGCCTTCAGTTCACTGCCCGATGTGTACAGCCCTTTCTCCCTACAAACAATAACACAACAAAACAAATTGACGAACAAACAACTACATAATTATATAAATCTTGACTAGGTATCAGGCAAAGCAAAGCAAAGGTTAATAGTATAGTCGGTGTGAACAACAATAATAATGAAATAATGTTTGATTTATATAGTGCCTATTAATATGATTGATAGTCATCTCTATTAAAGCGCTTTACATTATTATCCCGGTCATTGGACTCACGACTAACCTGTATATTTTGTGCAGTATTGGTCTGAGCCCGGCCGTGTTGGATACCCACTCGATCAGACCGCACTCTTCATTCAGCGGGATCACAGTCTAGAATTAAAGGAAACAAAACTCCAATTTATTCAATGAAGAATACAGTATATGCATCCACCATACATTATTTTCTTGCCAAAATCAATGTAAAAACCTGTTCAAAACAATGAAAACTATTTGATTGTAAGTGGGCACTGCTGGAGAAACATACATACATGTAGTATATAGATAGGAATTACAGTCAAACCTGTGTATAGTGACCACCACAAGATAAGTGGTTCACTGTAGACAGGGGACCTCCATAGACAGGTTCCATAAAACTGTTGTCTTCTTCAGAGAATGAATATTTGTGGCCACTAAAACAGGTTTGACTGTACATGTATATCGTGTTCACAATTTAACTTGTCTCAAGAACTAAATGATCACAATTAAATTTGGCAATCAATAAAGTTACTACTGCACAGTCAAACATGTGTGTAGTGACCACCTAAGGGAAACAAGAGGAGTGGTCACTGTAGACAGGTGACCTATATCTATAGACAGGTTCCATCAAAATGTTTAATTCTCTTGAGAACTAAATGATGTCAAAAGAATGTACTACTTACATAGGTTCTGATGTGGAGTTCTCTCTTCCTAGACTCAACATCCTTCCTGAGACACTTGTTGATGATGCCGTTGAACTCCATCAGCCGGTTGTCTTTCCTCAGATCGTCCTGGAAAAAATGGGAAATATTCATATTTATTTCATCAGCCTATCAAATATATCAATAAGTATGGACATTTGAACAAAATGTCTTGTTGATGATGCCTTTGAACTCAATAAGGCGGTTGTCTTTCCTCTGATCATCCTGGAAAAAATGGGAAATATTCATATTTATTTCATCAATGTAATCAATATTTAAGTAAATTAACCCATTCAGGACTGGTCCCGAAAATATTCGGGCTTTGGTCGATGGAGAATGCATGTTGTAGCAAAATCAGTCAGTCCTGAACAGGTTAATCAAATACTGAACAAATATACATTGTAAATACACTTGTAAACAAACTCCATCAGCCGGTTGTCTTTCCTCAGATCATCCTGAGTAAATAGGAAATATTCAATATTAATTTTATCAATGTATGAAATATATTTATGAAATATTGATACTGAATTAATCAAATACTGAACATATAAATTTACATTTGTTGAAAAAAATGTCTTGATGATGATGGTGTAGGACTCCACAGAGCACTTGTCTTTCAGATATCACCCTTGGGAAAAAGCAAACGAATTATATAAATCTATAAAAATCAATATAACTTTAAATATGATAACAAAACTTGAGTGAAAGGCATATATGCGTGAGTTAAAATGGGTAGTCAGCAAATTCCAACTCGCACTCCACCGTAATCTCCCGAGGTAAACTCACGATATGTGTTGGATCGATCGAAGAGCGGTGCTTCAAAATATCTGAACACGGGCCTTCTCGAAATTGCATGCAGCACACAGCTGGTATAGATTATATACCGAGCGAATTGCTTGAGCTGTTACGGGGCTGTCACCTGAGGCAATACATCGCTGATAAGATCAAACAGCGGCACTGTGAAGTCGGTGCAGTTGAGCGTGTTACGTAATATTTTCGCTCGTAAACATCTCTGATGGATCTCCATTTGACCATGATTCGTCTAGTACAAACATTCCGAACACGAATATTTTGTATGCATTTTCGACTCGGGCGTTCGTGAAGTGGGACAGTTTGCGATCGCTACTTATAACTGAGCCAATGGGGATTACGTACCGTGCGTAAAAGTGCGCAACATGGATCCACGTGTCTAATATACCGGTCTGAATTCCCTTCCTCCACTCAAGAGTGGAGGAACCTAAAGTCAACAAGAAGGGGGGAAGTACGCTTCAACTTATCACATGCGTGGGACATGGCCATTATGGAGATAAATCAGCGAAACATCACTCTTACCAAAAGTAAGTTTTCGACTCGGGCGTTCGTGAAGTGGGACAGTTTGCGATCGCTACTTATAACTGAGCCAATGGGGATTACGTACCGTGCGTAAAAGTGCGCAACATGGATCCACGTGTCTAATATACCGGTCTGAATTCCCTTCCTCCACTCAAGAGTGGAGGAACCTAAAGTCAACAAGAAGGGGGGAAGTACGCTTCAACTTATCACATGCGTGGGACATGGCCATTATGGAGATAAATCAGCGAAACATCACTCTTACCAAAAGTAAGTTTTCCAGCTATTAGACTAATAATACATTTGATACATTAAAAATAATTGTTTGACCTCTTCCCTCCGAGATTCTGAAATCCCCAAAGACTATATGTACATAGCCCACCTGGTTCCCGTAAGCAATAATACAAAATAAATAATTAAACAATGCAGATGAATCCATCAATAAGTATGTAAAATGTGAAATGACGCGAAAGTAATGCTACCTTTGGTTTGCACATCATGACGTACAGCCTGCTGTCACTGCCCTGTATGCCAATCTTCTTGGGTCTCTGGAGGGAGGGCAACACCTCCACCTACAAAATACACACAAAAACACATATTAATTAAACCTGCTCCCTAGTAGGTTTGGCCATTCCAACGGTGTTAATATGTGACCCATTATTGGGTTCCAGTAGGCAATAGATTTACAACACATGAGGCAAAAATATGAATTGTATCACCTAATTTGCATACATTACCATAAATATGCAAATGAGTGAATGATAAAGAGGGCAACACCTCCATCTACAAAATAGAGACAAAAACAACAACATAAAATTGAATCTGTTCCCTACTAGGTTGGGCAATCTCCATAGAGTAACGAAATGTGACGTCACCGCTATACATTGCCATGGGTAATGGTTATAAACAATGTCAGGCAAGCCAGACATTTTACGACCCAGCTGTTGCTAAGAAGGGTAGTTGTCCAGCTCCTACCCACTATTAAAAACGCAAACCAAAGACAAGTTGTTTAGAATTATAATTATATATTCGATTTATATAGTGGCTAATATAAAGTTATCTCTAAGCGCTTTACAAAATATATTAAATAAACTTATATCTAATAGATTATTTACAATAGACTCAATTATCTTATTTTAAGATTAACATAACAATTAAAAAATGCTAGGTAATTGAAGTACAATAGCATTACAATAATAGATTGAAAACAAGAGTATTGTCACGATTTATGGGGGGTGATGTTGATGATGATGATGTAAATTGTCTTTAACTTAAGATCATTCCACTCAGCAATCAAACATGGTAGCGTGCCTCATAGTAATCCAATCAATGCGACGAAATAATAATAGGTGACGATTCAGTTGTAAAATATAAGTGCTTAAAGTTTATTAACGAGAATTCAACACATGAATATATCGACATGTATAATAATAATTCCAACTAAATAGAAGTGAAGAACTAAACTGTAAACTAACAACTGTATAACTGCGGGGAACGCAGACTGAATAGAAACAGGAAGACTAACTCTTAACTTCGTGAACTCCTCAACTGAACTCCCTATGTCTGGCCGCGCCGCGCTATTTATATGCCGGGTTCTTTGTTCTATCCCGAGAGTATGACTTTGAGCGAAGGACGAAGCTACGACCTCGAGTTAAAGAAAACTCTCCGTCCTCTGCGCACGTGCAGTCGGAAAGGCTGACCGCGACCCTATTACAAAGTCAAACTATCGCTCCGTCCTTCAAGCCAAACACGAGGACGAACTCACTACACAAATATTCGCTAGCAATTTGCACTACGAGAGACGAACCCGCTTCCGCGATAGTTCATCCCTAAAATTACATAACACCAAAACGAGCAAGTATCTCAAGAAAGAGCAGTTCGCTATGCGAGAGTTTTTCCTTGTACATCTTCAAAGTCGCTATGCGACAATTTGTCCTAGTACAAATACAATGTCAAACCCGCGCTTGGACTTTATCCTGGAACTACGCACTACAAAGGCGAGCCTCGCACAGCGAGGAGTTCGTCCTTGGAGTTACGTAATGCAAAGATAATAACGCTGCAAAACTCCGCTCTTGAAGTACGAGATGCGGGGCCAGCGAGTGACCTTCGCTTATCGTCATTCAAACAGCGAAGACGGCTAGCAAATAACCTCTACGAAATGTCTTTCAAACAGCGCGACGAACGACGAAGCTTGCATCAATTTATCAACTCAAAGGAATGTCTTTGAGCAAGGTCGGCCCAAAATGCGTTCGCAGCATAAGCAGTTTTCGTTGAGCACTACGCATGCGGTCAATGACAGTGGGGACTGCAGTTCACATTATGATCACATTTACACATTTACAGTATAACTTAGATTATCACATGGAATAGGAGTTTGCACAATCGAACGATCTATAAAATCGTAACACTATAAATTATATAAAAATCAATTCATATTGTCAACTAAAGATGACATTATTTAAGAATAGAATAAAAGATGGGTTTTCAGTACAATTTGATAGGATTCAAAGGAGAATCAATACCATGGTAAAATAAAAGAGTGTGATGTCATCAGTTCTGTATGCTAAAGAGTTCATACAGGAATTCTTACAGGGCCCACCCGGTTCCCATATAGGCAATCGGTTAACTACATAGTGGCAGTACAGTACAGTATAGTGACCATCAAATGGAAGTAAGAATAGTGTCCTTTGTAGACAGGTAACAGGCCTCTTTAAACAGGTTCCATAACATTGTTTTCTCTGCATGGCATCACTTTTGGTAACCACTATGGTTTGGTAGCCACTTTTGGTAGCCACTAGTACAGTCAATAAATGCCAAGAAATCATCATTCCCGACCAACAAATATCAGGAATACTATAAAAATTCTACTTGTTGTTTTTTCTGTGAAATTCACCACATTCTTGTTTTGGGGCACAACATGTAGGATAGTTTGAATTCTACTTTCTTGACTGGGCCCACCATCAAAAATATTTTAAAAATTAAACAAGTTTATTTCTTAGGCAAGAAGCTCATGGAAAGATGGGGTTGAAAAAACAAATAGAGATGTTTATTGTTGCTGTCCACTCACCACATCATCGAATCCCGTGATGTAGACTTCATTCATTGGAAAGGGATTGTGGGAGTGGTGGGCTCCTTGACTGCTGGGGAGGGTGACCGTCATCGCCGACTGCAGAGGGACTATGATGTGGCTAAAATTGCTACAAAGAAAGAAAATTAAAAATTAACGCAAGTTACTTTTGTGTATTTCATGTACTAAATATTGCTACAAAGAAAGAAAATTAAAAATTAACGCAAATTACTTTTGTGTATTTCATGTACTAAATATTCAAAATAAAGAGATTTTTAGGTCAATATTCAACTGAGCAATCAATCACAGCATTATTTTGCATAAAAATTGATCTCAATTCTTTGACATAATGATAAAAACTAATAATAAGCTGTAGTACGTACATGAACCATATTTCATGCCCATCCAGAAACTTTTTTTTAAAGATAAAACTATCTTTGAATATCTAAATTTGCCATGCGACCTTACAACTCACAACCAAAAAATCTATATAAATTATATACTCCGACACATGAATGGATATAAGGTTTGGCGTTTATTCATCAAAACAATTCTTGATATATCATAAAAACAAGGAAAAAGAGACATTAAAACAGCCAACTAAAAGTATAATACATCATGCCACATTATCAATCAAAGCCCGAATCAAACCTGAGACCTCCGGATAGCTCAATTGGAGCTTTAAACTCTGAACTTCAAAGCGCACTTAACAATGGTGGGATTTCCCAGAAACTATTTTCACCAACCTGAAAGCGGCCAAAGGGACAAGAAAACAACTAAGGGAAAGGGCAAGGGGAGTCCAGAGATACCAACCTTCACAAACCAAAAAAAGTATTCCGAGAGGTAAAAAACAGTATTTTCAACCCCCAAAAAGTATTTTCAGAGCAGCAAACCTTGAGGTTAAAAAAAGTCATATTTTTTTCGCGAGCCAATTCTTGAAACAAAAATACTCTATATGTTTGCGTTAATATAAAAGTTGGTTCAGTCGATCACACAACGTTTTATGAGTTTGTTTTGTTTATTTGTGATATATTTTTAAATACCTAGCTTTAGCAATAGTTTATCAGGGTTCAACGTAGTTCTTTTTGCCATTTTCTGACCGTTACTATAGAATGGGGGAGAGAAGGGGGAAAAAAATAATAAATTTAAAAAAATTAAAAATTAAAAAATAAACGTATTTTTTGCTAAGAAAACGTACTGCCGTATTTTCATCAACAAAACGTACTAAAGACGGCAAAAACGTACTACTTGGCATCTCTGGGGGACCATGCAGAGTGTCATGTACTTGTTGATCAAGTAAATGCTTGGCAACAGCCTAATTTCGTTGTACATGTTCCTGTTTATTTTATGTAATTCTGCTTGTTTGAATTGATTGTAAATGTTTAGTAGTTTAGCACCTGTGAATAGTGACTATCTAATGGAAACAAGATAAGTAGCCACTGTAGACAAGTGACTACTGTAGACAGGTTCCATAATATGTTTTGACTGCACTTACTTGTCCGACACAAGTCTCTTGAGGGACCTGAAGTCATTGTTGATGCTGAGCCTCTGGGTGCCCGATTCAACCTGTCTGTTACACAGGTCCAGTAGCCTGTCGGTCAACTTGGTCGCATCCTTATATTGAACAAATATGATAGGGGATTGCATAATATGAACTTTGGGAAGAAAGATGAAAAGATTTATGATTTAAGGAGGAAACCAATTGAGATGGACATTGTCTATAAAGTTGTCCATAAAGACAATTAATCCACTATTGGTGCTCTCTACCCAGGTGTAGATTAAAATTGGGACGCGGTAGGAGGTGAAAGCCTAGTAAGTAATGCCAATGATCTTTTCCATGCCCATGAGCTACTTGGAAGGAATGCTCCTCAGTGAGTCGAGGTGGTGTACACAAAGTGTACGACCCTCAGAAAATAGTGCTTTTCCTGTCACCTCGGAATCCATAATTTCAACTAGAGGCTCTCAGTGCGTGGTATATTTGTTTACTATATACTGTAGTATATAAATCAAATAATCCCAAACTTATTACTACACTGTACATTGCGAAATAGATCCCATGACAGGATTGTCATTTCAATGAAAATTTAGTATATCTCATGGGCAATTGTTGAACACACTTTTAATACATTTACCAAACAAATTTTATGGAGAATAAACGGGAGACAAGTTTCAAACTTACGTTGATGAATTTAGAGAGCTTCTTCCTCTCCAGTGCCTTGGCTCTGCTGAAGATCTCTGCGCATCTTCTCTGGCGCATCTGGTAACTGCTCTGTTTGGGATATAATTATATGAAGGAGAAAATATTGAGTTTGAGTTTGATGCTTTATTATCTAAACAAAACAAAATTACATCAATATAACAATAAAAGGTGAATGTTTAACATAGATGTTGAAAGGATAAATGGGACTTGAAAATAAAGTGGAGTTCAGATCACAAATATAGCATTATCAAATGTGGGCTCCATTCTAATACCATATATCGATACTGTGAACAGGTTGATATGATATGGGCCCCATTGCAGGAAGAGTTGCGATTGATAAATGCGCAAATCTGATTGCTTTAAATGTGAATATTTTCTGACTAGCAATTAATTGCAAATTTACATTCGATTGCAACTCTTTCTGCAATGGGGCCCAGGTACGATGATTGAATTTCAATGTGCTATTTTCATTTTTTTAAACAACAAACCACTCTTAGAACTGGAATGTGTCCGGATAAACTATGTGTTGATGAAACAAGATATAAAGACAGTTGCAAAACAAAAAGAGGGATAGATATACATTTGTACAGTGTTGTATCTTAATTTGTATTACAATTAAACATTTCACAAATTCACATAGTGATTTTATTCATACCTTGGAAACGGCCATGGACATCCAAACAGATTGCTGAGGAAAGGCCACAATTACTTTTGCAATAATCTCCTGCAAAAAAAATAAAATAATGACAAAATTTTGTACAATAACAATTCCAACAAGAATATTCATTACATAGAACACTTTGATACAGTTTGATACGATCATGCACTAATAATACTGATTCGTATTGAATAGGTCTTGGAAGGCATTGGGTAGTCTGTTGCCACTTGCCATGCTGATCATAGGGTGGTGAAAAGCGTTTCCCTTACAAATGTGAGTCAATGTAGGGCCTAAATTTTAAATCCTAGCAGGAATCTTCTTCAGAGGCAAACTGACAAAAATACATACTGTACTGTAAACCATAGACTATAAAGACACATGAGCCCTGTTGCAGAAAGAGATATAATGGATTGTAAGTTTCAATTATTTGTAAGTCAGAAACTTTGCGCTTTTCAACCAATCAGATTTGCTAATTTAGAACATATTATGATCTGACTTACAATAAATTTTAATTTACAATCGATTGTATCTCTTTCTGCAACAGAGCCCTGGGACACATATACAGACAGCCGGAGAAGGAGGCGGGGACATTGAACAACAATAAAAACAATAGTGAGGAAGTAAGAGACATGACCGAGTTGCCAATCATACTTGGCTAGGGTTGTGTAATAAAATGGGCAATACAAATATGATAGTTTTTTAATGAGTGAATTCTAGTTTCTGAACTTGTTTTGAGGAACACAAGATTGCAGAACTCATCCTGAGTTGAAGGGAGACCTCGCTAGCCATTTGAATTTGGCTGAGATTGTGTAACAATACAAAAATATGATTGATTTTTAAATAATTTAATTTAATTTTCCAGACTGTATAACTCACCCTGAGTTGGAGGGAGACCTCGCTATGGGAGTGACAGATCCTGGAGATGAGCTGGGAGAAAGCCGTCAGGAACTGGTATGGAGCGAGCTTCTCTGTGAACTCCACTAGGATCTGGGATGTAGACAAATGTAAAGATTCAAACACTGATTGATGAGTAAAACATCAATAGAATGCCATCGGGTATCGGTATGGAGCTTGCTTCCCAGTGAACTATTATGCAAGGATCAGGATTGTATCAAATGTGAAAAATATGACGTTTGCAATTGCAAGACAGATGTCTTTCTTTACGACAAACAAAAATCATTTGTTTGATTTGGATAAAAAGCAGCTGTCAGAAACTGGTATGAAGTTAATAGCTTCTCTGTGAACTCTACAAGGATCTAGGTTGTAGTGGCAACTTTTCTTGTTCCCTAATATAGGTGGTCACTATTCATACGTTCAACTGAATACCAAATATTCTTTATACCATACCTTTCTTTCCCCCCTTTTTTTAATTATCCAGTATTGAATGTTTAAATTAAATATAAATGAATATTTTTTTTTGTTTTTTTGTATTGCGTAATTTCATTAAGATATTTATACTTGTATTTCATGAATTTTGTTATGACGATTAATAAAACAAATAAACAATTACCTTCTGCAGCTTTGCCATGACGGTGGCTTGTTTGCCGACCTTGTTGCTCTTCTCCAGCTCCGAGACGTGGGCGCCATAGTCCAGCCACAGCGTGAGGAGGCGGGGCATGGACTGGTAGATGTACTGGTTGCCATAGAGTAGTGACTGCCCAAAGTTCTTCACCACGTGCACCACAAACTCTCTGAAAAAAATACAGCAATCTCTTATCATTATTACGGGTGGCCATGTTCAACTTTCTTAAATATGCAATATATACATAAACCAGACAATTGACAATAGATAAGATAGTCTTATTCTGCAGACCACTTAACACAGGTACTTTAGTATGGTGATGAGTTTTTCAATTATATAATTTGTCTGGAAACCTATTTTTCTGACCTTGTTGATGGAATGGATCATACTATAACTTTTACCTTTCATTTATTAGAATATTATATTTGGGTGTAATAAATCAAATGTCAAATCAAATAAATAATCTCACCCTGCTTTCTCTGGTCGGTCGGTGAAGTTGAGCATGAGCCTGTCGTAGTACTTGGCCATGTAGAAGTGTCCGTCCTCCCAGTCGGGGTTGACCTCCATCACGGCCATGTACTGCTTCATCACAGAGTTGCTCTCAAACTTGGACGTCTCTTCCATGAACCGACCAACCAGCAACAGAGCCTGGTGAATATAACAAAAATAAAGGGAGAAATATGGGATTAGAGCGGCCGTACAACCACAATGGTATTTTAGGACCATTAACACTACAAATGTGTCTGATATAAATATTCAAGCTGTTGTCCAGGCCAATTTGTCAATGTCTACGACTTGAAACTTCTAAAACAGGGTTGACCTCCCATCACTGCTTTGTACCGTTTAATCACAGAGTTGCTCTCAAACTTGGACGTCTCCTCCATGAACCGACCCACCAGCAACAGAATCTGGTGTTTTTATTGTTTTGGAGGTTTTTGTTTTTTGTTTTATAGTGAAACAGATGCATTGGATGAGAGCTTTAGGTGGTGAGGTTTTAAAATGGGGAATTTGTTTTTATTGATTGATCATCATATAAATTAATGAAAATTTCTGTCAATTTTGTAGTTTTTTTAATAAATAAAAACAAACAATATTCCAATCTAGGAACCTTATGCAAATCTCCCTATCTCACTTTCACCTCTAAGCAAGGAGTCTAATTTGTAAGCTACACTTTGTCTCTTTCTGAACCCACTGCCTACAGGAACCTGGTGGGCCCTGTATCAACTCTACCGGAATTGCAAAATCTATTTATAGGGAATGGGTTAATTGCATTTAATATATACATTACATTTTTTTTCTCCCAAACTTCAGAAGATACCAGATAGAGGCATTATTTCACAGGTGCATGAATCATACTAACCTTGGCGTGAGCAAATTTCTGGGCCCGCGCCTCTGCCGAGTTGCTCTGAAGGCGACTCTGGTTGGAGAAGTGCTTGGCCACGCCCTTCTGAAGGTCAATCAAGGCTTGGTGACAATCTCCCTGTATCAAATTAATCATTTAATTATCATTGAAATAATCATTATAATCAATCATACTCAATGTCTTGTCATTCTGAAGACAATTTGTATTTGTGCACTCGGCCACAGTCATCCTTCTGCATCTCAATCAAGCCTTGGTGACAATATCCCTGCAACAAATCAATTATTCAATTATCCAATGCTCGAAATTAGCAGAAATTGCTATTGAAATTCCACTGGCCCAAATGTGCAACCAAATATACAAATTTAACATAATTTCCATTGTTTTTCTTTGTTTGGGGTCACTAGGATGTGAAAATCTTTTTTTTGTATTTGTCTGACTGGGCCACAAGGCAAACAAGAAAATGAAAACTGAGTGTCAAATTTGAAAGCATACAAGTTAGTGATAGAATAAACTTTATTTGATCAAAATCAGGTTCAGAAACAGCTGAATTATCATTAAATATATCTGATTAATCATAAATCTTTATCAAAAGGCTGTGGACTTATCAAAGTGCAATCTCCATGCAATGACTCAATATGATTGCTAAAAATACATAAAACTGTTGAAAAAGTGAAGTTGATACTGACCTTTCCCCACAGCCATTTAGCCTTCTCAATGCAGAGATCTGGGAGGGAGTAGAGACCAGCGTTCAGCAGAGAGCTGTACGCAGCTTGCAGGTGTCCCGCTCTATGGGGAAAAAAGGAGGAAAATAAATTTTAAAAGTCATTTTAAAAGAAATCTACAGGACATATAAAAGGAATATTATCAAAGAGTTAATCAATCATATACATGTTATTAGTTTTTAAAGTATAGTTTGAGTAATTCAGCCTATTCAACACAGATAGCTGGAAGGGAGTAGAGACCTGCATTTAGCAGAGAGCTGTACGCAGCTTGGAGGTATCCCGCACTACAAAAATCATGAGGAAATAAATTACTGTTATTGAAAGAAATCTGAGGACAAAAACTTGTTAGACATTTTCTTTACTATTTTTTTTTTTTAATTGAATTTTGAGTTACTCAGCATTTTCAATGCAGAGATCTGGAAGGGAATAGAGGCTAGCGTTTAGCAGAGACCTGTAGGCCACTTGCAGGTGAACAACTCTGCAGAGGAAAACGGAACAATAATTTAAAGACATTGACAAAATTCTATGGAAAACTTTGTTTAATCATGTCTAGTTTGGGGAATATTCATAACAAGTAAAAGAGAGCTGCATTGGGTTTCTACAAGGCTCCAAAGTACAAACGGTGACTAAGTGCCTTTCACTTTTCTCAACTGAACTATGATGATGAATTCATCATTCAAGCATGTTTAATAGAAAGATAACTATTATAGTTTCCAATGATAATATACTCACTTTAAAAGTGAGTATTAGTGCCCTTCAGTTTACCCAACTGAACTGTATGATCATGAAAGCACTACTGAAATAACCACTTTAAATCTCAACAGTATGCATAATCTGAGGAATTGTCAAAAATTGTACTTACTTTCTGGCAACTTTGGCACTCTTGAGCCAGCACTGACCAATGTCCTTGTTGAGTCCCCTGTTCTCTGGCCTGAAGGGATAATTATAATAATAATAATATGTTTGATTTATATAATGCGTAATATGATACAATATCTTCTCTTAGTACTAGCCATGGTCATAGGATATAATGCAAACCAGAACATATTGTGTGCACCATCTCAACTCCCTGGGGAGCATTCCTTCCTAGTGGCTCATGGGCAATGAGAAGATCGTTCACATAAAGGCTTTCACATCGTACCGGGTCCCCATTTATACACCTTGGTAGAGAGCAGCAATTGTGGATAAATTGTCTTGCTGAAGGACAAACGGAGTCCAGCATTTATATTGCGCTATTAATCTATCAATTCTATCCCAAGGTACATCATACTACATGATGACTCTGGATGTAGCCAGAAATGGGAGAGACAGACAATTATACAGAAATCATTCGTAAAATTGTAATAAATTTTTTGTCAAGACCACAGGAAATACATCACACACACAGAATCATAAAATGAAAACAACTAAAAGGCATAAATTAATGAAATAACTAAAATGCATATCGCACATTTTAAAACAAAAGAAACAACATACAGGTACTCTTTAAAGACTTATACAAAATATATATCGTACATGTACCTTAACATGTTAAGATCTACACAATACTTTTCTGACTGTTCTTTAACTTTCCATTGTTGTATGATGCTGGGCAAATAACCCTTCATAATATCATTAACAATGTTCAACTCCCTTGGGAGCATTCTAGGCCTTACTTTTGTGTGAGGCCCAGTATGATCCTATGCAGGCAGAGCATCGGTTCCTGTGTCCTGAATGAAGACTGTGCCATGGCCTGCCGGGCATCCCACACCTCCATTATCCTGGGCTGTGATTGGATGTTGTTACCCCCAGCAGAGTTACCCAGCAAGGTCGTTACTCCCTGCTCAAGGTCACACAGCATGTGCAATCTGCAATTACAAGACAGTATGTCATTAATTACAAGAGAACAAAACAGTCAGGTGATTTTTTATTTTTTAAATTAGCTCATGCTGTAATACATGTAGGCTCTTCTCATACCCCCAGTAGAGTTTCCCATCAATGATTTAGGTCATTAAATACAAGAGGAAAAGATAATTGGTTTCACAAATAAATTATTGTATCATATGCTCCTATAGGCTGAGGATGTGATTGGCTCTCCTAATACCCCCCGCAGAGTTTCCAAGCAAGGTCATTACTCCCTGCTCAAGATCACACAGTATGTGCAACATGCGATGAGATTACAAAAAAATACAATAGAACCATGATAGTAGTAAGGTACATAAAAACATGTCTACAGACTTATTTTGCAAGCATAGACAATTAAAATGAATTATATACCATTATACACTGATAAATTATAAACATGTATATTTTCACAAATCCAAATAATAATGCCTTTGCACACGGCAACAAAGGGACCGGCGAAAAGCGGTCGTTATAGGCAGGTGGTTTGTATAGACAGGTTGGCAACCATTTCAAATTTCTGGTCACCTACTACGCCTATAATATGTACATGTACACCTTGAAACCCACACCTGACAATGTACTCATAAGCCCTCTGATAGGATCCCTTATCCATACTGGCAGCAGACAGTGGTCCCATCTGCGCACTCCTATTAGCAATGAGCAAATGGGCGCAGTTGGCACTGTAGGGTTAGCTTGTTATCATGCACAAAGCACTATGTAATAGGGGTAAGACCTCACCTGGCAATGTACTCGTAAGCCCTCTAATAGAATCCCTTCTCCATACTGGCAGCAGACAGTGGTCCCATCTGCGCACTCCTATTACTTAGCAATGAGCAAATGGGCGCAGTTGGCACTGTAGGGTTAGCTTGTTATCATGCACAAAGCACTATGTAATAGGGGTAAGACCTCACCTGGCAATGTACTCATAAGCCCTCTGATAGGATCCCTTTTCCATACTGGCAGCAGACAGTGGTCCCATCTGCGCACTCCTGGCGACTTGCAGTTGACTTAGGAAATCATCCTGACTCTGGAAGAACAGAAACAGATAATAAACATGTAATCAACAAATAATGTACCTAATTTTAAAATATACTTATTTTTGCAATACAATTTTCTTCAGTTCATCACTTGAGAGTCAGCCATCCATGTGTCCTCTATGCATCTAATCTGTATCTGTATTCATCCTACCCCCTACTACATTGTATATCCTGTTCCCTTCAAGATTCCGAAATCCTCATAGACTTTGTACAAAGCCCACCAGATTCCCATAGGCAAGGGGTTGATATGTGCAGAGACCCCGTCTCGGTGTGATATGCACTATACAAGAACATTGTTTGTTTAAATATTTGTTTTATGAGGGTTATGATACAAACATTAACGATGTGGTCTGCTCAGCTAGTCATGTCGATGCACTTTTTTTTTTCAGTGTTTGTTACGACTGAATATGAGAAATTATCCTCTATCACATAACTGCAGGTCACCAAATAGCATGGCTAGAGCATTTAAGGAATCAAATGTAGTCAAACATGTCTGTAAAGACAACATAAGGGAAACAGAAAATGCTCTTACAAGCAGATAGTCTTCATAGACAGGTGGTCACTAGAGCAATTTTTGACTGTTTTTGTTTTTTGTTTTTATTTATAATTTAAATTTGAGCGTAAACATTCAGATTTAATCCAGACACTTACATTAAAGGGACTTAGTAACATTGTCCAAATCCTCAAAATAAAATTTTTATTCTAGCGGTTCCCTTATACCTTGTGGTATTCGTATTAACAATAAAATCATGGGACAGGTTTCGGTTTTTAAAATTTCCCTTTCGTTACAAAGATATGTATGATTGAAGTTTTCAGATAAGAAAAACTCCGGGCGAGTTTTTCTTCCGTGTACAAAGTGAGTGTAGTGAGTTACTGAATATCACTTTACATTTTCGCTCATTACTTGGCCATACAATGTCCATTTGACTTGAAATTTTCAAACAATAGCCTGTGGACATATGAGATAACAACAATATACATTGCATCAATCATTCATCACTTTTTGCACATGTCAACAAAGTTACTAGATCCCTTTAAGCATCAAAATAACATGAATATACACAATTTATAAGGAACAAATCTTTGCACCCCAAAGGCTAGATGAAACAGAGTGATGTCTCTGGAAAAAATAGCAATTACACTATGACAAATGTAATAATCTGACCATTTTCCATGAAATGACAGACTGATCATTTTTTCCCAAATTAATATGTAATGATAGCTGGCCAAAAAGCAATGACACTTACCCCTTCCCTGGCAGCTAGCAATGTCTTCCCAAGCTGTATGTTCCAGTCATTGTTCTGTTTCTCTGTCCGGAGATTAGTGCACTTACCCCTTCCCTGGCAGCTAGCAATGTCTTCCCAAGCTGTATGTTCCAGTCATTGTTCTGTTTCTCTGTCCGGAGATTAGTGCACTTACCCCTTCCCTGGCAGCTAGCAATGTCTTCCCAAGCTGTATGTTCCAGTCATTGTTCTGTTTCTCTGTCCGGAGATTAGTGCACTTACCCCTTCCCTGGCAGCTAGCAATGTCTTCCCAAGCTGTATGTTCCAGTCATTGTTCTGTTTCTCTGTCCGGAGATTAGTGCACTTACCCCTTCCCTGGCAGCTAGCAATGTCTTCCCAAGCTGTATGTTCCAGTCGTTGTTCTGTTTCTCTGTCCGGAGATTGGTCTGAAGGTCATCCCACCTGGCCAGTTTCCAGCTCGCCTCCACTCGGTAGGAATTCAACTGACCAGTCCAGTCAGGTCTGTAAAAACCACATAAATGAAGAGAAATATTAAAATTTAGACACAAATTTGTTCTACAAAGAAAGTATTCATCTTAGAGGAATGTTCTAGTCAAAACTCTCAAACTCCAGTCATTGGTCAGTTTCTCTGTTCGAAGGATGGTTTGAAGGTCATCCCATTTGGACAGTTTCCAGCTCGCCTACACTCGGTCGGAATTCAACTGACCCGTCCAATCAGGTCTGGAAAACCACATCAATCAATGTTCTGCACAGACAGTATTTATCTTAGAGGAATGTTCTAGTCATTGATATGTGTCTCTGTCTGAAGGTTGGTCGCCCAGTTTCCATCTCGGATCAACTCGGTAGAACTTTAACTGACCCGTCCAGTCAGGTCTGGAAAACAGTACCCAATGATAAATGATGTGAACTACGAATACACTGTTCATAAACCCAGCCAAAGTATTTTTGTGACAAGTCTTAAATAAACCTGTTGATTAATCGTTACCTTTGCGAGAGAACTCCGGTGACATGGACCAGTGCTGTGTTGAGCTGACCCAGGTCCAGCAGACATCTGACCAGTCCCTTGTGATGACCCATCTCACCGGCCTCCAGTTGGGTAGCTCTCTCGTAGCAAGCGACTGCATCCTGCAGGTTACCTAGCAACAGGGAAACAATACAAAACAATTTTTAAGCATCTTCTATGATTCCTTTATATAATTAATTACTCGCAATATCATATTGATCTACATTGTAGGTCCAGCAGACATCTCGTTTTATCCCTTGTGATAACTTGCCTCCAGCTGTGTAAAACAATGTTCTTTTTGTATGAAACTTCACACCATTCAGAAGAATCTTCCAATATTTAATGAATTGAAGATAGTTCTGACAAATTTGCCTAAACAAGCAACGTTTTGATGACATGGGCATTGTTTTAATAATAATAATAATAATAATGGTGGCTACTTGTATAGTGCACGTTCCGTACGCTCGCCTCGCCGCGCATCACTAAAATTTAAACATATGACTTAAAATCTAGACTTTAAAGTATTAAAGTTTACCCGTGCTTTCGTGGTCATGGATTTGTTCCCTGAGGCTTGGCTCCTGAAGTCTGATGGCAGACACGCCAAGCACACCATCAGGCTCGTCCATCGCAATGTACAGTTTCTGAATAAACAATTGTGAAAAAAGGACACATAATAGAACCAATACTATTCATGCTTGAGGGATATGGCATACATGTAGGCTTGGCAGCTTGGCAGTTTCAGTATACATGTATATTTTTTGATAATTAAAGAAAATAAGCAAAATTATGATGTTATTATGAAACCTGTCAAGTTTTCAGCAGTGTTGTTTTCCACTTTAATACCTGCAAGAAGCCCAAGTGTTGCTGCACACCCTGCTTTTTAGTGGGTAAGTCGGGTTCAAACTTAATGAGGTACCTGTCAGAGGCTCGGATGTTCGAGGATTAATCTAATGGGCCCTGCTTTATCAAACTTTTCCAATTGTTGAAAGTGTCCAATTATTGTAACTAGTAGGTCAACAGCCAATCAGTATGGAGCATTGCAGCTGTTGCCATGGTAGTTACAATAATTGGACACTTGTAAAACAATTGCAAAAGTTTTATGAAATAGGGCCCTGGTATATCTCTTTTTTATGATAGAATAAAATAAGCTGGAATACCATTTCATTTGGTAAAGTTATAAAACCTGAAAAAGGCATGTGTGTGGCTGCCCATCCTGCTTGTTGGTGATATAGAGTTCAAAATGCATGAGGGACCAGACATAGGCAGGATAATTAGAGGTTTTCAAGTTTGATATAACTTATTGGATGATTCAAGTGACTGAAGTTGTACAAGAACGTTGAAAAAACATTGTTTCATACCTGTAAAAAGCCCAAGTGTTGCTGCACATCCTGTTTATTAGTGGTGATGTAGAGCTCAAAATGCATGAGGGACCTGGCGTAGGCACGGCAGTTAAAGGAGGCCCTTGCCAACACGTCTTGGGGGATCCCCTGCAGGAAATCACCCACGCATTTCAGATGGCTTTGGACTGCCGAAATATCCCCTAAGAAAGGCCAAAAAAATACAGTAAAAGTATGACTGTAAGTACAATATGTATGACTGAAAAGGGTGGATTTCATTGCTGAAATATCTCCCTGAAAGACTTGTATTACTTAAGTCAAGAAAGTAGATGTTCAAAATACAATTAGACAGTTTTATGAAATGAGGGACAACTGATAACACAGCACAGGTGGTAATGAAAACAAACAAACAAAGATCTCACCTGAGCTTTATATACTCTTGCAATTGTTGGCGGCCTAAAAGATCTACGACCCCTGCCGCTTCCAGTTGGTCAAGTAGACTGGCTCTCAACAAACCAGACAACACACAAACACACAAACACACAAACAAACAAACATACAAACATACAAACAAACAAACAAAGATCTCACTTGAGCTTAAAAGACTCTTGCGATTGTTGGCAGCCTGAAAAATCTACGTCCACTGCCACTTCCAGGTGGTCAGGTAGACTGGCTCTCAGCAAACCAGACAACATGCAAACACACAAACAAACAAACAAAACAGGACAAATACAAACAAACAAACATACATACAAACAAACATCTCACTTGAGCTTAGACTCTTGCGAGCCTTGGCGGCCTGCAGGATCTGCGTCCGCTGTCGCTTCCAGTTGGTCAGGTGGTCCAGCACGGAGAAGATGGTCTGGGCACTCATGTGACTCTCCTCACTGGACCGCTGGTCCTCCCTCTGGTCTGCATGGGTCAGCACTGCAAGAATCTCAGACTGTATCTGTAAACACAAAAATAAGAAATTGAGAAGACACTTTGACTTTATCTGTGTAAGAAATTATAATACAACTACTCATATTAGAAGAATTCCATGCACTCACCAGACCGTTGGTCTTTGGTCTGGTCTGCATGCGTCAGCACTGCAAGAATCTCTGACTGTATCTGAACACACAAAATGAAATACTCAAAATAAGCACAAACGGGCTTACTAAAAATTAGCTTCGAGCCACCAAATTTCATTGATGCTAAATTCCACTGGCCTGAAAGGGCAACCAAATATAACATAATTGCTCTTATTGTTTGGGGCCACACAATTTACATTTCAGGCAACTCAAATTTGACATTTTTTGTTTTCACTTTCCCCGCTGGGCCACAAAGCAAACAAAAAATACTTTCTAGTGTTGGTTTTACCTCATGCTTGGTCGACTCATCCGCATCCAGGAGTGCATAGAGCAGAGTGTAAGGCAGCAGGAACATGGCGGTGTGGATGTCATGCTTGATGATCATGCTACAAGCTCGGAAGATTCTGCAAGGCTTGGCCGCTACAACCTACAGGTAGGAAGGATATAAAGCAGAGAAGGTATCATCAATCTTAACCCATTCAGGACTGGTCCCAGAGATACTTGGGCTGGAGTCTATGGAGATTGCAGGTTATATCAAAATTCAATAGTCTTGAACGGGTTAATGACCTAAGAATGACGGACCACAAGTTACAGAAATTAGCAAATTAAGCCTAACCGTAAAGCACACAGAGCCGACTCGACCCGATCTGACTGGTTTTTGAATCGGCTCAGTGTGTGTTGCTTCACTACTCTGATTTTGCCAGTCAGAAGTCAGAAGCCAGTTCAAAATGTTGAATCGGTTCGGACTAATTGGACCCCACTCTAGCCTGACTGGAAACCAGCCGGATCACGTCGAGTGGGCTTTACAGGACTTTTTTATGAAATGTACTGCGTCATCAAATGAGGGAATGTGCACAGGGCAGCGTTATGTCTTCAGCTTGAAACATCTGAGTATGCCACATTAGTGCAACTCTTCAGGTTCCAGCATCTGTATGCAGGCTCTAGAGCACACAACATGTGTGCAACATGGGGCCTTGCAGTGCTCTCTGACACAACAACTAAGCCCCTTTAAATCTTATCCCCTTACCTTTTGTCATGAGAGAGGTAGTCCAAGTACAGACTGAATCCTTGAAGGAATGTGCCCTCTTGTTGGGGTATATTGGGTGCATGGCACTTTGCAGTGCGCTCTATAAAAAGTGCACTCCCCACACAAAAACAAGGTTCCTTTAAGTCTTGAGCCTTTACCTTTGCTTTGACATAGCTAGTCCAGGTACAGACCCAGAGGACGGAATGTGTCTTGGTGTGCTGGAGAAGCACAAGGATCTCTTGGATGTCCTCTGGAACTCTGCCACAATTGCCTACCTTTGTTGGAAATGGAAGAATCAACTGCCATTTTTGAGATGTGGGGGATGTAGCACTCTTTAAAATGTGCACTCTGACACAACAACCAGGTGCCTTTAAGTCTTGACCCCTTACCTTTGTCATGAGATAGCTGGTCCAAGTACAGACCCAGTCCTTGAATGTCTTTGCCTTTTTGCTGCGGTAGATTGGATGAGCGGTGACCTTGACTGCTGAAGCAGAGGATGGGATGTACTTGGTGTGCTGGAGAGGCACTAGGATCTCTTGGATGTCCTCTGGGAACCTCTGCCACAATTGGCTCCCTTTGCTGAAAATTTGAATAAAAATACCAATTAGGCATCAAGGTTTTAGGTTTCAGTGTGAATTCCACATCGGTGTTGAACGGCATTTGCGTGATGGCGTGGTGACCTTGACTGCAGAAGCAGAGGAGGGGGATGTACTTGGTGTGCTGGAGAGACACTAGGATCTCTTGGATTTCTCTGGGAACCTCTGCCATAGTTGGCTGCCTTTGCTGAAAATGTAAACAAAAATACCAATTAGCCATCAAAGTTTTAGGTTTTAGTGTGAATTGCTGACATCCCTGCACTCAAAGATCTGTAGCATCTCCTGGATGGTAAAGGCTGAACAGTCCTGTGATCTGGGATCAGCTGATCTGATTTTTAATCAGACTAAATGCAAATTTCTACATTGATACTTGTGCTTTATTCCATTACCCTACCATTAACAAACACATTTTTGGTTCTTCACTCACCTATTTTTACTGACATCCCTGCACTCAAAGATCTGTAGCATCTCCTGGATTGCATACGCTGAGCAGTCCTGTGATCTGGGGTCAGCTGCAGCCAGAAACGCCCTCACGAGGTCATTGATCAGGTCAAATGCAAAGTTGGTATCCTCTACGCTCATCTGTTGAAATAATATCAAAAGCAGTACATTAAAAGTAAACAATGGTTTTATATTTCAAGTAATAATAATAACAATAATAATTTTGATTTAAATAGCACCTAATATGATCGATCATCATCTCTAAGGCCTCTTTACAGCATTATTATTACCTCGGTGATTGGAAACACACAAAACAGTCAACCTTCACTTGAAGTGCTCTTTCTCAACTCCCAAATATTAACCCATAGACCGCTAATGCCAATTCAAGTCCATCATATTGTTCCTGAATGTAGAATGCACTAGATTACTTGCTCCCACTTTTTACAAAATTGAGCTTCCTACCCATCCTCAGAATTGAATAGGAAAATATTGCTATAAATAAAGGCTTATCTAACGAAAAGGGGGTTTGGAGCTCCACCATGATGTAGGACCAGCTCTTGTTCCACTTATCTCTAGATATGCTTTGAGTAAACCTTTACGGTTGAATGGGTAAGGAAGGTGTGTGTCCTGCTACTCTCTTTTAGAATTAGTTTAGATTGTGCGCACTGCATAACAGTGATCAGGGTACATCATGCACCCTGGCGCAATGCATTCGCAAGATGGCACCGCACATTTGATTAACTTATCCAAACCGCCTTTAACATATGATATCCTCATATCTCAGTTCGTTTGAAAAAGCCCCTGATAACTTACGTGGAACTTGGACATATCAGTCTCCTGGGAAGTAGTACTGAGGTCCAGTCTACCGGGATCGATAGCACCGAGAACGCCAAGGCACTCCCCAAACAGGTTCTGCGCTGTGTGGTCAGAGTCATGGCATCCTGATAGTAGCTGTAGGTGAAAGATTTATAGATAGACTAAGAAGGGTGAAAGGGTGAAAATGATACTGCCCATTGATTTATACTACAATCATAAATATCTCCATAATTGCAGGGAGACATGTGAAGAGTCAAAACCATTTTTCTTCTTCTTTTTATACCATAATCCAAACAACAAAATATGAAAGCTCCAAGTAATTTTGGTTGAATTTGACATAGTTAATGGATCACTTTAACCCATTCACTTCAGGAACCTGGTGTAATGCCCGGCGCAGACAGAGCCGACTCGACTGGTTGTCATTCCGATCGGCTCAGTTTTCAGCGCCCCGCGACACACATTTTGCCAGTCGAGAGACAGTCGGATGCCAGTTGGGGCCGATTCAACGCGATAAATCTGCTCCGACCGACCGGGCCCAACTCTAGCCTGATTTAAACCAGTCGGATCGGGGCGAGTCGGCTCTGTCTGCGCCGGGCTTAACATGTACTAACTCTATGGGTAATGTATAATCTCATATGCAAGGGGGTTAACTTACCACTGACACAAGTTCATTGATGATGGGATCCACAGTCTCACTGCCCATCACATACTCATGAAGTGCAGCCTGAAAAGATTCATACAAATGACACGATTGGAATGATTTTAAAAGTTGAAATGGAATGAGATTTTAAGTGCTTTTACCAGAAACATTCAATCATAAGTTGCAAATAAAATCAGAGCTGCCAACCTCTGCAGACAACAAAACATTATCCTAATGCAAACATAAAAATGAATATTTGAAGGTAAAAACAAAATTTTGGGTACAAAAATAGAGAAAATTACACATACGCAGCACGTTACGTGAACACGTGTCTGAATAAAATTGTGAGAAAACCTATTTCTTATTTGAAAACCATATTTTCTGATTTTGGATGATAAAATATACCATCAAATGTATCTGTCATCAGAATTTGGGTAATGTTTTATTAACATTTCTTTCTGATGGACCTGGATATTAATTAACCCATTTAGGACGGGTCCCGATAATAATTGTGCGGAGGTCTATGGAGAAAGCATGTTATATCAAAATCAATCCATTTTGAACGGGTCAAGATCCTTACTTTCAATCTGGTTACCCCATTGGACAGTATTTCCTTCGAATTGCTTCACCTGGTTTGATTGCAGAAGGTCCCTGAGGTTGGACAGGGCATGTATCCGGACGTCAACACTCTCGTGCTTGACCCCACTGAGTGACCGGTCCAGAAGGACTCTCAGGTCCGGCTGGTTGGACTGATACTTAACAGCCTTACTTATTATCTGGTTACCCCATTGACGGCAATTTCCTACCAACTGCTGGCTCACCTGGTTTGATTGCAGAAGGTCTCTGAGGTTGGACAGGGCATGTATCCGGACATCAACACTCTCGTGCTTGACCCCATTGAGTGACCGGTCCAGAAGAATTCTGAGGTCAGGCTGGCTGGACGGATCCTCTCGGTGCTCCTTCAAGACTGCGTTGACCTCCCGCAGCTCGGGAATGTCAGGCAAGAAGTAGATCTCGCTGAAGCGGTCGCTGAAAAGATGCCTGAAGAACACAACATTGCGGGAATGTCAGTGAAGTAGAAGAGGAAGCATGTGCAAACAATATACAAGTATAATCAGAGTCATTGTTTGCTCCCCTCAAACCTTTCAAGCTCAAAATTACTCTTGGAGAGTGATGTACTCATTGGAATAAAAAGAAGAAGAACATTTTGATGCTCCTTCAAGAGAGCATTTCCCTCCTGCAGCTTTTCACACATATCTTTTCACTTACATTTCCTCTACAATGAGGTAGTTATGTATGCTGCTAGCTGGTTAGTTTAGATGCAAACTGAGCGGAAATATTTCTGCTGAAACCTTAAAAAATAGTTTTTGCAGTCACATATCTTTTCTCTTACCTTTTCTCTATGATGAGGTAGTTGAGGATGCTACTGGCCTGTTGAGGTAGCTGGGTGAGAAGAGGTAGAAGGGTGACAATGATCTGGCTCAGCATGGGGCCCAGCGCTCCGGCATCAACACTGTCAAACGGTCAAACAAAGAAGACTTTCAAAAGCAGGATTTAAAGTGCAAGGTCAAAGGTTAAATGACTCATTATACATAGCTCAGAATTAATATACAGTAGTTATACATGTACTGTACCTCAACAACCCGATGATGGATTACTATCAAACTTGGTACCTGTTTGAATTGTGAGGAAACAAGGAATACATTCAATTTTGGGTTCATGAGGTCAAAGGTCAAAGGGTAATTACAATTCATTAATTGGAATCCACCTTATATACATTATTTACAGCTATGTCAGGTAAACCTCCAGCCAGCAAACAGTTGCTAGAAACAACCCATAGGATATTAAGATATGTTAGCGGATAACTCTATAAGATAAGGAATCGAGTGACTTGAGGCACGTCATAATTGTGTATGAAGCAATTCCACACCTTGCATACATTAGTTGTTGCTATGTTGGGCAAACCTTGGGCAAGCATTCAGGTTGCAAGTAAGAACCCAACAACCTAACAACAATAACCCAATAGATTATTATGATATGCAATTACATCTTAATATGTTAGTGGACCAGTGGCCACAGGCACATACCTGTGTACGAAGCAGTCCCACGCCTTGCACGATAGAGCTGGAAACCCATGGTCCTTGTATCTGAGCCCGATCTTGAGCGTGGTCATCACTTTCACCCGCACCCCGGTGATGTGTTTGGCTCCCATCAGCTTCATGATGCACACTAGACTCTCCATCGCCTTGTCAAGCAAAAGAGAATTTCATTACTTTTCAACAGGAGGGTTGAAAAGGGTTTCATGAAAAGTAACCCCTTATAAGGGTCTTTGTGGCTCAATGGTTGACTACTGGTCTAGCAATCCTGAGGTCTCAGGTATGATTATTTTGATATTTATACAATCACACATGAGTGAGAGATATGCTGAAGACATTTTATCCACTATAAATTACCAGATTTCATTTTAATTTTAACATTTATTTCAAACATAAGGAAATTCATCAGAAAATATATGAAAATGACCAAACAAACTAGGGTTTCCCGGGATTCAAACCCGAGACCTCAGGATCAGGAGCTAGAAAGCTTTTGTGTTAATTGTACATCCCTGAAACCCTATTCAATGCTCATGATGGTCAGGCGCTATTATAAACCTGACACAAACCCAAAGGATAAGAAATCATCATAGGGATATGTGCGAGGGATCATTGAAGTGATGCAGGTTTTTGTATACAATTTTTCAAACATAAGAGAGAATTGCATCACAATCAATTGTACACTTATTTATCATTATTTGAGCTGCAGTGAACCACTTGATTAGGTTTGACATCTACCTGTGTGAGAGTTTACTCGCCAACTTTTAGTTCTGTATGGGTACCCTGCTGTTGAGTAGCTGTATATATGCATATATTCCATGCGTGTGATTGGCCGCAGACCCATTGTAAGTTTTGATAGATACATGTACATCGTTTTCATTCATTCATTTATTCATTCATACGAGAGCTCACTCACCAACTTCTTGTTCTGTATGGGTATTCTGCTATTGAGTAGCTGTGAGTCAAAGAACGCCAGTATCCCCAGAAGCTTGGGCTGCAAGAAGTCTGCCATATCCTCGGAGCGTGTGATTGGCCGCGGACCCTTGTACGCATCGTCTCGCATGGCTAGCATTGCAAGACCACTGAAGACCTGTAAGTTGGTAATGTTATGGAAGGACAATGATAATAAAAGTGGAGTGTTATATTGCACACATGTCTGTCACATTGTGACACTCCTGGGGGGTGTTTCACAAAGATCCTAAGTTGATCTTAGCACTAAGATGGTCTTAAATTTTATGGAAAGCCATTAGTGTCTGGAAACAGTTTTATAAAAGTTATGTTGAAATGCATAAAATGTTGATTCAAATCATATATATTTTCTAATTATCAAAGAGATTCATAATCTTCACATAAAATTCATGAAATATCTTTGATAATTAGAAAATATATATGATTTGAATCAACATTTTATGCATTTCAACA
>JBAMJV010002153.1:140000-170000 GCA_037951105.1 Echinarachnius parma
CTTTGTTGACAAGTGCAAAAAGTGATGCTTTGTTAATAAATGTGCATGGGTGTGATCTGATATGTCCAGAAAGTAATGTGTGAAAATTTAAAGTTAATTGGATATTATTTGGCCGAGAAATGAGCGAAAATGCACAATCTTTGCACTTGCTTTGTACACGGCTGAAAAGGTCCCGTAGATAATTTCATATCGGAACATTTCAATCGTAAATATCTTTTGAACGAAATGGAAATTTGAAAAATCGAACCCTGTCCCATGCTTTTATTGTTAATACGAATAAAACAAGGTGTGAGGGAAACGCTAGAATTCCAATTGGATTTTGAGGATTTGGACAATGTTACCAAGTCCCTTTAAGATTGTCGTAAAAAATAAATGGGCAGTACGTGATACTATCTGACATCAATGTTCACTTTATTCACTACGGCAATGGTTTTCATCTTCTATGAAATTATCACACATCACTCAGAAAAATGATACAATGATATTGGGGTTTTTTTTAAGTTTCAAATATCAGTTTTAGACAAAATCTTTTGAAGTTAATCAATGATGTAAAGCTCACCTCAATGTATGCTACAGAGCTGACCAAGGTGACTGGCGATAAGAGACTTTCCAGAAGGCTGATGATGGTAACCATCAATAGCTCTCCTTCAGCAACCCTGGGCATACAAACATAAATACAATGTCACAATCACACATGTTATTCATTCTTTAACCCTATATAGCCCGGACTATTTTGAAACTGCATAGCCCGGGGGGGGGGGGGGGGGGGGGGGGGGGCTAATTTGGCCCCCCCCCCCCCCTCAGATCTCGGCCATTTATTGACCGATTTTGACCAAACTTGACGTGTCTGTGTCCCATCATCTATTTTACAAGAATGCATAGTCAAACTTATATATCTATTGTTATTTTAATTTTTTGTCTAATTAATGATGCAAATATGCAAATTTGTTCAAGGAATTCTTATTTATTCCAGCTTTCCCCGCATTTAAGGAGAAAATGCAGCCAAATTTGGCATGTTTGTAGCTTGTAATATAATCTAATAGATAGCTTAGTCAAATTAATGACATGTATTGAAATTTTAAGTAAAAAAATTATCGCGAAAAATATCAGGGGGGGGGGGGCTAATTAGGCCCCCCCCCCCCCCCCCCCGGGCTATTGAGGGTTAAGTTTACACTCTATTCACAATTGAATTGCTTTTGTGTCTATTTATCATATCAGCTATGCTAAAAATCAACTTTTTTGCCTGTTGGCCCAGTCGGGCAGGTAAAAGATTTCTGAAACAGAGACAACAATTTCAAATGCTGTTATATTTGCTTGCCGATTCGGGCTTGTTTAATTAAGCATCAATCAAATTTGGTTAGCCCAAATCAGTGGCCCCGGACCAGTAGGTCTGTGCTAATTTTGTGCACTGACTATAGGCAGGTTGGCTGCTATAGACAGGTGGCCACTATGACAGGTTTTACTGTATGATTTAATCTTAATTGGACCACTCACTAGCCCAGCTTTCTGATGGAACTGACCACTGTATGCAGGTTGTTGTGATACAACCAATTCTATTTCTAAATTTAACCACTCACTTGCCCAGCTCTCCGATGGAACTGACCACTGTCTCCTGTAGACGTCCATTGCCGGAGGACTTGCCCGAGAGGAAAGCAGACTTGAGCTGAGTGACCACCGCCTGGACGTTGAGGTCACTGCACTGGTCACCATTCCCCACCAGGTACTTGATGTTCTGACTACAATCCACAAATGAGAATAGAAACAGAAAACATTGAATTCAAATGAAAATTTTTTATTTTGTTTACAGATGAGCAAAAAACAAATGACACTTATATAATGCAGTTCCTGAAGCAAACTTCAAAATTCACTAGGTACTTGAGATGTTCCAACTGCAATCCACAAATGAGAATTATAAAAAGAACAAAAATAGAATTCAAATGATCATATTTATTTTACAGATGAGCCAAATGCAAATTACATTATTTTAAATTCAGCTGAGTGACTACTGCCTGGCCATTGAGATCACTGCACTGGTCACCATTCCCCACCAGGTACTGGATGTTCTGACTGCAATCCAGAAATGGGAAGCAAAACAACAAATGACATTTAAATACAGTTCTTGAAGCAACCTACAAAATTCACTAGGTACATGGATGTTCCAACTGCAATCCACAAATGAGAATTATTAACAGAAAAAAAAGAATTGATTTGATTCTAAAGATCAGCAAATTGCAAAAGACATTTAAATGCAGTTCCTCAAGCAACATATAAAATTGAAGGAATATGATTTCATACAATTAAGAAATCTGTTTGTTTTTGGTACACAGACAAAAAGAATCCATATGTTCATAATATTCTACACATGACCAAAAAGCAAATAACATTTGAAGAGCATTCACAAAAGAAACCCAAGAAATTCAAGCAATATTACTTCATCAAAATAGGAAATCTTGGTTTTTTGTACTTTTAAAGCAAGAGAATGTTGTTTCTTTCCCGTACATCAGGACATTGTGGATGTTTTTCTCTCTGTATTGAACCTACCTAAACACTTGTCTGACGAGGTGATCTTGATCGACAACGAGGGTGAGGTATGAGTTAAGGATTCCCGTCACGGCAGAGTTGGCGCACTTCAGGTCCAGGTGGGACATCACTTGTCGCATGCTGTGAACCATCGCTGCAAGCAAGGAAATCAGAGGTACATGTAGTCATGTACAGTGTATGTAATTTTAGAAAGTTAAGCTTTGATGAGCTTTTTTTACTCATTGGTTGTTAAGACCCCCAAAATGACCTTTTGAAAACATTTGCAAGTCCATACAAATTCTACAAAAATTAAATGGGGGCACCTTTTGAGTGCTGTTAATAAATGCTATCTTTAAGGGTACCACCACCCAAAAATAATATTCTTATTAAAGAAAGGTAACATCTTTAGTATTCCATTCCATCAACAGGTTCACAAAAATATGTTTCCAGAAAGAAATATATAATTGGAAACGCATCACCATTCTAAAGCATGCGTTAATGAGGTCTGAATTGCGAAGACTATATGTGTGCAGAGCCAGAGCGCTCTGTGCAGAGCGAACGAATCGCCCGGGAATCTATTGTCTACAAACGTATGCATGAATAGCATTGGCGCACTCGCAAATGGTTGGCCCGTATGGAACCAGGAAATAGTAGTGGTTCCGTAAGTGGTGGAAATTAATTGCTTTGTTTATGAATTACACAACCCTTTGCAAAATGTTGGGTATCTATTTGATATCACAAAACGGTACCAAAACATATAATAATGTGTTGTTCTTTGCCTGGTGGTCCCCTTTAATGTTACTTACATGGCTCTTGCTGTAAGGATTTACTGGCATGTGTGAATGGGACATAAGATATAGGCTGGCCTAATTTGAGGAGCATTCTCCTCAAACGTTGCATAAAATTGTTGCAATTTCTTTAATACCAAGCTTTGTTTTGACACCCTTCTGTAAAAGCACATGGAATGGTGAGACGGTGGACAGATCTAGGATACGAGGCTGGCCTAATTTAGCAGTTTAGTCTGAAGGAACATTCTCTTCAGAAGATGTGCAAAATTTGTTGCAATTTCTTACCAAGCTTTGTTTTGACACCCTTCTGTAAAAGCACATGGAATGGTGAGACGGTGGACAGATCTAGGATACGAGGCTGGCCTAATTTAGCAGTTTAGTCTGAAGGAACATTCTCCTCAAAAGATGTGCAAAATTTGTTGCAATTTCTTACCAAGCTTTGTTTTGACACCCTTCTGTAAAAGCACATGGAATGGTGAGACGATGGACAGATCTAGGATACGAGGCTGGCCTAATTTAGCAGTTTAGTCTGAAGGAACATTCTCCTCAAATGATGTGCAAAATTTGTTGCAATTTCTTACCAAGCTTTGTTTTGACACCCTTCTGTAAAAGCACATGGAATGGTGAGACGGTGGACAGATCTAGGATACGAGGCTGGCCTAATTTAGCAGTTTAGTCTGAAGGAACATTCTCCTCAAATGATGTGCAAAATTTGTTGCAATTTCTTACCAAGCTTTGTTTTGACACCCTTCTGTAAAAGCACATGGAATGGTGAGACGGTGGACAGATCTAGGATACGAGGCTGGCCTAATTTAGCAGTTTAGTCTGAAGGAACATTCTCCTCAAAAGATGTGCAAAATTTGTTGCAATTTCTTACCAAGCTTTGTTTTGACACCCTTCTGTAAAAGCACATGGAATGGTGAGACGGTGGACAGATCTAGGATACGAGGCTGGCCTAATTTAGCAGTTTAGTCTGAAGGAACATTCTCCTCAAAAGATGTGCAAAATTTGTTGCAATTTCTTACCAAGCTTTGTTTTGACACCCTTCTGTAAAAGCACATGGAATGGTGAGACGGTGGACAGATCTAGGATACGAGGCTGGCCTAATTTAGCAGTTTAGTCTGAAGGAACATTCTCCTCAAAAGATGTGCAAAATTTGTTGCAATTTCTTACCAAGCTTTGTTTTGACACCCTTCTGTAAAAGCACATGGAATGGTGAGACGGTGGACAGATCTAGGATACGAGGCTGGCCTAATTTAGCAGTTTAGTCTGAAGGAACATTCTCCTCAAAAGATGTGCAAAATTTGTTGCAATTTCTTACCAAGCTTAGTTTTGACACCCTTCTGTAAAAGCACATGGAATGGTGAGACGGTGGACAGATCTAGGATACGAGGCTGGCCTAATTTAGCAGTTTAGTCTGAAGGAACATTCTCCTCAAAAGATGTGCAAAATTTGTTGCAATTTCTTACCAAGCTTTGTTTTGACACCATTCTGTAAAAGCACATGGAATGGTGAGACGGTGGACAGATCTAGGATACGAGGCTGGCCTAATTTAGCAGTTTAGTCTGAAGGAACATTCTCCTCAAAAGATGTGCAAAATTTGTTGCAATTTCTTACCAAGCTTAGTTTTGACACCCTTCTGTAAAAGCACATGGAATGGTGAGACGGTGGACAGAACTAGGATACGAGGCTGGCCTAATTTAGCAGTTTAGTCTGAAGGAACATTCTCCTCAAAAGATGTGCAAAATTTGTTGCAATTTCTTACCAAGCTTTGTTTTGACACCCTTCTGTAAAAGCACATGGAATGGTGAGACGGTGGACAGATCTAGGATACGAGGCTGGCCTAATTTAGCAGTTTAGTCTGAAGGAACATTCTCCTCAAAAGATGTGCAAAATTTGTTGCAATTTCTTACCAAGCTTTGTTTTGACACCCTTCTGTAAAAGCACATGGAATGGTGAGACGGTGGACGGATCTAGAAGGCAGGGCTGGCCTACTCTGTTGGTCTTGTCTGGGTGAGCGATCTCTGTGTTGTGTCCCGGAGAACAGACAGAACACCTCAGCTTCACGATGCTGTGCAGCGGAGCCACTTCTAGGTCCAGATCTCTGTTGAAGAAATGAGGTTACTTTGTTTAAAGTTTGCATTTATGGGATGTCCTGCCAAACACTATCAAGAATTCACAGTATTTTGTATTATTCTCTGTCATTCCCTGTGTTGTGTCCCGGAGAACAGCTTGATAATCTCAGCAGCACAACGCTAGGAGCCACTTCTAGGCCCAGATCTGTGTTGAAGAAAAGAGTAACTATTTTAAAAGTCTGCATTCATATCTAGCACTTGCCCCAATTGCCCAGGACAAGTAAAAATTTACACCAGGCATGTAACATTTCATAGATGGTCTAATTTGGTTACCTAATCGGGCAACTAACATTTCTGTTCAACTCCGTGAGAAAAATCCTTATAATTTTTTTATTTTCTGTGATTTATTCACATTTATTTTTATATTATGTGTATTACCATTGTACAAATGATTGGTTGTTTTGAAGACAAGCTTACTAAAATCTTTGTTTCAATTTGCAATTCAAGGGTACCAAACAGTTTATAATTGGAAATGCGCTATAAAAGCATTAATTATTTTACAAGTATTTGAAATATTATTGTATGGAAATAAAACAAATATCAAATAAAATGGTAAAATTATCAAATGAACCCATTCTCCTTAGGCCCAAGCCTGAGTATTTTCGAGACCAGTCCCAAATAGGCCCTTAAAAAATGGTAAATTACCTTTTCAATATACAGGCGCTAGCCAGCACACAGCAGAGGTCTCCCATCATCCCGGCCACAGCGTCCGTTACCTCTTCAGAAGTGGATCTACAGAGGGGGCTTCAATTCATACACAATTTTCATTTTATTGTACATGTTGATTCCAAATACCAAAATATTATTTTAATATTTGGACAAGATACTGTGAGTACAACCATCAGGCAATTTAAAAGACACCCTGAACATAAATGGTACATTAAAAAATAGTTAGTTAAAAGTTTTAGTTAAAGTCCTTCCTGTGCCAATTTTAGCACATAAGGCGGCGCCTATCTCTGATTCATTAGCACTAGGCCACACGTCTACTAAATGTAGCGAAAGCTACAGAAGGGGGCCAGTCCTCTGGTAACTCGTGTGATTAACTTTCCCTTCTCCATTCTATAAATGCAGAGTGCCTGGCTAGAAGGCAGAAGGTACCATTTTTAAATTCTTTGGTATGACCCGGTCTGGGTTCGAACCCAGGACCTCCTGTGCATGAGGCGGACACTCTAACTGCTAAGCCACCATGCTCGGTGGCATTAAAAAATAGTACCCGGTTCAAAATTAAAGTACAAAAGCTCTTTGAAGTATTTCATCCAGAAATATTGGTGTCATTGTTGTTTTTTTTCATACTTATTTAGCATCTCTATTCTTCTTTAGAAGATATATCCCTTCTTGTTGTACAATATCAGTATCTGGGGTAATTTTCCAATTCTTATACAACATGAATGGTTGGATTGAAATAGAACCGTGATCATTAATAGTCATATTGGTAAATAGTAATTCTTTCTTTCTAGAGCGTCGACATTATTTGAATGAAATCAGAAAATGAAAAAGGGACTTGGTGCTTGTCTTCTGTATTCCTACAAATTAACTTGTTCCCTTCGAGAATCGTGATCATTAGTCATAATTGTAAATAGTAATTCTTTCTTTCTAATGTGTCAACATTATTAGAATGAGAACAGAAAATGAAAAAGGGACTTGGTGCTTGTCTTTAAGAAATTGATTCCTCCAATTTACGTTTCCGAGGAGAGGGTGAATTTCTGGCTCACTTTAAATAATGGACACTTACTGCAGGTGTTCTTGAATAGGGGTGTACAAATTTGATGTCAAGTTGAAGAGCAGCATAGGTATGGATTGAATCGCTGATATCTGCACACTCTCTCTGGTACTGGTCTGTGAAAACAAAATCAATTATGGAGTCAAAAGTGGCTTGAGTTTTTTATTCAAACACTATTTTATGAAATGTCCATTGCTTGGGGAGGGGATGGGGGTGATAAATGTATAAGTCTTTGTTGTTTTTGTACATTTAAATCCATTGGCATGCTTCAAACTTGGATCATCATCACATACACGATGACAATGCAAAACAAGCAGACACTTGATTTAGTAGGCCTCAATACTTTATGCACAAATACAGGGGGAAGAAACAAAATATTTGCGGAGGTGTTTGATAAGATTGGACTTGACTTCAAATCACTGACCCCGAGTTCAAAACCAATCGATGACCCTGCACTTGTGTTCTTCAGCAAGGCATTTAATCCACATTGTTGCAATGCTCAATTTGTTTGTTTTCAAATTTAGAATTATGCAAAAATAAAGAACAGTTTTGGGTTCTTACCATTGAATCCTTGAAGATGTGCAGCCTCCACTTGGGGGCGACATCCTTGGAGAGTAATGCCAAGAGTGGCAGGCAAGACTGCACTGCTGCTCTACCTGAAAGAATACATATCAAAAAGAAAATAATAATGTTTTTTTTTTTTTTGCTCATTTTCATTTATTCAGCATCCTTAGGTTTGTGTTTTATTTATTAACTATGACACTAGTTCTATTTATTTAAACACCAACAAACCCGAAAACATGTTATTCATTTTCGTTTGCTAAAATCATGGCTTATATGTGCTAAATTTGTTATTATTGAAGTGTTGTTATTAAATATATTGAAGGTGCTTATTGTCAAGTTAAATGTTAACCCGTTCCCTTCGAGATTTTGAAATCTCCATACACTTTGTACACAACCAACCCGGTTCCTGTAGTCAAGGGGTTAATGAAATTAAAAAATCATACAAGGATGAACTAGTAATACCTAGTCTTGCTGCAAGCCTGCTACTGATGTCCCCAACTTCTTTCAGAGTTGGCTTTCCAAACATCTTGAGGTCAAGCCAATTGGAGTCCATCTGTCAATATAATCAATTTAGAAAAGAACAAATATTAAGACAATACTGGCATCAAGACATATCCATACTGGGCAAATAAAAGAATTAACCAACAGAAAATTATGAACCTAAAAGCTTAGCCTTACACTTTGAAGTGTAAATAAAACAATACTGCCATCACATTTCCCAACATATCCATATTGTACATACGATTGTGTACATACTCCTTTACAGTTGATAACCAACAAGTTTGAATTAAATTCATATGTTGATGAAGTACTATATTTTTATAAGCATCACATGATTAAATACAGAAGTTGCAATGTAAGAAAAGATATTTTACTTACACTGAATGACAACAAAATATCATAGGCTTTAATATTTTTCTTTATTTGTTTTAATACTAAAGGGGCCGAGCAATTTGCGACTTGGGGACAGTATTAATTGTTCAAATGTTGCTTTCCCATGCCTGATTGGCCCATTAGGGAAAAACATCAGACTTTAGTTAGGAACATGTTGTATGTATGTGTTACTGTTTAGAGAAGTATTGCAACTGCAAAGTGGAAACTTACAGGTAGCCATGGGATGCACAGTATCCATGTTGTTGAATGGAAGAAATCACTAGGAAGCTTCATCAAGTCTGAAGAAGAAAAAAAAACAGAAAATCATCAGAATATTATTTGGCCCTGGCTATCTCTGCTCAAGTTTATGGAAACTGTTTGCTATGTTATGTTTCAGACGAGAAAATAATTTGAATAATTATACAATTGACACTTGAAGAATACTTGATCCATTTTAATTTATTTTCTAGTGGTTGTTCAAAGTTACATGTAGATGTCCTAGGGCCTATTGGATAAAAGTTTGATAAATGTGTGATTAAATAGAACTTTGCCAACTGTCCATTGCATCAACAGAATCAAATGAAAGTTGCCCTTTATTTAAAACAAAACTTTGCACTGGTACATACTGTAGATCAGAAGCAAAGCTGTGTTAGAAATTTAATTCAAATACATGCAGTGAATTTGGGGTTAAATGGAAAGTTGTGTTTAAGTTTGGGGAGTAGATTTTAATTGCAACTTTTTATCCAATACACACTGAAAGTGATCCAGTAAAATTTTCAAATTCAGCCAAATCACTTGGAGCTCCCTCATTTCTCTTGCACTTTGTATGGCTTTATGCTAACAGAATAATGAAATGGGTTTTAATTTTCATATGTCACTCGAAGCAAGGAGATATTTATGATTGAATTGAACAGCATTCCGGAACCCTTATTTGATTGTAATAAAAATCAATGGGCAGAAGGTGATGAAATCTGACATAAAGTATATTTTTCCACGAGGAATACCAAAACAGAGTTCTTTTTCTATGAAACTATCAAAAATCACTTCCAGAAGACTTTTGTTTTGCTCTTTTCTCTATATCTTACTGTCCCCTTCTTCCTTCTTGACTGTTTCACCTTTCTCTATACTATCCTTTCTCCTGCGCTTTGAGCAGCTTATTAGGTGGATATTGCACAACATACAAATTCATTTTGATTATTTGTAATGGATCTACACGATTTACCTGCCACAGCTAGGAATGCCCCAATGCTGCCACAGAGGCACCTGTAGCACGCCTGCACCTGTTCGTCCACGGCCCCATCCTCCTCCTCCTCCCCCTCACCATCAGCACCCCTCTTCCCATCTCCCCTGGATCCTACTCGCATCCCTCCACCGTCTCCGCTGCGTTCCTCCGAGAGCCTTCGCACCGTGGCCAGCCAAAGGTCGCACAACTTATCAAGCAGTTCCGCCTTCATCCAAAGCGAAATCTTCCCTCCTGTTTAATAGTTAACGAGTAATTCAATCAAGGAAAAAGTCAGTAATTCTTCAGCTTATCTCGAGGTCTTTCAATTCCTGTGCAAGCCTTCACGATGTTACTAGCAAAAGGTCACACAGTGAATTAAGTTGCACAATGATATTGGAATACGGTCTACAAAACTGTTTCATTGCACATATTCTCAGGATTTGTACTAGTCTTCACGAATTAGGGATTAACATATGCATGTAAACTTGCCGTTTAAAAAAATTAGTCAACTGGATTCTTTTAATATAATTTGGAGTTCTGAAAGCTACCGGTAATCAGTTATTATGAGACACAACTAATCCCAATAAGAAAAGCCAATCTATAAAACATAACATGCCTACCTCCTCTTCCTCCTACTCCGACACCTCTGTTCTCATTGGGCAGCATCCGGGCATTCTTGTTGCCATGGTAATGGAGTGATTCCTTGCAGTACCGGCAGCATGCCCTAGCGACGACTTCCACTAGACACCTGGTAGCCTCCAGAACATGGAAGAGACTCTAAAACACAGATATTGATCATAAACCCACAAATGTTAGTCGAAATATAGAATTTTAGAATATTTAGAATATACACTGCATTAATAGGGAAAATTGTATCAAACTGTTGATAAACACTTTGGCTGGAATTCACAAAGAAAGGTTTAGGTAAACCGTGATCTAAAACTGAGGAGCGTCATTAGATAGATAAAAAATGTGCACTTTTCATATTTTATCTTGTTTACTTCGCAATTAAATAGAAGATTCTTTTATGGACCGGGCGAGATATCTCAATGGGTGCGCACAAAAGAATGGATCACTATCTTTGCTTCTATTCAACCCACAGAATCAACCTAGCTCCTATAAGTTTGCTGGTCAAGTACCACGCACAATAGAGGTGCCGGATAAAGGCTCTGTGAAGTAAAAATCTGACCCAATCAAACTTTATTCTTTCAATATAAGCCTCTCTTTTTTTGTTTACAAAAAAGGCAAAATACATAATTTTCAAGATATTTTCAATGATATTGGTATATGATTGAAGTCTCAAATATCACTTTCAGAAAAATCTTATCAAGTTTATTAATGGAACACTTTAAAAGGGATCTAGTAACTTTGTTGACATGTGCAAAAAGTGATGAATGGTTGATGCAATGTTTATTGTTGTTATCTCATATGTCCACAGGGTATTGTGTGAAAATTTCAAGTCAAATGGACATTGTATGGCAAAGTAATGAGCGAAAATGCATAGTGATATTCAGTAACTCACTGCACTCACTTTGTACACGGAAGAAAAACTCGCCCGGAGTTTTTCTTATCTTAATACTTCAATCATACATATCTTTGTAACGAAAGGGAAATTTGAAAAACCGAAACCTGTCCCGTGATTTTATTGTTAATACGAATACAACAAGGTATAAGGGAACTGCTAGAATTAAAATTTTATTTTGAGGATTTGGACAATGTTACTAAGTCCCTTTAACCCATTGTCTAAGGGAACATGGTAGGCCCTGTATTATACTCTATGGGGATTGCAAGATCTAGTAGGGAACAGGTTAACCCATTGCCTATGGGAACCTGGTGGACCCTGAATTAACTCTATATGAATTGACAAAATAAAAGAGGGCAAATCACTTTGTTGTCACTGGTTTGTATGTCACAGAGGGAGTCCAGCTTGTCTAGTACAGCCTGCAGTGTGGTAGATTTCTCATAGAGAGGCTCACTGACATCATCAGGCTCAGCATCACTGAAATGACAATATTGGTATAAATTGAATCATTCATTAAATTTAAAAAAAAACAAAGATGACATTACTTTTATAGGGTAGCAGACTTATCACAGAGAGACTCATCTCTTATTCAGACTCTCAAATCATTGTTGACAGGGCCATACTGCCTTGACATGAATATATCATCACTCTTCCTAAAGTTAAGGAAGAAAGAAAGAAAAAGTAAATTATAGTACACCTAAAGTTGAGAGCAACAAAAGGCATCTTGCTAAAGGATCCATGTTCTGTGGTCGTCTTTGCTCCCAGTACCTTTAAATTGAAAGAAGAAGGCCCCCAAAATAGACCCACAAGACTCAATCAAGACTTGGCGTTATTACTACCAAATAAAATTACCTATATTTACCTAGCGCCTGTATTACCGAGACTAGCTGTCTTCCTGGACAGTCTATTTCTGTCCACCTCCTGTGCCTACGGTGCCTCCTCCTCACCATGGGTGTCGGTCAGATCAATTTACTGCACCACTCTTGGCGTCTGTGCTGGTACTGGCGGTGCTATCGGATGGTTTGACAAAGGCCCAAACCAATGTACCACAACACTCCCACAAGACTTAGCATTTATACTACAAATATGTTTTTCATATTTTACCTAGCTCCTGTATTGCCGAGGCCAGCCTTCTTTCTGGACAGTCTGTTTCTGTCCACCTCCGGTACCTGCGGTGCCTCCTCCTCACCATCGGTGTCGGTCAGATCAATCACTGCACCACTCTTGGCGTCTGTGCTGGTACTGGCGGTGTTATTGGATGATTTTGACTCGGCGCTACATGTACCTGGTAAATCGGGCTGTAGGGATCGTAGCTCTCTCTGTATGCTCATTTCTAACGGCAGGACCACACACTAAAAAGAAGGAAAAAACAAATATTCATTTTGCTAGAAAATTACTGCACCACTCTTAGTAGCTGTGCTGGTAGTGGCGGTGTTATTGGATGATTGAGGAAATAAACATATATGTTTACCAATATAATATTAACACAATTAACTAATGAGATGCACGTTACAGTCAAAATTTGGTTTACAAATTTACTTGATTTCATATTGAAGAAGTTTCGACATTTCTCAATTTAATTAATTTCAGAACCCTTACTCAGATTAAAATACAAAATTAAATTAATAAATTTCTATTTATCCATTCATAACTGAAATCAAAACCCAAAACTTATTTAAAGGGCTCCAGTAACTTTGTTGACAAGTGCAAAAAGTGATGAGTGATTAATAAAATGTGTATTGGTGTGATCTGATATGTCCACAAAGTAATGTGTGAAAATTTCATGTTAATTGGATGTTTTTTGGCCGAGAAATGAGAAAAAATGCAAGTGATTTTCCCACTTACTTTGTACATGGCTTAAATTATCCCGTAGACAGTTTAACGTCTGAACACTTCAATCGTAAATATCTTTTGAACGAAAATGGAAATTTGACAAACCAAAACCTGTCCCGAGCTTTTATTGTTAATATGAATATGACAAGGTATGAGAGAACCACTAGAGTAGAGTCAGAAGTAAGTTTTGAGGATTTGGACAATGTTACTAATTCCCTTTAAAGAAGCAAGCCTCATTAAAGAAAGTTTATCACAGATGCTGAAATTGTTCCTTGCCCGTATACTTCTACATGAATAACAACATTTTTCTCACGTAGTTGAGCAACTAATTAGTTGCCCGATTGGGCAACCAACCTAGACCATATATTTTCCTTGCCCCGAGCAATCGGGCAACTGCTAGTGTCGAGCCCTGGTTAATGTACAAATGTACCTGTGCACTCTGCAGCATATGTAGTTGCTGGATGAGAGCCTTGTTGATCGACCTCATTCTGTTTTCTCTCAAGACGTCTTGTGATTCGAAGCCAGCAGGAACGTGCCTCTGGATGTACACAATCACGTGGCACACCTCCTTCCTTAAATCATCTACAATAATTGAACAAAAAACAGGATCAAAATTACCCCTTGTGAACGATGAGGGGTTCTTATTTACACATACTTTTCAATTTAGATGTCATTCAAAATTTGTTTAAAGGGCTATACTCTTACAATCTACACAATCATGTGACAAACCTCTCGTTTTAAATCATCTACAGTGATTTAATAAAACAAAAAGAATCAAAATTAGCCTTTGTTTGGGGGTTTCCTAATAACGTGAAGTTTTAAAATTAAATTTCATTTAGTTTGACAATAAAAATTGCCCCTACTTGTTCTACGAAGCATCATCTAAGAATTAAGAAAAATGAAGATTAATTATTTTTTCTGGTCAGCAATTCTGTATCGATAGGAGTTCTGATATTGAAACATGGCTTGTTTATTTATTATGTTTATTCATAAGTTGAGTTCACCTTTATTTTGATGATTATGTTTATTTATTATCTGAGTGCAGTGTTGACCTATATTTTAATGGACTAATTACACACCAGACATTAAGTATGATAGGATTAGCATGAATGATTAGCATAATTAGCTCAGGTAAAAGCACCTTCACCACCAAGAACCTGTTTGTGTATTCTCTTTTTTACAATAATGCTAATTAAAGAGAGGTCTTGAATACCTGTCTTGAGTGTGTGAAGGCCATACTTGGGAAGATTCTGAGCCAATGTTTCTATGACAACCTCGATGGCAGACGAAGGAAGAATGTGTCTTGGTTTATCAACGCTGTCTGCAAAGAGTTCTCTCAAGCACGCCGCCATATTCTCTTCCAGTTTGACCAAATCTCTGTGAATAAAATGATATACAGTCGAAAAAGAAATCAACCTAAATCTGAATTATTATTATACGTAGTATACATGTACATAGACGTAGTAGTAGTGGTAGTGCTAGCCCAAATTATATAGAGGGATTCAGGCTAAATAACACCTGACCAAGTAGCCATTTATTCAATTCATTTATTTTTGCAATTAAAATACAATTTGTATACATTCACAACAAAATACATGTAAAATATAGAAGCAAGTGTACATACATCAAGCTTTAATAACAATAGTCATATATGTGGTGGGGATAACTAAAGCAAAAGATAAGCTTATCGAGGTTGTCCCCTGTATTAGAAACATTTACAATACAACGAATAGAATCAGTTACAATGTACCTAGGAAAAGTAATACTGACATGCAGACACATCATATAAAAGCTGCTCTCCTGGGTAGAGAGCAATAATGTGAATTAAATGCCTTGCAGAAGGACATACAACCCACCTGTACTCCCTGAAGACCTCATGCTGAGACTGTATGTGGGTCAGTGTGCTGAGCAGCAGATCTACCAGATGATCCGTCAACTGCAGAGGGGGTGCATCCACATGGTGGATCAGCCTGGATAGGGTTTTCAGTGCTGCCTGTAAAGTAAAGAATAATTCCAGCAGGGAGATTAGTGTTTCTTTCAAAAGCTCTAACACACTAAGGAGAAAATTAGCACATCCAAAGGATAAATCACCAACTGAAGAAAGAACAGGGGTTATCTACAAAATTGAATGCAGCGATTGTGAGAACTTGTACATTGGGGAGACTGGGAGAACACTAAAAGACAGATTGGAAGAACATAAAAGAGCCCTCAGACTCAATAATCCAAATCATTCAACCGTGGCTGAACATGCTCTTAAAGTTAAGTTAAGGAAGTGATTTGGATGATGACTCTGGCTACTCTCTTTCACTGATCTTCACCCCCGCCAGTGATCACAGTGCGACAAAATCCAGGAGATGTGATGAAACCAAGACACTTGGTTTGAGAAAGTCTCCAGGTGGAGACGAAAACTTGTCAGTTAATAGTTTAAGGTTAGTAGAAGCTGATCTTATACATAATTAACTTTCACAGCTGCACACACCGCACACTCTTGCAAACTTCCCCCTCAGATTGGCCATAGAGAAGCATCATATCCAGGATGCTGGTCCCTATTCAGTCCAGCTACAAGATTCTCCACGCCTAAGCACTACGCAGAACCGTAAGGGATTTCAGGAACCGAATTCATTCACTACTATAGTTATTGGTTATAGTTATTATCCATAATACATCTGCTTCATGGGGAATATGCAAAATTGGGGAGATACAATAGATTCCTCGACAAATCCTCAACTGAACGCCTTGTACACACCTTTGTTTCATCCCACCTCGATTACTGCAATAGTTTACTTGCCCGTCTCCCAAACTCTCACTCTCATGCCCCAGTACCCGCACCATGACACGATATGGCGATCGTGCCTTTTCATCAATAACAATCCAACACTCTGGAACAATTTACCCTTTAACATTAGAAGTGCCCCTACCTTGGACTCCTGTTCAAAACACATCTGTATACTCAATCATAATGTAGTTAATGGATTTTTTGTGTACATCTGTATTAAGTTTATATTTCTCTCTTTTTTATTTATCCGCACTTCGAAACATCAATACTTGGAAGGTGAACTGGCGACTACTGACATTATGTGCATACAAGAACACTGGCTTAAATAGTGCAACATGAAGGTCCTGGGTGAGATCAGTGACAATCACTATGTATTCTCAAGATCTGCTGACAGAGTTGCCTCTTCACTTGACTCATCTTTCCAGCTCTCTGGAAGAGGAAAAGAGGGCCTTGCCACTTTCATACGAAAATCCTTGGGACACACAACAAGCAGCTCCAGAATACTTGTGACTAAAACACCACTTCCAGACACCAACACGCAGATTATGATTGCAAACTGCTACCTCCCCTCATCCTCTTCAGCCTCTGCGGATTCTGAATATCAGGAGTGCCTGGCAATCCTTCATCAGCTAATCTCCTCTGCTGACACCTCTCATCTTAATCCAATTGTGGGTGACTTCAATTGTGACCTGATAAAATTAAATACTTTGTAACTTCATGAATGAATGAATGAAGCTCATGACGAGCACTACCGAACTTCATTGTCATCCTAGTGAGTTAACCTGCAAGTCGGACGATGGCAAGAAGAAGTCGAACATTGATGGTTTCCTAGTCAAGGTTCAAAGGTTGCCATACTTCACCAATCTAGACACTAAAGAAGAACACCCTCTCAACATTTCTGACCATAGACTTGTCTGTACAACTTGGCGATTAACTACAAGTTTACCTCAAAGCTACCCCAAATCAACTCCGGAAAACTGTATCAGGCGACTGGACTGTAGAGGTCTATGGAGAAAACATGTTATAACCAAATCAATCAGTCCCGAATGGGTTAACTGTATGGACATTGCAAGATCTAGGAAGGAACGGTCTTGGAAATACCTGTTTGATTTCTAGCTGGCCCGACTCCAGCTGCCAGGTCAGGGTGGTCCAGAGGAGCAGCATGTTGTGGCAGAGGAAAGGACGTATGTTACTCGACATCTCACACAGTATGTCACTGAAACAAACAAAAACAAAACATATTTATCAATACACAATGCTAACAATTATCACAGGACCCCTGGCATTAGCTTCGGGCCACCAAGTTTTATTGGCGCTAAATTCCACAGAACAGAATGTGTTATGTTTTTCTTGGTTTGAGGCTGCCAGATGTAGGTTTCAGGCCACTAGAATTGAACAAATCTTGTTTGTACTTGCCCCGACAAGGCGAAACAGTCAATTGCTAGTTTTAATTGTGGCATCACCTGCCATCTCACAGAATATGTCACTGAAATAAAATGTTCAAATTCAACTTTTTCATGAAATCTTGTTACTGATCAATAGTATCAACATACTGTTACAAAGAAAACGTTGCATATATATCCCAATCTCTCACAAAAAGTGAACAAATAACACTGCAAATATATGTAAATTAATAAGTCAATTAGATATGGCTATCTGTAAAATATAATATATATGCAAGCCTGGTAAATTTACTATACACATAGTTACCATAAGGCCGCTTGGAGGAGATAACAGCTGCTGACGTGGTAGACCTCTATGCTCTGTGCATGTGCAGACATGATTTTCAGTTCAGCATGTTCCTGAAATAATACAAATATTCACATAATCATAGCAAAGCGAAACAAAGTAACAGTCGATGTTCAGGCCAAATTTTCATAACAGACTTCACAACATAGCACTAGAAACCATTTTTTTGTACAGGATTGTTATTGTCCCCTGATTATCAAGGGAGCTTTTATAGGATACATATATTCTTATCCATATTTCTTAACACATACCTAGAACAATTTTCAAGATCACAATAGATTTCACAACAGTTTTCAGATGAAATATTGTGTTGAAATCTAAGCAGGTTCCATAGAGCTGTGGCCATGCATAATTAATAACTTTTCACTTCTATGCCAGCTAATATTTCTGTTAATGCTGGGTGTAATCAGCAAAAGTTAAGCTCCTTTGTAGATAATTAGAATTTATTTTCTTAGGATTAATACACAGGAAACAAACCTCAAAATTCTCTGATGTTCCAACATCAACAGCAAAGTGTTTCACTTTAATCGGGGTGTCCAGAAAGACATCATCATCGTCAAAACTTCTGTTGTTTATCTGCATCAATTCTACAGGGGAAAATGCAAACACAAACAAAATCTTTAAATATATTTGATTGTTAGTTGTTTGGTTTTTACAGTTCCATTCAATCAATTATGATTATTTACGTCTAGGACCGCCCTTTATCGTCGCCATCCAATATACACAGCCAAGGTTAAAACCCGGCGGATTAGTGCGAATAGCAGAGCTGTGACCACTAGACCAAAACAACCGCTGAAAAGCCTTCACTTGTTTCCCTTACTATGAAATCCCATGCCCATCCAGTAGGTCACAAAAAGCTGCATGTTTGATTCTTGTCTTGTCCATCACTATATAAGGTATTAATCATGTATCCTGATAATTTCTTTTATACAAGTTCAAAACATAATTTGGGTTAAAATAATTCACCATTTATAATGACTTCTTAAAAATGTAGTACCCTTTGGAATGAATTAACAAATGAATGAATGAATGAACGAATGAACTAATGTATTTTGTATTAATTTTGTTCTCTCCATATATCGATCCAATATCAATGTGCCATACAGAATCAGGTCGAATTTAATAGTTGGACATGCCCCCCAAAAAGTGGACAATACCGCCATTTTCAGACAAACCTGCCAAAAGCCGAACAAGGTCGTTGAAGATTCCATAGAAGCTGTTGACTTCCTTGAACTTGATGAGCTGGAGTAGGGAAATGACGATCTGCAGCGTCTGCTCCCGGATGGATCGACATCCCTCTTCCGCGAGCAGTTGGAACAAATGACCGAGTAGCCATCTATTCATCTCTACAGTGGGAGAAAAACAATTTAGAAATATTTTGTATTAAAAGAATTTGCATGATCAAGACACTTGATTATAGAAATTGGAGTAGGGGGATGATAATCTGTACTGTCCGCTCGCAGATGGAGCAACATTCGACTTCCGCGAGTAGTTGGAACAACTGTCCGAGCAACCATCTATTAATCTCTACAATGGGAGAAAAACTATTCAGAAATATTTTGTACAGATTTGTTAGGATTGATGTATAATGTTTGATGTTTTAAAGAATGAATTGAATTTGAATACTGTATTTTGTTTTTCTACACTTACTTTCAGCCGCATAGATGTCGGTGCGAGCAGACTTGTCCGTGTCTTTGCCGCCAGAGCTCTGGGCAGCCAGGTCGTCGTGGGGAGGGTCCGATCCAACAAAAATGAGCGGCTTCTCATTAACGCAGTACTGAATGAAGTTGAGGGCTACCATGCAGTGCTGGCCTGCGGACGCTGGCGAGTCGGCTGCAAGCTCATTACAAACTGGGGGGGAAAAAATCAAGATTTGACAATATTACAATGAGAGTACTATAAAGCGCACAAGCATACAAGTAATCATTCTTGAGAAGAGGTCATCTGGGGCCTGTTTCATAAAGATTTTGCAATTTTGCCAATCAGCATCAAGCATGTTAGCTGTTGCCATGGTAGTTATAATAATTCAGATGACCAGATGACCTAGTGGTCAGAGCTCTGCACTTTGCACTAATGGGCACTTATCTCTCGGATGGTGATGATAGAGAGCAGTTCAAGACTAGAATAATCTAAATTGATTACACGCAATAACCAACCAACCATACAAGGTACTAAGGCTGTTGACGAGTCCCGGGTACCCGGGTCCCGCCGAAAAATGTTGAGTCCCGGGCGCAAAAATCGATACTCGATATCCCGAAAAAAAGCAAAAAATTGATTTACGAATTTGCTGTATTTTATAAGATGATTTATTGTCATAAATGCGCTGCATTTTTGTCACTTGAATGAACATGTTTCCCAGCGGCGTGACATGCCTATAGCGAAATCAACAAATTTATACATTTCGGGTACCCGGGACTCGCCCGAAAAATTATCGCGAGTCCCGGGTAGTAAATATACCCGAAATCGACAGCCTTACAAGGTACATCCTGACACCAGTACATTAACTTTTAGAGTTATTGAAAAGTTGTCTTCTGAACAGTTATTTTTTTGCCTGATCGGGCAAGCAAACTAGACAATTTATGAAATTGTACTTGCCCTGCATCATTTTTGACTTGCCCCGGGCAAGTGGGCAAGTGCTTGTGTCAAGCCCTGTATAAACACTCCACATGGTGCTATCACAGACCAATTGTTTATCCACTTCACCATGGAAACCGATACTTACTACATCCAATCACTCTATGTTAAAGTTATCATTACAAAGGGGTTAAAGGGATAGTTGAGTTCTGGTAAGGAGAGTACAGTTTTGGTGAAACTGAATTTTAGTAACCAAAACCTGCATCATTACATTACAAACTAATAGTTATAACTAGAAAGGAACACAAAACTACAAATGACGTAGTAAAGATCATGTTATCATTCAAAAAGAGCCGTTAAAACGTAAGAGGGCGCTCTCTAAACACTCATCGGTTTCAACCATTTTGAATAAAATATTGTGCATGTGATGCTTTGCTGAAATAGTGATTAGATAGACAAATAACCAACAACTATTTAAATACCTGTTTTGTAACTTTTTGAAAAGAGGAAGCATTTTTTTGAATTTTTAACGGCTGGTTCAAAATTCTCTAATAAACCTGGGGCCCCAGGTTTATTACAAATTGTTATATTTATGGATATTTCAGCCGTCTCTGAACCGATTTTGATCAAACAAAGATGATTTTATTATTTAAATATTATGCTCTTTCAAATTTTACACTCAGTTTTTCATTACCTCACAAAAAAATAAGTAGTCTAGCGCCCTCTCTACCAAAACTCAACTATCCCTTTAATTTCTAGCAATCACTCAATACCTTCATCGAGGTCCGACAGGAAACCTGCCGTCACTCTGCAGATGTTCTTCCTGTAAATCTTGATCAGCTTGTACTGCTGCTGTGAAGAGGATCTGTCAAGGAGATAGAGAGCATACATGAAAATTCAACCCATCACATTTAACCTGTTCTATACTAAATGTTGCAATTCCCATTGAGTTAATACAGGACCCACTTGGTTCCTGTAAGCAAAGAAATATGTGTCATAAAGTGGGTCCGACATCAGCATGGCATAAGATTTAACTTTTAGACCAACCTTTTTAAACTAATAAACCAGACAGAGTCCCAAATGTTCTCTTCATCACTGAAAACATATTTTATGGAATTTTTCAAGTCAAATAATGGCATTTTTATCAATTTTTAATCAGAAGTTATCATGTTCCCTACCTGTGAAGTGGCACTTATTTTTTTCCTCTCTACAACTTTTTTGCCCAAAGGCGGTAGCTTGATTTGGCACATTGATGATTGAGTACGACAACCTGCATGAAGCTAGCATAGGGCAAAACCGTTGTGCACAAGAGAACCTGCATTCCCACAGCCCTGTTGTAAACAGCCTAAACAGGTCAAGGTGAAAAAATGCCTCTAGGAATCAACCTTACATTTGAATTCACGATTATGTTTAAAACCCCTTCAGAGCCGGTCCTGGAAATACTCAAGCAGGTGTCTAGATAGAGAATACATGTTATAGCAATTCAGGACAGATTGATTTTGCTGCAAAATCAATCTGTTTTGTATCGTTATTCTTAACTCCTTGAATGCCAATCTTGCATTTTTGCAAGTAACAATACACACAAATGCCAAAGAGCATTCAAATCCCTGGCACACAAAGTGTTATGCGTTGAAGATTCGTATTGTGTCCAAGTAGATTCTTCATACTCTGCCTATGTTAACCTTGTCTATGTTAAACTCGCAGATCTAAACTGGGTTCCAAAAGAAACTTATCACTTCTTCAGAGCGACACACATTAAAATCCAAAGCATAACAATCAATCATAATTGGGCGTATATTAGCTATAATACCCCTTAGCAAGCTCATCTAAAAAAAAATTGGTTTGCTTTAGTTAACAAAGAATAAAATAAGGTGAAATCGCAAGAGGTCATTTTTAAAAAATCACAGAAACTGCTCGCCTTCCGGGCACAGAGCTCGGTACGGACAATAGCCAGTCTAGTGGTTACATAACCCGCTTTGAAGTTGAATGAATAGCTATTGAAAGTTCTGAATAAACCGCCTTTCGTGGATGTTCGCAGCGAGCAGTTTCTGTGATTTTTGAAAAGTGATCTGTAGTGATTCCATCAAATTTTTCTCACTTTTGGTAAAAGCAAACTTTTAATTTTTAGGATATGCTTCATAAGGAGAATGATAGCTTATAAAAATCTGTGTCTAAATATGATTCAATTTGATGCTATGGATTTTAGTGAGCGTCGCTCTAAAAAAGTGATAAGTTTCTTTTGGAGCCCAGTTTATATTGATTATTGGCTTAGTCAAGGGACCATTTTGGTTCCATGGCTTAGTCGAGAGACCATTTTCATTCCTGTGTTTTATATTGTTTGTTTTTTTACACAAATAAGTCGACATTTGGCCAAGTTGAAGCTTTACTGAAGTCTCAATGGATTCAACATTGCAAGGTGTCTGTAACTCTGTATTATATGTTTACGTCTCATCATGATCACGTTGAAATTGGGTAATTCAAAGCTTTTCTTTAGGCTTAATTATAAATGCAACTCATGCAAGGTGCCTGTATACGGTTACGTCTCAATAGGGACTTTTAGATGGCATGTTCTCTAGTGGATTGGTACAGGATCATGTCACGATTAAGCCCCACCCCCATGTCCACCCATTGTTCAATTAACCGTCTAAGTAGAGTACCAACATGGATTTGACAAATTTGGCATTGGAACTCAACTGAGAAGGTTGACCGAACAATGGGTGAACGCGGGCGGGGGACCTACCTTTGTTATGCGCGTACAAGTCCTCTAGTGAACGTGCAAATCAAAAAGTCCCTTATAAATGTGTCTCATTACTTACATCTGCATGTTGCGCAGTTGGCTGACCTCGTCCGTCAGATCCCCCAGCACATGGTGGGCTGCCCCATCCTGCTGGCCCGCACCTGCCATGGCGACCAAATGCACCGACACAACCTTTCACCTTCGCTTGGATGCCAGATGTGAGTATGTGACCTAGATTAAAAAGTAAAATTATGAATTTTACTAATTACTAGATTTACTGAATACTAGCATATGGTGGGCTGCCACTGTGCCACATCCTGATGGCCTGAGCCTGCCATGGCACCCAAATGACGCAACATGACCTCTGACCTTTTCAAGGATGCCAGATCTCCAACTCGACTACATGTACCTAAACACAAATTATGCATCTAGGGTAGAACTTTGAATGACTAGCATATGGTGGGCTGCCCCATGCAGTTAACCCAGTGACTTGCAGGGGTAGGGCTGCCCCATACTGCTGACCCCGAGCCTGCTGGCCTGAGGCCGCCATTGCAAACAAACTAACCAACATGACCTCTGACCTTCACAAGGATGCCAGATCTCCAACTCAACTACCTGGATGTAAAGACAAATTATGCATCTAGGGTAGAACTTTGAATGACTAGCATATGGTGGGCTGCCCCATGCAGTTAACAACGTGACTTGCAGGGGTAGGGCTGCCCCGTACTGCTGGCCCCTAGCCTGCTGGCCCGAGGCCGCCATTGCAACCAAAACGCACCAACAGGACCTTTTACCTTCACAAAGATGCGCCTGATCTCCACATCAAATACCTGCATAAAAGACAAAATTACACATCTACGGTAGAAGTAAAACGTCTAGAATTAATGACACTTTTTGGCACTTGCTGTGTAAATCCGAAAGATTTTGCAAGCTCAGGTAATACAGTGTACGCTACAAGATTGTTGAGACTATCACACAGCAGGATAAACAAGTGCTGGTATTTCCGTCTTTTTTGCCCATCAAAACTAAACTTGGCAAATAACTATGCTATGGATTAGTATTTAAGATTTATTTTATTTATTTATTTATTCAAATAATATTTATACAGGATTACATGATCAGCAATGATGCTGTTTTTCACTAAGGTCAATACAAAATTACTTTCTTAATATAAAAGTATAATAAATATAAAAATATGTACAAATATAGCATATTAAATGACCAGCAGATTCAAGATTAACTTTTCAAGAATTTTGGACAAAATTATATTCAATTAATTTCAAATCATAAAAACACAATTAAGTTTCTACATACTGTATACAAATATACAAACTATTCAATAAAATAAATATTGGGTACTCCAGCAAGTACACGAGTATCGGACGAGCAGATTGTCATCACACAGAGCACCTCACAGTCATTACTACAGCAGGCACACGCACAGCACACACATTCACTCATCCGTATCACCAGTGGCGTAGCGAGGGTCAAGTGATTGGGGGGGCACAGCTGCGAGGGAGCGGAGCGACCAAGCCCGAAGGCGCGTAGCGCCCGAGGGGGGGAGGGTGTGGGAGGGAGCTTTTGCAAATTTTTACTTGAAATAATGCAATTTGGTGCATACCTTGGAAGGAAATTTGATAATACTGAATTAAAGAAATCATTTCCCTCATGATAAAGTATACACACACAATCAAACCTACGTGTACACACACACACCAGACTCAAATACTCTCACGCCGTATGCTTGTCTACATTTATTTGGGGGAGGGTGTGGGAGGGGGTTCACCCCCTCCCAATTTTTTTGAAATTTTTGAAATTGGTGTTTAAAATATCACTGTATAAGTATGGTCATTATTGTCTTTATCATTGTCTTAATCATGGGTGTTAAAATGGTATATATAATAGTGAATCTACTCGTTACGTATTTTAAAACGGTAATAGCGAGGAAAGATTAAGCCCGTGAGATGGATCCACGTGATCCTGTATACTATAGAGCCATCGATATAGTCTAGGGCATTGAGCTCCAATGGAACTAAGCAAAAGTGGAGGGGAGACATTGCGAGGAAGCGAAGCGACCGATTGGGGGAGGGTTTGGGGGTGTCCCCCTCCCACAGTAGGGAGCTTTCGTATTTTGGGGCCTGAAATTGTGCGATTTGGTGCACACCTAAGACAGAAATTTCACGTAATATAAAGTATATAAGTATGGAACCAAACATACTTAATGACAAAGGAGGGGGACAATCTCCTCCCCTTTCTAATGTGGGGGACATAATATTCCAATTTTATTTGCATTCAGCGCATATGGACCGAATTTACTAAAAGATATATTATTTCAAATTATTTTATTTTCCGATGATAGTGTGCTATAGACATGATAGATGAGGGTCTAATAAATTTCGTATATATCAGTATTTCAGAATATGCGCGCGAAGCGCGCGGCAAAAATTAAGATTTACAGTCCTTTTCAAACTAAAAAAAACCCAGCTATGCTCGGGTCCCTTGAATTAGTTTCAGTAGGCCTATGCTCAACTGATGCGGATATCGACTCTGGAGAAGATGACTGGTGCTCCTTCAATCATGATCATCAACAATATGCCTAGATTATGCATCATGCATTAATGGAACGGGTGCATTTGGAGTGAAGAAATTAGTAAAAGAAGTTTGTCTTTACCTAGACATTTAGGACTACGTAGTGCAGCTATGCGCCTTTATAGCCTGCATGAAGGCGTCAAAATTATCTATAAAAGCGGGAGGCAGATTCAAGATCCTAATAGGGCCCTTGGTATGATAAACGATTTACCATGCTAGGAAGTTTGTTAGGCCTATACGCGCTCTATGTCTTCTGAAATGCGGTGAGCGTCGATCCTCGCGCACGGGACTGAAAATTTGCATAAGGCGCTATATTGGAAGGATTCTTCAAACTGATATAGGTGCGCTATTGCTAGTACTAGGGAACGACTGTTATGTTCTTGGTTATTATCGTTGATAATGATTATTATCACACATTAAATAAAACGTGATAATAATGAATGATATACATTGTAGACACATTTGGCTTCATGTCGGGTCGTCTTTTTTTTTTTTTTTTTTTTTTGCCAAACGATTGGGGGGGCACGTGCCCCCCCGTGCCCCCCCGTAGCTACGCCACTGCGTATCACACAATGGAAACATAACCACGAACAAATCCATATACATTCATCCACCCGTTCTGCTTTATCCGATAAATTACGTATCTGTTGGAGTATTTACTAAACAACGTATTTAAAACAAATATAATCATAAAAATAGCAATCTATCGTTCTGCTGGTCATGAAAATACAGCTGTTTGTATAAACGTTTAAAAGAGGAAAGAGACCTCGAACATTGTAAATGACTAGGTAGCGAGTTCTAGACAATGCCAACTGCGTATATAAGACTATTTTTATTGCACTTTCAGTTTAGGTAGTACAATATTCAAAGTGTTAGCTGCACTAGTATTAATATCATGACGATCACAGACCATTTCAATTGCACTGTACATAAATGAGTAGGTGCTATTCCATGAATGCATTTGTACATTAAAGTTGCTTAAAAATAGTTTCTTCTTTGATCTAATGATTGCCATTTTTCAAGGGCTACACAAAATAATTTTTTTGTGAGATAATTCTGAGTGCCAAATTTGAAAGAGCATACAATTTTAATGGCAGAATAAACTTTATTTGAACAAAATCGGTTCAGAAATGGCTGAAGTATCCATATACATTTTTGTAATAAATGTGGGGCCCCACAAGTATTTGATAATTTTGAAACAGCCGTTAAAGGGATCTAGTAACAAAGTGATGAATGGTTGATGCAATGTATATTGTTGTTATCTCATATGTCCACAGGGTATTGTGTGAAAATTGCAAGTCAAATGGACATTGTATGGCCAAGTAATGAGCGAAAATGCAAAGTGATATTCAGTAACTCACTGCACTCACTTTGTACACAGAAGAAAAAGTTAAAACTCGCCCGGAGTTTTTCTTATCTTATCATACATGTATCTTTGTAACGAAAGGGAAATTTGAAAAACCGAAACCTGTCCCGTGATTTTATTGTTAATACGAATACAACAAGGTATAAGGGAACCGCTAGAATTAGAAATTTATTTTGAGGATTTGGACAATGTTACTAAGTCCCTTTAAAATTCGTTTTAAAATGCTTCCTCTTTTCAAAAAATTTCAAGAGGTTTTTAGATAGTTGTTGATTATCTCTCTATCTGATTACTATTTCAACAAAACATCACATGCACAATATTTTATTTTAAATAGTTTAAACAAATGCGTTTTTTGAAAGCGCCCTCTTTAGTTTAAACAGCTCTTTTTTTAATGATAACATGCTTTTTACTCTTTTTTTTGTAATTTTTTAATTCCTTTTGAGCATGGTGGAGTTATAAAGTTAGTTTGTAATGTAATGGTGCAGGTTTTGGTACTAAAATTCAGTTTGACTAAAACTGTACTCTCTTTACCAGAACTCAACTATCCCTTTAACGTTTTAATCAAGTCTTTTCCATTAACAGTTTCATAGTTATAATTAGATGTAACAATTCTAGCTGCCCTTTTTTGTAAGCGATATAACAAATCCTTATTTTTCTGTGAGCAAGATAAAAGTACAATGCATCGTATCACCCAAAAAAAATTGGGGTTAAGAAGGGAATTTGTCATACAATATTTATTTTCAATATTGTTTACATCGGCCTGAAAAAAATTCAGTAATTTGTATTATGTTTTTTTTATATTTAAGCTGAAGACAAAGACAAAGTGATCCAGGCTATAATTTCATAAGTTTCTGAAAGTGATTTTTGAGACTTTACTCTCGACTTTAGTCATATAAATTGTTATAAAGTTATAAAATTCTTCTGAATCATGATGTGTGATGGTAACACTAACAAGGTACACAGTACAAGAGAAATGTGGAACTGTGGAAGCTTCAAGTTCAAGACAATTTATTTGCCATTTGGTTGAATTTGATAAAGTAAAAGACAAAGTCAAACTCAAAGTCCATCTCGAAGTCGAAGACGAACATGTCAATTGTCATGACCACAAACTTTGCAAAGTCAAAGAGAAAAGACGTGGTAGCACTAGTCGTTAATCATTTAATCATTGGTTCATCCATTCATTTTATCTTCATAGCAATCATCCATCAAAACATAAGATAACAAGTTGGTGCAGGGTCATAATTTACATTACAAGTGTAATAACTGTTTTGCGGTAACGGAATAAAATTAACATTAATGAGCGTTACCGAAATCGAACACGTATCACGTAAGTTTCATGTAGACCCGTGTCCGATTTCGGACACGTTTAAACGTCAGGCATTTCATATTATTCTTTATATCGACTTACAATTACTCACCAAGTTCAAATTTCAACGCGGAATAACTGTGATACTGAACTGTACCATGCTGTCTCAGAAAATAAACACGTAGTTTTCTAAATTGCTGAAAAATAGAATCGACACACGTGTGTTGCCAAAATCGGTGTTGAAGTTTAGCGCGCTGATGAAAACAAACTAGCCTTGTTTCAAGGCGCAGCTCCAGCTCTGCGCTTGCTTCTAATTCTGCTAGCGATGTTGCCCCCTAATCCCCCTCCAAAAACCGAGGATATATGGCACCCCTGCCCCCACCATCCCTGATTTTAAACCACTACTATACATTACAGTGTCAGTGGTGTAGCTAGTAACGGAAAATGGGGAAATGGGGTGGGGTAGCTACTCGGGGGGGGGGGGGGGGGGGCAGGCGCGGATCTACGGGGGAGTTTTAGGGGGTTTAAACCCCCCCCCCCCCCCCTTGGGCTGCCAAATGAAAATGTGATGTGCATATAAAAACGCCATCATGGGTTTAACCCCCCCCCCCCCCCCTTGGGCTGCCAAGTGAAAATGTGATGTGCATAGAAAAACGCCATCATGGGTTTAACCCCCCCCCCCCCCCCCCCCCCCCCTACAAGCACAAAATATAGGGTCTTTGGAGCTACAAAAACCCTGAAACGGGAGTTATGGGGTCTTTGGAGCAGCCTAAAAATATAAAATACATGGACTTGGAGCTACCAAAGACCTACGGAAACCCTCAAATGGTGGTCGAAGGAGCTGACTAGAAGAAAAATAATGGACTTGGCGCTACTCAAATGGACTTGGCGCTACTCAACTATCTAGCCAAGTCATTCCGGGGGTCTATGGAGCGGCAATTTTTGAAAATTCGGGTAAAAAAGTTGAGAGCGGCAATTGGGTGTGAAAACGGGGGTCTTGTAAGCGGCACATACCCGTCTTACATTATACATGAGTGCCCCCCCCCCCCCCCCCCGGGTGCGGGTAGGCCCTACGCGAATTATCTTTTAGCGGGGGTGTGCTGCGGCAGCTAACTTCAAAACGGTGGTCTTTAAAGGAGCGATCGAGGCCGAGTCCGAGAGTCGTATAAGCCCGGGCCCGGGGGGGGGTGGGGGGGGCGGGAGGGGGTGTCCGTCGCCAACAAATTTCGAGGCCGAGGTCTTAAGAGCGGCCTTTCTTGTTTTAATGAAAATGGGACCCCGTATATTAGAGCGGCGATCGGCCTTTTTTTATTCATAGAAATGGGACCCTATAATTATAAGGAGCGGCGATCGGCCTTTTTTGATGAAAATGGGACCCTTAAAATCGGCGATCGGCCTTTTTGGATGAAAATAGGACCCTAGGAGCGGCCGGCTCGGCTATGAAAAAATGGGGTCATTGAAGCGACACATACCCGTCGTGCAAATATACACGAGCCCCCCGGCCCCTCCCCCCCCCCCTTATTTCATCCAAAACAAAACAAAACATACTAACGATAAATCCATTAAAAAAGCAATAAAAAACATAGAATGTGCTCATGCATAATAATGCATGTGCCCCCGGCCTCTTCGAACGTGAACGAGAGTTGATCCATGGCGCTTCCCTTTCCCTACCCCACACCCACCCCTTGTTTTATCCTGTGTGACAATTAACGTAATGTTTATATAA
>JBAMJV010002153.1:175000-177500 GCA_037951105.1 Echinarachnius parma
ATCCCTTTTAACCCATTGCCTACGTATGGTAACCTGGTGGGTATATGGATTGGGATTGCGAAAATCGTGTATTATAGTGAACAGGTTAAGATACCTCGGAATTGACGGAAAACCCCCCAACAACACATATTTTATTGATAATGATGCTGAGATGGAGGATTATAATGAAAACATCCGCGCTTTGGGAGCAGATAATAGCAATTGAATGATGATAGTACCGATAAACAAAAACAAGAACATCTATATCGGGGCACATGTTCCTAGCAACGCCCTTGATTTAATGTGCCGTCTCTCCAAATCAAAATCAAAATCATGTGTTCTAGATATCACGGTATAGTTATATATGTAAATGAGATGATGATTGTAATAAACCGGTTTCCTATAATTATACTGGATTTGGCAATCCTCGTTTAAACGTTTAAATGAAGTCACGGTGGCCGAGTATACCAAAATACCAAGAACGTGGCCGAGTTCCTCCGCCACTGGCAATGTATATCTTTTGATAATTCCTATGATCCTATACAGTATTACAATCGTGTTTTGTTCTAATATACGGTAGTTTGTTACGATATTTCCCCAGCTTTAGGTTTGACTGCAATGTACACAGAGGAGTTAATAATTGCCCTGTCCAGACCTTGCCCCTGCACACCGCCCCTTCCGTATGATTGACATTGCTTATACATCACTGCATGTATAATTTCCTTGTCTTGTCTGCCCAAATTATGAAAACCAATGAAGCATAAAATCAATAACTATATTACGTGGGAAGTATGTGTATTGGTGATGACTGAGAAGAAGCTATAATCTGCATTTATATTTGACCTTATATATTCGAAGAGCCTGATTCTAAAACGCGCTAAATCCACCTTTTCAACTTCGGAGAAAAGCAGTTCTCTTTGTCCAATTTTGTAAAAAAAATAAAAAATAATATCCAATTGTTATATAGCGCTTATCACGATTGATAATCATCTCTAAGCGTTGATTTTGATTGTGAATATTTTATTTAAAATTAAAATTAAGATTTCTATTAAGATTTTTATTTTTATAGAAAGTGGATTTAGCGCCTTTTGGAACTACGCGCTTCATTTCTTGGAAGAGTGGTGATCCATTAATAACGACCTACATCAACTTGAAAATATATATGAATTCATACAAAATATATGTATGTTATGTAGCCTAATTAAATTATTGCAAGGTTATTTCGTTGCGGAAAACATACGGAGCACCATCCGGAGTTAACCCGTCGCAACATTTGTATTTGCGGAACAGATTATGGCATGGGGTGTATTCTGAAAACAATTTATTGTATCTACATCATATCTACGTCACTAAAATATATTTTAGCAGATCGCTATTCCCTAAGTACAGTTTGGTATTTTAGTGACGTAGATACAATAAATTTTAACTTAAAATCATTTTCAGAATACACCCCCTGATGACGCGTGTCTGTAAGTTTGTAAGTCTGTAGCGACCAGAGCAGCTCGGGCTAGTATGCTCCCACTGAGAGTTGATATGGTGCACAATATACTTGTGCGGGTTTGATCTTATGACCAAGGGTAATACCAAAGACGCTTAATGGAAAGACCGACCACTGTGCAATTATCCTGTACAACGTGAATGGGCAGAGCGCGATGTACAAAATTAACACGCACTTTGATACGCAGGCTTTTCATTATGACGTCACAATAACAATGTTTACTTCGCCTGACTAAAAATAACTTCAAGATGACGTGATAAAGTTTGACGACCCTAAATTTGCATATCGCGCGTGAAATTTGCTTTGGGCACAATTTGCGCGTACAATTATAAAGAATTAAATAAAGACATTACGCGGACTGAGCGCGCATTAACATTATAACACGCGAGTAGCCATTGCCATTTTTCTCTACACGGTAACAAATCTTTAAATTTAAAAAATATGTTTCTCACAGCTTTGATTTCAATTGTAAAATCGCTATCGACTATAATTTTTAAATATTTTTCTTATCATGAGGATAATATTAATTCTACATAAAAACATATTCCTATAGGTTACTAAGGTCGACACTTAAGATGTTGCTCAATCTTCATGCTAGCCTGATTTGCCGAGTATTTGTAAGTACAGTTTGATCCTTATTTTCTTTTAAATTCTTACTAAAGAATGGAACTGAATTTCCAAAAAAAGCAATCGTCTATAATTTTAAAATGTTTTTTTATTAATAAAAATGACACAAATACAGTGATATAATAAATTTCATATGGTTACTAAGCTCTAGGCTTAAGCTCGATTTGAATCTTCATTCTGTTTGAAGGGACATCGCTGCGCGACCGCCAGTGAGCTGTCTTGTAATTCTACAGTCTTTGGTAATACTATAATGCTACAGCGCAGCTAGAAACACTGTATTAAGCGCTACATTTAGTGATAGAAGATAACAGGGTTAAAGTTGGGGTTAGGCACTTGCGTTAGGGTTACGGTTACTAATAGTAAAATCCAATCTAATTTATTTCGTAAATGCGAATA
>JBAMJV010002153.1:182500-185544 GCA_037951105.1 Echinarachnius parma
CACAACACCAAGATGTCCATGAAGACATCCTCAATGAACTCCTGACGATTGTTGAAAAACGCTCAATGGTAAGAAGAAGACAAAAAACGATGTTGTATAGGTTTCATTTTTCTGCACACAGAGCCGACTCGATCCGATCCGACTGGTCTTCCGTCAGGCTAGAGTCGGTTTCGCACAGTCGTAGCCGATTCAACATGTTGAATAGGCCTCGAATGATCTCCGACTGCTCTTGCTCTTGACCGGCAAAACAGGAGTCCCGAGGCAACGTATACTGAGATGAACCGACTGAAAACCAGTCGGATCGAGTCGAGTCGGTTCTGTGTGCGGAGGGCATTAGTCAAAAATAACCAACTCTACACTGAAGACCCATGCGACAAACATCTCATTCTGTTAGAGAAGGTCACAAATTGGGTTTTCTTATATGAATATAAATGTTATTTATTTTGGTGCGTCCTTCTTTTGTGAAATACTATATGAATATAATACACGTATTTCATGCACTGATGTTTTTCTTGTTGTTTATGACCTTCCTGATTGAGCATCAGCAATACTAAATGATTTAGCTTACGTTGACCCATTTTCTATCATTGAAACAGATCACAATATTCAGTGTGGAATCAGAAAATAACATTGACATCGACACAGCAATCTTGTCTGCACTGTTCAAAGGTATGTACCACACGATACATTAACTTCATAAGATTTTCCTCCAAGATTGAAAGCGAATTTTTGAGAAAAGGCAAAAGAAGTTTACCCTTGTGCTAGAAGAGCTAGAAATAGAAAGTTGGAGATCGTGATCTCAGACATCCTTTTGGGAAAGGAAACCCAGAGAGAGCATGAGTTGTAACAACAATCTCTCCTACATAATATACCTATGTTCCTATATTTGTATACATATATAGTCAGTGGTGTAGCTACGGAGGGGGGGGGGGGGGGAGGCACGGGGCATGCCCTCCCCCCCCCCCCCCCCCCCCCAACAAAATAAATAAATAAATAAAATAAAAAATAAATAATACAATAAATAATAATAATAATTCGTCAAAAAATCACAAACTTACATAAGAGTAAAGTAACTAAAAGTGTGCCCCTAATAATTTATGTGCGCCCCCCCCCCCCCCCCTGCCAAATCATTCGAACCATGCACGCCACGCCACTGGGCTATAGTGTTTATAAGATATCATTGACCGACATCAAGATCAGAAACTTAATTTGTCTCGACATTAGGATAATCTATAGGGAAAATGAGCAATACGTACATTATCAGAATAATGTTGATGTTTCAAATGATCTTGCAAAACAGTCAATTGTGTTGTTGTTATTGTTGTTGCTGTCGTTATGTTTCTTGTTTTGTTTGTTGTTGTTGTTTTTGTTGTACAGTAGAAGGGGGGAAACTCCGATCATAATAACATAATGTAGACCTATATTGCGTCGCTCGATGGGTCCCGAGTAAAAGGTCCCTCGAACTTTGCATGTGACTAATCATCATGAACGTAGAGTTGGAATTCGATCGAGTTTGACAAGGTAGATCCGATGAGTAATACGATATTTAGACGTAAACAAGAACAACAAGAACAACAATAAATTGTTGGATTTAGCGATTTGATTTGCCAGCACATGAATCGGTGTGTGTATGATTGAAAGTTTGTTGGGGTTCTTTAGCCATTTTAGTCGCATTATTATCAGGGGGCGGCCGCCACCCCCCTAATCCAAAAAGTGTGTGGGGGGGGGGGGGGGGAGGGGGCAGGGGGCAGCCGCCCCCCCCCCCTTATCCAAAAAGTGTGGGGGGGGGGGGGTAAAACGCGTTTTTGCCCCCAAGAACAACAAGAAAGAAAAAAAAACACAAAAAGGGGGAAAAAGAAGAGTTGTGGGAAAGACACTTTAACATGTGAGCTTGTTAATTATAACGTTCAAAATCTAATTCATACATCCATTTTAAGTTTTCGCTGCGTTGGGTGTGTACTCGCCACCCCCCACCCCCCCCCCCCCCCCCCCCCCAAATAAGAATTGTCCACTGTTTTACCGTGTCGAATCTCGAGTTCGGCAACGGACACGGTTCGAAACGCCTATACGTAATCATATTCTGGACTAGAATTATGAATTTAAACATAGCCTTAACTCACATCGATCCATGAATATAGTCAATGCTAAATTAATATTTATTGACAATTAATGCACGGCATACACGTGTTTCAATTTAACTCACATCGATCAAAAAAAGTACTTTTTTAAAATCAATAATGATATTCACGTATAATGCACGTAATTGTTTGTTTATTTGTGTTTGTTGGATCGTTTGTTTGCTTGTTTTTTTTGTTGTAACAATGTCATAAAACTTGTTTAAATACTTCACATTACGATTTTTAAAATACAGAATGACGATGCAAAACAAACAGGCAGCAATCCAGTGCTCCATGCATGTCGTGGGGACTGTTCTTCCATGGGGACCAAATAAAGTGTCGCAATAAATTAATGTTCTTATCTTTCCTCTTAATCTTATCTCCCTCTCTCATCTAAAACGCCTGATCATCGATAATCGCGAATGGTTATAAATATAATCTAGCCAGCAACCTGTCCAAGCCAGACCAGCTCAAACTCTCGATCATCTGGAACCGGGTCGACTTTGCCAAGGAACACATTCTTCATAACTTATTCCGGTGGGAGGTAGGTGCAAACAAATGAAGAACTTAGTTCCAAAATGCGCTAACTCCACTTTCCATAAAAACAAAATCAATTAACGATATCATATCAGTACATTAATAAGCTTCGTAGCTATCTAGAAATACAAATTTGTATGAGGCATTACACAATAAAAAACAAAATATGGAACGTTCCATTTTCATATTCACATGCGTACAATTTTGGACAAAGAAACCTGTTTTCTCCAAAGTTGATAAAGTAGAATCGGCGCCTTTTGGAATTTTGCTCTTCAAATTTTCATGACTTTCTCGCGAAAAGTAGGCTATTATTTGCAAAACAGAATGATTTGCAAAGTCATGCATGACGCTGTGCATGTGAGAACTCAAGTGGCATCGTAGTCTGCATGC
>JBAMJV010002154.1:0-145000 GCA_037951105.1 Echinarachnius parma
TTGTCTTTCTTTTTGATTGGTCTTGCCTCGGACTTGATGATTAATGTCACGGTCACAGCGTTCCTTTTTAATGATAGTAATTGGTTGTGAGCAATGAAAAGGTTCCATGAACTGGATAATTAGCAAATTGACAAATTAAGCAAAGATATAATATAGGCCTACAAATTAACATTCAAAGTAGTAGAGTTTTTGTCAATAAGTTCCGGGATCAATATTACCCGAGATAGAACAGTTGTTGATCATTATTTTATCATTTAAAAGGGCATATTTTAAAATCACGTTTGTTTGTAGACTTTTTTCTTAATTGCATTTTACATATGTATCTAGTTATTATGCTCTCAGATTCTTTCCTTCGCATACTTAACGAGATTGATCTACATTATTAACGTCTCTATAGACTATAGGCCTACTTCTCTTCTTAACAAGATTATCTAGTAATCAATTTATATTTCTACATAAATATATCTATTTTTCTTTCTCAGTTCTATTATATATTTCATCTATCTATGTATCGACCTATCTATCTATCTATCTATCTATCTAACTATCTATCTATCTATCTATCTATCTATCTACCTATCTATCTATCTATCTATCTATCTATCTATCTATCTATCTAATATCTATCTATCTATCTATCTATCTATCTATCTATCTATCTATCTATCTATCTATCTATAGGAAAACAAAACGTTAAGAAAACATTTCTTCCAGGGGGCTGACGACAATTTTGCTCGAATATCATCCTCATTTCCAGCGGACAAGCAATACAAAAACATTAACAATATATATTTTGTCCGAATGTAACATGCCTTTCACGAATATGATACGAGTTTGCCCGAAGTACAAGAATGATTTTGCCCGAATGATGGGTGCGCTCTGCTCGAATATTGCCGTTTTCAAACCTCCAGGGGGGCTGCATAAGATGCCATAATGCGTGAGAATAACCTGAAGGAGAGAATGGAGAGTGAAAGCAAAACTGCATCAACTACAACTACATGTCATGTATAAGGCGCATCTTTATTCCGACCCCCTTCACATATGGATTATTACACAAAAACGGACATAGCACACAAAACAAAATAAATGTGACATAATTTATTGATAAATCGTCAAACAAACAAATTATATATAATTATATATATTTCTATTCACTTCTCTCTTCACACAATGACAATACAAAAATCATGGATACTTATTTGTTGTTGTACCTGTGGGTGGGCGTGGTTTTAGTAGCCTATATCATCTGTCTTGTTCTACAGAGTGTATCAAAAAAAGGTACTCGAAGTTCAAAGGTCAATTATTTCAAAATAATATATTTTCAATACCATAAAAATAATATAGATGTAAGAATTAACTATTTAGCTTTCATTTGATACCTTTCCTGCATCAGCATTACTGAGTTCTTTGTTGTTGAAGGTGACCGGTGCAAAACGCACTTTTTGCAAGTTTGGCTAATCATTCGATTTCTTGAAATTAATGGTGCCATATGTGAATACATCACTTTTAACATGTTTTATTGTTTATGTGAATGAATGAATCGTTTAATTGAATACATTCACTAATCATGCATGACTGAGTACATTGTTATTGAACATTTGCGCCGGTGGACATCCACCAGAATGACATTTTGATGTTAATATCGATCGTCAAAATTTGACAGTTGGATGGGATTTTGTGGAAGTGGTCAAGAGATCGGACCATTTTTCTTAGATAATAATTGGGAGCATGTACCTTCAGATGATACATGAATATGGTCAGTACCTCGGTTGGAGGAACAAATTGAGCGATAGGTGCATGGAGTATTTAGACAAATCTGGTGGGTCCAAGACAGTGTATCTGTCCATCGTCTTTTTGCTCTCAGAGATGACTACGGGAAGTCTTTGGGGAACATGGGGAAAGGGTAATTATTGCGCCTAATCATGAAGTGGGATGGCCACCAATGTCCCCTGTTTTAACACCTTATGACTTATTTATGTTGGAATATTTAAAGAACAAGGTGTTTTCATCTCCTCTTCATGACCTAGAAGATGTGTGGGCCACATTCGACACGAGATGGATGTTTTGAACAACATAAAAAAACAAATATCTACACAAATCACACAACATTTAGGTGTAGGGTACCATTGATTTCAGGAATGTAGGCATTAGTCAAAACTTGCACAAAAAAGTGCGTACGGGCACTGCTGATTCGGAAAAGGTATCAAATTAAATGAAAGTTACTCTTTACATCTAGAAAGAATAATTTAACTCATTTCGGTATCTTAAACATTACCATTGACATTTCCTTTAAAACAAAATGTTTAGGCATATCAACAATACAATATTCTCATAGGTAATGCATTGTTCTGGATATAAATTTAGGTGGGTACTAGGTACCTTTTGTTTGAATACTCAGTTACAAAGGTCATAATTAAATAATCTTTTCCCATAATATCAATCTTCCATTTTGACTTCATAACTAGATCAAACGACCTTGAGGATTAACAAAAATGTGCATACATGTACATTTTTAAGTAGCTCTCATAAGCAGTCACATTCTTCAACTTTTCAGTCAATAGTACTATACTTATCATATATCTCAGTACAACAAAAAGTACTTTAAAAATTATGCACAACATGTACTTTATTTTTAATACAATGTTACAACATTAATTTGCTTACAAAATCAGAAAACTAATTGGCTGGCGAGTCTCAGTACAGCCTAAAAAATGTAAGTTCATAAAAACTGGCAGATCTACCTCTCAATACATTCAAATGAAGAAATGTTTGGTGGTTATTACTAAATACACAATTGAGATCTGTATCTAGAACTCTCAAACTTCTTCTAATTTACAGAAAAATGTAAAAACTTATTTCCAGTTTTGTTAACAGAATACCTGTTGGTACATTCTACAAAAGAAAAGAAGAGGGGGAAAATAAGAAGAGATAAACCTACTTCTGTTTAAGACTAGATTTAATCAAACTTATCAATATGGCATGTACTGGAACTCCTTGGTTTAACTACAATAATACAAAATAAAAATAAATAAACATCTTACAACCAGGCCTAGAGATCTAAAAAAAAAAAAGAAAAAAAAAGAAGAGTGGCAGATGTTGCACCTACTCAGTGCCAGGTGGCCAGCCAAGTTGCTTGCCACCGATGACGTGAATGTGCATGTGGTAGACGGATTGGCAGCCATGTCTGCCATCGTTGGCGACAAGTCGGTATCCCTCCGTCAGCCCTTGTTGTTCGGCAACCAGCTTGCAGGTGTACATCATCTGACCAAGGATCTGATTGGATTGGATTATAGGACAGAATGTTGAAAGAGAAAAATACATTTATTTTCATTCAGAAATAAAAAGAGCAACATTACACATTTCGGTTTAGATAAGAATTCAAACAATTTCATTCATCATGTTGAGGAACATGTGCAAAACATTTAACTAACTCTCTTCTCATTTAGTGCCCATATTGAATCCTTTTCTGGATTGTCCTGAATGTCAACTTTTTGAAATAATCAATTATGACATGAAAATAACAACTCTGGAGCAAGTTGGATCACCCTATACTAATACAAGAAAGAGGCTGACCACCAAGCCCAGGATGGTTAGGCCCAAGACTGGATCACAGCTTAAAAGAGAGGATCCTATTCAGTTTAATTTCTAGGTCACTACCATGAATATTGATGAGCCATATTAAAGTCCATAGATGAATATTCGTGACAGCAGTCACACTTAGCCACATATACAATATAAGTGATGATACTACCCCGGGGGGCCACTCAACTATATTGTTGTACACACGCGCGACCAAAAAAACGCGTAAAAAGGGTACTTTTTGCCGATCATGGCGCGTCACGCGCGTGATGTGTTTAGGGTGTCAAAAAGACCAAAATCAGAAAAAAGGGTATGTTTGTGGAGTTAAACAAATACGCGTTTAGGGTATCTTTTTCTCCAAACTTGTTTCCCGGACTTGTCTGGAGTTTGCCGGGGATTTTATGCGACTTCGAATGATTCCAGGGGATTCCAGACCTATATGTTTAGGGGTATGTTTTAGGGGTTATACTTGTTTAGGGGGCAAAATTGTCAAAAAAGCACGCGAAAATACTTGAATAGGGTATAAATTTGACCAATGGATAAAACTTGTTTAGGGTGGGTTTGAAAAACCTGTGGTCGCGCGTGTGTACAGCAATATAGTTGAGTGGCCCCCCCGGGGATACTACTTACTAGAGTATGACCATTTACATTCATACACTATTCCACAGTGGAACCTCTTCATAACGAGCTCTGTTTAAGGTATCTCATACGAGGTGTAAATTTACAGGTCCAGGTTCTACATATTTATTTTTTTAAAGCCCTGATACAACAATATATCTGATATAACAAGGAAAATTCAATAGACCCAACATGTCCATTATAACGAGGTTTCACTGTAACAAAATATACTTGTAGTAGCACACAGTACTTAGACGATGCATGTGTTTGCAGGTATCAGATACCTGCCAACCAATGCATTGTCTATGCATAGCCTGCAACGCACACGTTCAGTATCATGGTCATGTCTACATACGAGTGCCAATTACCTGGATATCATCCTTCTCTGCAGCTGAGATTCCTGGGATTGGCTTCTTGGGTATAACCAGGAAATGGGTGGGGGCCCTTGGGTTGATGCTCTTGATTGCTATGGTCTGATATGACAAAACAAACACACAAACAAATAGTTAACAAATATATTAAAAATATACAAACAAACTGACAATGAAATCAAATTTTTAGCAATAAAATCTCCTTCAAATATTTGCACACATAAAAAAAAAACTAGATGCATCTTCGACTGCGTGCAGTCGAAAATTATGCCTCCAATATCACGCTATGCACTGAATTAATACTGTAAACTCAATTTTGATGGTAATTCATCAACCTGATCTTGAGATATCACAATTACGAGCTATTTTGGCTGAGTCCTGTGACCTTGACCTTTGACCTCATGACCCCAAGATTGCAGTGCTACGTTGGCCCCATAAGATAGTTACATTCAGGTACCAAGTGTGAATGAAATCTGACATTCGTTTCTTGAATTTTTAAAATTACAAGCTATATTTTGCATCTATGAATTCTGTGACCTTGAGCTTTGACCTCATGACCCCAACATTGTATGGCTACATCAGTCCTCTAAGATACATTCAGCTACCAAGTTTGAATGAAATCTGACATTCAGTTCTTGAGATTTTGCCATTACAAGCTATTTTAGCATGTATTTGTATAGCCCTTTATAGAGTCCTGTGACCTTGACCTTTGACCGACCTCATGACCCCCCACAAATTGTATGGCTTTATTGGCTCCCTACGATACATCCATATACCTATTTTGATTTAAATTTGACATTCGGTTCTTGAGATTTTGCCATTACAAGCTATTTGTGCATAGCCTATATATTGTGCCCTGAGACCTTGACCTTTGACCTCATGACCCCCAAAATCTAATCACATCATTGTCACCCCAATATGTACACTCATACCAAGTTTAAAATTGATCCGTCAACCAGTTCTTGAGATATCGCGAGAACGAAAACGGGACGGTCGTGTGTACGGACGGACGGACGGACGGACAACCCGAAAACATATATATGCCTCCGGCCACTTCGTTGGCGGAGGCATAAAACATCACCAGTAAATACATATTGAATAGCACATCTATTGTTGAATATCACTGAGTGCAGTGCTCTCACATGTAAAGTTAAATAATTATACTTGTGACGTGCAAAATCTGTACGTGTCTACCAAGACCTACATAGAGCATGACAGTTAATTTGCAACTTTGCATGGAGCATCCATCCTTTTTAGTTTTAGTCATGCTGTGGGCACATCTTGGTAGAGAATGCAACACATTATGACACATGAAAATGTAAATGAAAATTAGGGTACTTTTGTGTATGGTTGGGTGACCAATACATCGGCATCCTAAAATATAAATTTCCAACATTGCGAGACTAAAAAATTATCCAAATCGTCATCCTAATTCCTAAACCAAGAAATTAGTGCAGATTCCGAATTACGATGCGGTGAACAGATTTGCGATTATCATATTTTGAGGCATCATCTTTGAACTTATGCGCGCATTATGTTGTTGGTTCACAAGATCCTGGTGTAGTGGTGTTTATTGATACGCATCATTTCTCCAGCTCAAAAGTAACTTCTAAATCTAAGGGTATGCACATACCATCACGTACACATAATTTTTCACAAGACTACTAACACAAATTTTATGCAGGGTTCCAGTTTAAAAAGCAGTTACTGTACTAGTACACTTTACATGTACCATACATATACAGGTATATATTTCATATTGAAAAAGGAGCAAAATCATGAAATTGTTAGTTTACTTTAATAGCTAGTGTTTGCTCTCTACGATTCATTTAAAAGCAAAATTAATCTTTTTAAAAGTTAGATATGGCTGTGCATTGTCATCTGCATATGTACAAGTACGAGTACGATTATGGGAAAAACAAACTGACAGGAGTTATAGTAACCGCCTGATTTTTAAAATGATCATAATTGATTTGAATTTTTAATATTGACATTTGACAATCAATGACATGACAATTGAATGACATACTATTTTTAGTATTGTATTGTTCTGATCTTTGGAAGCCTTGCACTTCATAAATATTTCAACTTGTTTTTGTCTGTTAGTGTAACAACAGTCAGTCCCACATGCCACTTCAACTTGTCATTTTATCTGGCGTTTTCGTAATAAAGTGATCTCTAACTAAAACTAAAATGAGTCATACAATATCCGCATACATCCACACTAACACAAATCACAACATGTGGGGCACTATATTGTCTGTTAAATTTCCACGACTTGCTTGGACTTGGGTGAGATATTACCGTTTCATCCTCATAAAGAATTTCAGACGGAATTTCTTTCCGTATAATTTTTCCAAAAACGGTGTCTCCTCCCCAGTGAGCAGTTTGAGCTTTCCCTTGCTCGTCAGACATGATTGTTGTTTTTGTATGGGTTGAGCTGTTCGAGCTAGATCTATATGAACTCGATCGCGAAGTTATGGTGGCATTATAGGGACATTTTGGCCAAAATTTGGCCAAATTTTCGCCAAATATTTGCCAACATTTTGCCAAATTACAGGGGCGTCGATCAGTTTTTGGGATTGGGGGGCGAAATTTGAAAAAATGATCCAGAGTGACCACTGAGAGAGCTAAAAGCCCCACATTGGCATGCCCGGAAGTTTTATTATGCGCTCATTGAAAGTGTCTTGATGGCTCGAAGACCTGTGGTCTTTGGGGGGCACCCACATTTGGGGACAATAATGGGGGTCCAGGGGGCGGAGCCTCCTGAAGCTTTTAGATTTCAGACATTTGCAACTCCTATCATGGGTTTTAACATTGTATAAAATAGTGAACCTACTCGTAATTTTTAAAGGGCATAGCGAGGAAAAGATTGAGCCTTGCATGAGATGGATCCACGTGATCCCGCATGTATACTATATAGATCCATCGATATAGTCTAGGGCATTGGGCTCCCATGAAACTAAACAAGGGCGTCAACAACTTCTCAAAAGTGGAAGAGAGACATTGCGAGGAAGCAAAGCGACCGAGCGGGGGAGGGTGTGGGAGGGGGTGTCCCCCTCCCACAGTATATAGAGAGCTTTTGTATTTTGGGGCGTGAAATTGTGCGATTTGGTGCACACCTGAGACATCAGTATATAAGTATGGAACCAAACATACATAATGACAAAGGGAGGGGGACAATCTCCTCCACTTTCAAATGTGGGGGGACATGATATTCCAATTTGATTTGCGTTCAGCGCATATGGACCGAATTGACTGAAAGATATATTTCAGATTATTTTATTTTCTGTGACGGTGTGCTATCTATAGATGAGGTTCAACATCTACGTTACAGATAATTTCCAACCCTCGACACAACAAATCTGCTAATTTCTCCCTTTCACACCAATAGATTGTAACGGCTTAAATACAAGTCTTTGAACTATATATATATATAGGCCTACCGCCTATACAAATGCTTCATACATCAGACATAAGTATTCGCTACATAATTATTATAAACAAAATTATTATAAACATAATAACCATGAACAATAATAGAATATTCTCAACATTCGCCATGTTTAAAAATAATTATAGCCTCTCACAAACTCTTCTCTCTCGCTCATAATTATACTATTAATAGTTTATATCTCATTCATTTATTACAAGATATACGGATGGAATACCAATAAAATGCATTTCTTTGTTTAGTAACAATTAAAGGGACTTAGTAACATTGTCCATATCCTCAAAATCCAATTGGAATTGTAGTGGTTCCCTCATACCTTGTTGTATTCTTATTAACAAAAAAAGCATGGGACAGGTTTCGGTTTTTCAAATTTCCTTTTCGTTAAAAAGATATTTACGATTGAAGTATTCAGATGTCAAATTATCCAATGGATCGTCAGATCCGTGTACAAAGTGAGTGCAATGAGTTAGTGAATGTCACTTTGCATTTTTGCTCATTACTCAGCCATATAAAGTCCATTTAACATGAAATTTTCACACAACACCCAGTGGACATATCAGATAACAGAAATATACATTGTATCAACCACTCATCACTGTTTGCACATGTTAACAAAGTTACTAGATCCCTTTAACATAATTATGCAATGTAACTTTCAATAACATTTATGTATAAAAGTCATAAGATAGAAATGATATTGTCTTACTTATAGAAATCATCACTTTCCATGCACAGTATACTCGATCCCCACTTCGTGGTATTCTGAGGCATAATAGATAATCCAATAATCATCGCCACCATCATTAACACGTATAACATAGAATGTTCCGTCATGATATATCAGGCTATATTCCAACAATTTGATCAACACACACCTCCCTAAAAATCCTGTAGTATATCTTTAGGAGGCCGCAGCGGTTCCATGATATAAAACAGACATGCATGGGAAAAAGCGGTTTGTGATATGTACATTATATACATGTACAGTACAAGTCAAAATAAACTTTCCACATTACTGCAGTACTTTTGACCAATACTGGAAGAGATGGGCGTTGTATGACGTGGTATAGGGGCAAAGCCACATACTATGGGGAGGGCGGCTTAGTCACGTCAAATGGCAACACATTATATGCACCGATTTGAAGGGCCTCGTTTTGAGAGCCAATTACTTTTCTTGAAGGTCTAATTTAAATCACCAAAAGTTACGAAACAAACGAAATATAAAGGCTTACTCGGAACATATTATTTTTACTCCAGATCTCTGCTACAACATATCGAAGTGTTAGACAATTTATAGCAGAATCGAAGGAAATAGAGACAGAAATGCACAGTCCAAACCAAAAGGAAAATTTACGGAATCGATCAAAACTAAATTTTCGCTTATCATGGCAATTCGATGACGTCATGTTGTCCGATAAGCACAAATTAAATATCACACTATATCTACAACTCATACCCTGTCAGGAATATATAAAAACAAAAACTTCGATCGTGGATTTTGAAAATTATGATCGATTAAAAAAGGGCATGTTTTTACCACATTTTCACATATTTTACATACGGCAACACGCGCGGATTTCTTGTTTAACACGCGCGCATTGGCATATTTCCGGTCGGAAAGATCTGGTAATTGTTTAAAATCATCCCAGCTACACAATATAAAAACTTGGGATAAATTCAAACATAATTGATCGAGATATCAGGATCCAAACATGATATAAACATAATCGCAAATGAAAAAATCGATGAGAACTGCAAACGTTCAATTGTCAAGGCCATATGGTTACGTAATGAATTCCGGTTCGCAATAATGATGCATGTCGTCATATCTACAACTCATTATTCTGTCAGTAAAAATTATTTTATCAAAATTGCCCACGGATTTTAAAAATTGTTATCAGTTTAGAAAGGGCATAATTATGTTGTACATATTTTGCGCATAGCAGCACTCGCGGATTTTAAAGGGGTAGTTTAGTTTTGGTAAGACTGAACTTTAGTAGCCAAAACCTGCACAGTAACATTATAAACTAATAGTTATAACTCCACCATGCTTGAAATGTATACAAAATTACAAACGACTAAGTAAAAAGCCTGTTATCATTAAAAAAAAAGAGCCATTAAAACACAAGAGGGCGCTTTTTAAAAAGGCATTGGTTTCAACCATTTTTCATACAAAATTATGCATGTGATGTGTTATTGATATAATGATTAGATAGAGACATCATCAACAACTATGTCGAAAACGCGTTTGAAATTTTTTGAAAAAGTGCAAGCATTTTTTTATTTTTTTCTAAAAATCATCTAATTATTTGGGCCCCAAATAATTATATATAAGATCAGATATATTTATTGATATTTCAGCCGTTTCTGGGTCGATTTTGACCAAATAAAGTTTATTCTGCCATTAAAATTGCATGTTCTCTCAAATTCGACACTCAGTTTTCCATTACCTCACAAAAAAAATGGGATGTGCAGCGCCCTCTCTACCAAAACTAAACTACCCCTTTAATGTTTTACGCCCTCGCATTTAAACATTTCTGGTCGAGGAGATTTTGAAACTGTTTTATTTTATCATAGAGAGTATTGGAAACAGATTCGAATAAAAAAAAAAACACGATTTTTTTTTTTTTTTTCGTTCCGTGCGCGCTACGCGTGGGAAAGCGCGCGCGCAAAATGTTGAAATGCTCGAAATGACCTGAAACATATTATAGAAAATTGGTTCGCCGGTCGATTTGAGAATTTTTCAAAACATTTTACCCTTTGACGCGCGCGTACGCGTCCGTCGTTGTCCGTACGACCTTGGATGCAGAACCCTTTAAAAAAAAAATGTATAGCCCTTGACATTAGCTTTCCATATACAAAATTTTGTTGAAATATACCATTTACGTAAGAAAGATATGGCCGATTAACCGATTTTTTAACAATGGCGTCTATATGACGTCACGGGCTAGCGACGTCAAAATAATTACCCAGGTGCACAATTTCGGACCATGCCATATATTCACCAAGTTTCATTATCATACCCGCAGCCAAATTCTAGAAACACGACACACAAACATCGTAAAAAGAAAAAGAAATTTGTTTAAAAAGATGAAATTTCACATTATACTTCCACAACTGCGGTATATTTAACATCCGGAATGACGGGAAATGACGAAGGATCGTGGTAGCGTTATCAAATATTGTCACATGATAGTTTGATATGTTATGAAGATCTTATCAAGATCGAACTTTGTAATAACACGAATTATATAAACAAAGCCATATACAATCGTAACATATCGTGCTCTTGCGGAAGCACCATGCTGAGCAAAATCAATTATACGCTATGCGTATCACCTAAATATATATTTTGTCCGAATATGCCTTTCACGAATATGATACGAGTTTGCCCGAAGTATAAGTATATGATTTTGCCCGAATGATGGGTGCGCTCTGCCCGAATATTGCCGTTTTCAAACCTCCAGGGGGGGCGGCAAAAGATAAGGCGTGAGAATAACCACGAAGGAGAGAATGGAGAGTGAAAGCATAACTGTATCAACTACATGTATAATGCAGATCATTCACCATAGGATAGGAGGGAAAGAGAGAAGAAAAAAAAAGAAGTTAGGAATGAGTGAATAGTGATGCATGGATGGAGAGAAGGGAAGAAGACATTCAAGTAATCAAATCGATCAACCATTTAGAATAAAATATTGTGCATGTGATGTTTTGTTGAAATAGTGATTAGATAGAGAGATAATCAACAACTATTTAAATACCTTTTTTGTAAATTTTTGAAAAGAGGAAGCATTTTTTTTTGGAATTTTTAACGGCTGGTTCAAAATGATCGAATAAGTGTGGGGCCCCAATTTTATTACAAATGGCTATGTTTATGGATATTTCAGCCGTTTCTGAACCGATTTTGATCAAATAAAGTTTATTCTGTCATTAAAATATTATGCTCTTTCAAATTGTACACTCAGTTTTTCATTATCTCACAAAAAATAATTGTATGTAGCGCCCTCTCTACCAAAACTCAACTATCCCTTTAAGTATTGACTTTTATAACATCCAATAAATAGAGGTTGCATATGGTCGAACTTCGAATTTCTTCAGAAGTGTTTTATAACCTCCATGGGATCGATCCCTGATCGATGTTCCTAATGATTTAAAACAAACCATAAAGGTAACATTATGAACCATAACTCACAAAGCATGCCCTTTGAAATAGTAATCTCAGGAAGAACGCGGAAAACATGTTACCAAATATTGAAAAGGAAAGAAAACAAAGATTGGCTTTTTTAAAATGATATTTTGATATACGAGGATGACGTGCCATAATATCCCAGATAACAATGCTACGTTGGCCCATCGTTGGCCCAATGTAGGCGGTCATGTTGGGCCAACGTCAAAACGTGACGTTTTGCCCACGTCATTATTGCCGCTGGGCCCTCGTCGGCCCAACCCCCATAAGCCAACGCCAATTGCCAATGTTGCGCCAACGTTTGCCCAACCTTTTTATTTTGCTATTTCTGACGTCAAGCCAACATTGAGCCGACTAAACCCCAACGTTCATACGACTATATAAGTGAACGTTGGACCTACGTTGGCTTGCCTACCGTCGTAATGCGGTTGTTTGTCAAACGTTAATACGACGTCAACTAGCCAACCACTATCCAACGTAGTAGGCGAAACGTTGGCCCAACGTTTGCTTTTCGACCATATAAATATGATTGTTCGTCTAACTATCACCCAACGTTGTTTCAACGTACATTTGCCGACCAGTTTGCCAACAGTCAACAGCCAACGTCGGCTTAACGTTGTTTTAACGTCAGCTCGCCGACTGCAAACATATGGTTGTGAATTTACCGTAGGCCAACGTTGGCTAAACGTTGTTTTTCCAACCGCGACGGTGCCGACTATAGACTACGTTCCGCCAACGTCGCATTGTTATCTGGGATGGTATAGTAAAGTGATGCATGAACGTATGGTACGATTTCCTTCACAGGTATGGCATGCAGTGCATCAAATTGCACCATTTCAAGTATATAAATGCAAAATCTTCCCCGTGGGAGGGGGATACCCCCTCCCAAACCCTCCCCCTCTGGCCCTGCCCAAGCCCTCGGTCGCTTCGCTCCCTCGGGATTCATTATTGGCTGTAGGCCATGTTGTTGGATCATATGGTTTATGTTGGAACTGTGTATGACACTTAATACAATATTTATGTGTGAGTTTGGGTGCATATTTATTAGTGCGTCAATTATTTGTTTACTTCGTGAAAAATATATCAAATCATAACACGCTTTCCCAGATACAGTTAATCTAAAGCATGAATTTCCTATCTAGGTATGCACCACTTGCACAATTTCAAATCCATAAATGCAAAATCTTTCTTACCGTGGGAGGGGGATACCAGTGTTGTAGTCGAGTCACCATGGTCCGAGGCCGAGTCCGAGTCCGAGTCACCATGGTCGAGGCCGAGGACGAGTCCGAGTCACGGCATTACGAGGCCAAGGCCGAGGCCAAGGCCTGGCAAAGTCGGCCTCGAGGCCGGCCTCGAGGCCGAGGCCGGCCTCAAGACCTCCAAGACTGAGAATTTCATGAAAATGCAAAAGTATTTTCGAGATACTTCAGTATTACCAAATAATCGTGATCTAATCGATCACATGCCATTGCGTAACTTACTTTGCCTTGTGCATACACAGCAAAACAAATTAAACAACTTTTTAAACAACCAAAAACGCTGTTTAAGCCGGTCCCTCTAACAACGCTGTTTAAAATTTTGAACAACCAAGATCTTCAAATTATAGGGTGCGCACGCTGTATATCAGAGCGCTGCAGCGCTGTATGTAGGATCTTTGACTGTACCGTACTATATTACATCGAGAGATATCGATGGGTACGGTACGTACGTAGGTCGTAGCTGCGCATGAACTTAACTATCAATCGTATGATTTACATTTTTATTTTTTTGTAATGAAATATTATTGGAAAATACTTCAAAATAGTGAATAGATGTTGAATCTTAAATTCACCAGATTCTATGAAATCTTCCGGCCTCGAACCGGCCTCGAGTCATCGAGGCCGAGGCCGCATGCTACGAGGCCGAGGACGAGTCCGAGTCACGGCATTACGAGGCCAAGGCCGAGGCCGAGGCCTGGCAAAGTCGGCCTCGAGGCCGAGGCCGGCCTCGAGACCTCCAAGACTGGGGGATACCCCCTCCCAAACCCTCCCCCTCCCTCCCTGCCCAAGCCCTCAGGCGCTTCGCTCCCTCGGGACTCATTATTGGCTGTGTGTTGTTGGATCATACATAATGTTGCATAATTATGGTTTTTGTTGTTACCCACGCCGATGAAATCGGCAGGGGGTTATGTAAAGGGTTCCGTATGTTTGTTTTTTTTTTTTTTTTTTTGTTTGTTTGTTTGTGTACAAGATAACTAGAGAACGGGTGAACGGATTTGCACCAAATTTTCAGGGAATGTTTGGATAGTGACATGGAAGAATCGATTAGATTTTGGTGATGATTGGTTGACCCCTGCAAATTCTGTGGAACCTTGAAGTTTGAGTATGTATTTAATTAGGCATCGTCATTCGGCGTTACATGGCGTGCGCGCATGGGCCATATTTTTGTACACGTAGTTTGCGCGATGTTTGGCTGTGGGCAATGCAACTTCGCTATTGCAAGGGTGGAGGGATATACTATTTTTCCAAATGTAATGCGGTCAAACAGCTGATTGAACCACGTACGTAATATGCATGTGAAGTATACACAAGAGATGCTTGCGATGATTATAGATCCGGTTCGTGTTTTGAATCGAGAAACTCGACCAATTTCAACCTCCGTAAGTCATTTTTTGCCGCATTTTCGCAGTGAACTTTGTTGAAATCTCAAATTTTCGAGCAATCGGAAGTAGGGTGCACTTTGGAAACTTATATTTTTGGATGATTCAGGTGTTTTTATTGTCAATAATTGTGTACACTGCCTCGCCATGGGGCTGCCGCGCCGCAAGCAAGCGGCCTACACCCTGGCCTAGGCATTTTCACCAAATCGTGCCTAAAACGCGCTGGTTAGCCTGCGGTAAGCAAAACAGGGTTGAGGCCGACGAAGGGGTAGAACAGGGCTAATGGGAGGCGTGGGTATGCTGACTTTGTCGGCCTTCTAGTTGTGTGTGTGTTTTGGGGTACATATTTATTAGTGTGTCAATTATTTGTTTTCTACGTAAAAAAAATATATTAAAACATCCTGGTCGATTAAATCATATCACGCTTTCCCAAATACAGCCGAATTTCCTATCTAGGTATGCACCAGATTGCACAATTTCAAGTCCAAAAATGCAAAAGCTCCCTACCGTGGGAGGGGGGACCCACACCCTCCCCCCGCTCAGTCGCCTCGCTCCCTCGCAATGTCACACTCTCACATCTGGCTCAAAGTTGGCAATCCAGAGTGTGGTTGGGCATGAGCCCCTACACACACAAATTGTGAGCCCCCTTGGGGTTTTGCCCCCCCCCCCCCCCAATCCAAAACTGCTTCCGGCGCGCCTGGTAAACACATTCTTCGTTCAGATATTATGAGGTCTGGAGTTGTTTAGGGGGAATTTACTTTTGTGTTCAGTTTAGTATAAGAACGGAACATGGCTAATATCATCATCATCATCATCATCATCATCATCATCATCATCATCATCATCATCATCATCATCATCATCGTCATCATCGTCATCATCGTCATCATCGTCATCATCGTCATTGTCATCATCAAGAGTCATCACCGTCATCGCCATTGGGTAATAGGCTATATTGATACAAATGATTTCATGAGTAATACTATTTTTTTAAAGAAAATAATTTGTCGAGTCTTAGGTCTCGATTTTCAACTACAAACCCCTCAATACAACGACAGTTGGATTCATACTTCCATCCCCCCGTGATCGACGCCCAGGCTGAGCTTTAGTATAACCAAAACCTGCACAATGACACTACAAAGTAGTACAAACTAATAGTTATAACTCCACCATGCTCGAAAGGTATAGAAAATTACAAACGACTAAGTAAAAAGCCTGTTATCAGTCAGAAAGAGCCATTAAAACACAAGAGGGCGCTCTCTAAAAAAGCATAGGTTTCAACCATTTTTCATACAAAATAATGCATGTAATGTTTTGTTGAAATAATGATTAAATAAAGAGATCATCAACAACTATTTTAAAACCTCTTTTGACAATTTTTGAAAAAGTGTAAGCATTTTTTAAATTAATAGTAAATATATTACTCATTGCGGATATAGTATCGAAAATAATATCGCTAGTGATATTTGTTTGTCTCGCAATGTATGGTCAACAAGGAATCTAAAAGAGCGCAGCTGCGCAATTTTTTTAATTGTTTAAAAACTCATCGAATATAATTATCTGGGCCCCAGATTTTTAACGATCGGAAATATTTGATAATTCAACCGTTTCTGAACTGATTTTGATCAAATAACGTTTATTCTGCCATTAAAATTGTATGCTCTTTCAAATTTTACACTCAGTTTTTTCATTATCTCACAACAAAATTATTTCGAAATTTTGAGGAGAAATAATGCGTAGATCGTCCGCTACGAGTAATACAAGTAAATACGATAAATAATACCAACATCGCACAAGAAATTTTGAGTTGCGTGCATTGTCAATGAGGGTTGAGGGGGTGACGGTATTAAAAACAAAACAACGCGCGCGTTCGAAGGCGATATCTCAAAATATAATTAATATATCGCAAATCTGATCATCACATCGGAATCTGCACTATTTTCTCAATATGTGAGTACAAATTCAAGAAATTTGAATGATTTTTAAGTCTTAAACTGTCGGAAATGTTTTAGGGTGCCGATGCGGGGGTCACTCAATCATACCAAGTGAGGACAACCGATCATTGGAAACGGGACACAATGAATTCGTAGCTCTATTATGATCCGTAGACAGAGCTAGTTTTACGGTCGTTGTAAGTACCAAGTGATTTCGGTTCTAAGGTCTATAGATTTCCCCGAGTATATAATTACAACAATTATAGCGAGAGTCAAATCAGTAAAAAAGAAGACAAGTTTTGGTTGCAAGAAAAGGAGAAAATGCCTGAAACATTATGTAACCATGGGAACATTCCATTGTTTAAATTGCTCAGAATTCAATGCACTCTTTCTTATACATTTGAGGTAATGGGCGTTATAGGCCACCTCATCCTCGCGCCCCCCGCCCCCCGCCCCCGCCCCCCGCCCCCGCCCCCCCGCCCCCCCCCCCCCCCGCCCCCCGGCCCCTTCCAGATTAAAAAATCAGGTAAGATGGTATAGCGCAGATGTATTCATTAGCAGGATAGCGCGCGAGCACGTTGTTCATACCATAGAAGTATGACTCCAACACTGCCGTTAGGTACCGTACCCCATACACTTTGTACATAATACAATGGCGGGCTGACGGTCTTGTTTACGAGCAGTATTGAACGGAGGAAGTTCGTCACAAAACTGCATTGTGGGGAAATAATATGACGAAACAATAAGAATGTGCGTAAGGCGCGCACTTTACCAAGCGCACTCACACTGTATATTTTCTATGGCAAAGATGTCATTAGCGCGTACATTTGTGATTTTGCGCGTGATGAATTTGTAAACAATTTTTGCCCTTAGCTGAGACAGTGATCCGTGTATGAAGAGCGACTCTTCTGCAAATATTGAGCAATCATAAACAGTATTTAACACAAAATGTAACTTAAAAAGTGCTCTTATTAATGGGGTAGAAAAGGGCAACACAAATTGATTACGCTAGATAAAGAGGTGGTGAATATTTCACCGCTCAATGGGATGTATTGTATTATTAAATTCCAGATCAATTTCGAAATACACAGCCTGTCATACTTTTGATGACGTTTTGTGACGTAGCTAAACTGCTTCTAATCGCATACATACCTAACCATCATGGCGGCTGAGTTTACCCCCCCTGGTTCATACTAACTGTGGTACAGCACCACTGAACTCGAGTTCAGTGTACAGCACGCGCGCTGTATATACGCGTACGTACTACGGTAGCTAGCGCTAGCTGTGCTCATAATCATTAAAATCGGTTCATTTTCGAGTCTGATGATCGATGGAACATGGCGCCGCTTTTGACACCGTGGATACTTGGGATATTTTGTCATGGAATTCTTATTGCTGCAGCTGTTGTTCAGGATCAGCCTGGTAAGAAAGTCACATTTAGGCCTCTTCACCAAAATTCATGTATTTTATGCTTCTTAAGATAATATAACGGAATAAATAATGACCCCGATTTGTTCTCTGCTATCTCGATTGATGCGGGGATCGGGAGTAACGATTTTCTGCCCCAGCGGTCCGGGCGGTTGTCGACTCGGCGTATCGCACTCGACCCAAGCTTGCACTGCATTGTTGCGATGCGATGGCATTATTTAGGAAGCTGCGGATGCTTCGTCTTCGGTTGTTGATTAATTTTCTATAAAAATGCTACCGTTTCTTATATACCTAACTGGTGATCCATTGTACATTGCACACTTTATGACAATTTAAATAATGTGGCTTATTGTGGGCACAAACTCAAAGGCTGCATTATTTTTATATTTTGTTTACAAATTGTTTGTGTATTGACTGTGCATGAGAATTCAGTAACACTAACATTTGTAACAATTAATTGGGATGATTTTTTAAAATATAATATAAAACAAAGAAAATTTGTAAATTGAATGTTCCATTACTTGACCTGCTTAGAATGTCTGTTATCACTTTTCCCATAGACTTTGTTTTTAACTTTTGAGGCTGAAGGCTGCTGAATGTGATGAATTGTTACTTTTGAATGAAATCATATTTACCTGAATTTCTGAAAGGCTGAATTACTAGAAAATAAAATGAAAATTGTAATTGTTCTTGTTGGCTTCTTGATGGTTTCTCTTTCTATTTCTAAATGTTAAACCATCATTATTAACCCAGCGCTCAACACTAGCATCCATGTTGCCCTCGGCCTTTGGTCTAAAAAGGGAGAATATTATACTTAAATAGCAAAATTGAATAAGTATTTTATTAGCTGGAGTTTATGTTCTTTATACTGTACTTTAAGTTTGAGTGACATAAATGTATAGACTTCAGAATTAGTTTACTTTGCAAGTTGAAGTAAAGTTGAGCATTTTGATGTTGATGAGAAAATGTTTTGATACCTGTGATATATTCTAGCAATATAAAAGTATAGTACTGTACATGACTCGTCCAATCAAAGGGGTATTTTAAATTTGTTTATGTCTTTATCATGAACAATTTAACTTTAGTGACAAAATACAAGTTCAATGATCATTATAAACTCTGCAGAACTTTACACTATGAATATGCATAGGAAAGCATTTTGTGTGCTAGGTTTTTATTAGTCCAGCAGGACTAAAGGTAGAGACATTTACATTAACATTTGGACTTTTTCTTTAACATGCCATACCTTTAGTCCTGCAACACAGTAGAAGTGAGCCGTATCCCGGCACTTAGCCACCCTAAAAACCCTCAAATTTGGTTGGAAATATTTCAGCTACTCACCTGAATGTTCACGACTAGGCAGATGTCAACTTGCTTTCTCCAATGGTGCTGTCCTAAATACGATTTCAATTTTATAATCTGGTAAAATGAGCACTTTTCCGAGGTAAAACCAGCCCGACGTACGATGTCCAGCAAATCCCGTTACGTGTTATTCATCACAGTTGCACGTGTAGTATTGTATTCGCCTGTATAGACATTTGCATAAGACGCATAACACGCAATCACGTGACTCTATAGAATTTTCTATAGAGTCACGTGTCATATGACAGGAAGACTGGTAATCATATTATCTAATACACCCGCAAGGACCGTTGTCCTTTCCAGATTATTAACTTTCGAGATGTATTTGATAATATGATTACCAGTCTTCCTGTCATATGACACGTGACTCTATAGAAAATTCTATAGAGTCACGTGATTGCGTGTTATGCGTCTTATATGCAAATGTCTATACAGGCGAATACAATACTACACGTGCAACTGTGATGAATAACACGTAACGGGATTTGCTGGACATCGTACGTCGGGCTGGTTTTACCTCGGAAAAGTGCTCATTTTACCAGATTATAAAATTGAAATCGTATTTAGGACAGCACCATTGGAGAAAGCAAGTTGACATCTGCCTAGTCGTGAACATTCAGGTGAGTAGCTGAAATATTTCCAACCAAATTTGAGGGTTTTTAGGGTGGCTAAGTGCCGGGATACGGCTCACTTCTACTGTGTTGCAGGACTAGTTTTTATCTTGATTGTTTGAAAATTGAAATCAATTTGGAAATCATAATTCAATGCATGCAATTTAACACAAAACAAGCCTTCAGTTGAGGCTTCAAATTAAATATGTGTTCATGGTGCGAACTAAATCCTTTTGATACTATGATGGAGACAGATATATCTATTGGAGAAAAATCATATTTTTATGTTGAAAATACTTTTAAGAAACATACAAAATGTTTGGTCAAATTCTACCCCATTAACAGGTGTATCTGTTTAATTGGTACTTAAGTGGAGACTTCAGTATTTCAACTATCCCTTTTTCCTCAAATTTTACTCTTATAGTTGAATAGAATTTATATTAGGTGCCCGAGCTGGCAAGAAAACTAGACCATTTATGACAATTACAATTTTACAGGCCCTAGATACTGTTAACTGTAATAACCCCTAGAAATCAAGTTTTGTTTCCCCAACAGTTATTTACTGTACACAGGTTGGCGAGTAATCCCTAATATTGACTGGGAATCAAATACCAGCTCACTGGTACAATGTTCTAGCGTACTGCAGTGTGTTTGTTTGCCTGTAGTTTTCACACTCTGACCAGAGACAGTAGAAACCAGAATAGGGCTGTGCGCATCTTCCCCCTCAATTGGTTTTTATTGATTTATCGTCACCTGGTGGAGTGTGTTAAATTAGAAGTGATAGTGTCAAAGGGGGTCACTTATCCGTTCTTGTTTAGCTTTCACACACTGTCAGTTGTACACATCCATGTATGTGACAGTTCATTTTGAATTGTGGATGGTGGGTCATTAACCTTGTTGGAAGCTTATAACTGCGACAATTCCATCTTTTGCAAAATGCTCAGCCCTGGTGCAGAACAAGGTTATCAGATACATAGCGGGAAAAAAAGGAAATATAAAGAAAAGGAAAAAAGACAAAAAATGTGTCTTGATGTAAATATTAATGATTGTGTGTAATGAAAGTATCCCCTTTTTAGAATTGAGGGGCAAGTCCAAGGTATTTGTTCCCAAGGGGGTGAATTTTCATCTTCACCCAATCAAGTGAAACTTGATGTCATTTTAAAGCTGAGATATTGAATTTTAATAATTTGAAAACAAAAATTTAAAGCGTGGCTCCAATAAGTAGTCATAATCAAATATATTTGCATAATATGTTAATCAGCATAACGCGTGGGACATCTGAATTAAAGACAAATTAAATCATATTTAAAATGCTTGTAATGATTCTTTACTTATTATTGGCTTGACCTGATGTCATTACCATAAGGAAGTTGGATTATGACTTTCAGCTTGATATCTCATTCAATATGCAAATTAGATGCGTTCCAAAATCAGCATGTCCCACGCGTTACATTTTTACATCTTATTGTTTCGATTACTCGTTAATCGAAAGGTTTATTTTTCTGAAACTCTACAAAGTTCTAATTTACCTTGGGGGACATCCATAACATAGCAACAAAAGTTAATGACATTTACCTTATTAGCATAATTCTACAATTAGATTTTGTCACGCGTGGGAGATTTTATACATTTTGTAACGCGTGGGACAATCTGTACAGTAAAGCAATGGGTTTTTAAAAATCTTGTTTCGGCCAATTGGCAAATACACAATAATTTTGCAACGCACAAAGATATTGCCCCGAAACTTTACAAGTGTTTTCTTTAAAGTCTTGCGCAACTTTTGAGACCAAATTTATGACGAACAGCTAGACCCTCGCAAAGTCACATGACTTTTTCGAAGTGGAAGTCATTCCAGAAATAGCATGATTTTGTGATTTATGTACAAATCCTATGGAAAATAGTGTTTTTCATATGATTTATAAAAACTCAATTATTTCTTATTTTAATCACTGCTAATAAATAGTTTTAAGAACAATAACTGTTTGACAATGGCGAATAACTGATTTCATCAAAAAAAAGATGTTAAAATGGAAGTTGAAAAACAAAGAAATACATAAGAATTTCCCAAAACAAAGAAATACATACGGAAAAAATTAGGTTTTGCAACTTTTGTTTTTTAATATTGTTAAGAAATGTCATAAAGAACATTTATGCAAAAATTGAGCATTTTCCAAGCTCAAATTCTTGAAATATCTATAATAAGGGCATATTGGGTGGCGGGCCTATGTAAAACGCATGGCAGAAAAATGTCCCACGCGTTGCATGTCCCACGCGTGACAATGCAATTTTTTTTCAAATTGACCCTGTCTGAAACTCTGAAGTTTTGAGATGATGAAATTTCATATTCTGGTAGAGCACAAGATGCACATTAAGAACATACCAATCATGTTTTGATATTGTTTATAAATTCAGAGGAATTCACATTCAAAGTCAACGTTCAAAAATACCGACTTTCTCTGGTCCCACGCGTGACGCTAGCAAAAAGTCGCATAAATCATTAATGCATGGAGGATTTCAAATTTTTTTGGGGGCATTTAATAAAATTTGCTCCAAAGTATCTAAAATGTAAACAAAATTGGTGTTTCAATAAATTACTTATAAGAGTAAGCTCTCTTTTTTGCTCTGATGTCCCACGCGTTATGCCTACAAAATAGCTTGGACTTGCCCTGAGATGAATGCCACTCTGTACTTGTTGTTCATTTCTGTACATTTAAAGTGTCAGAGTTCAAATAAAATGTTTTGTTTGAAATGTAGTATGCAAATTATAAGTTTGTGTCCATTGGACTTTATTCCAGGCTATAGATATCGAAGGCAAGGACTTAATTTGGAAAATGAACTAAATTTACATCAGTACTATAATGAAGTGACTTCTTGACTGTTTATAAATCAACAAGTGCATCATATAAAGAAAAATATGAATACATGATATATATATCTGATGGAGAAATAGGAGAATTGATTGTTCGATGGTGCGCATACCATGATGGTCGGTTTCTGGATTTTCTTTGAACATCTCGATTGTATTATTGAATTCCAATATTTGCCCTTAGGCTGTAGGACAGTAGGGGCATGTAAGAAGTGGGTAACTCAAAATGAAATTGATCCACACCAAAATTATGTCATGTTTGTTGCACGGTTTCTCTATTTTATTAAAAACAAATCGTCCAGAGTAAATTTTCAGTCAGCAAGTCAACAAGTGCACTGCTATTTCAGCAGAAGCAGATTACTAAATGTATAACTCTGATGTACACACTTGAGGAAATGCTCATGTAATTTACTACATGTACTACCGTAACATGTAAATTGTGCTTGGTATTTGAAATTTTGAAACCATTGGAGCATGCACTGCTTTTTATAAAAGGGACACCCATTGACAAAAGTATTGTTGGACGGCTCATTCATAAGCCAAGCTTTTGTGCGCTTGGTCTTTTCAAAAGTTCACCATCTATGGATATTGCATACAGCCTACTACAGTACATGTATACAAAATGTACATATCTCGAGTCATGCCTACAAGAACCCAATGGGCTCTGTATAAACCCTAGATGGGAAGGACAAAATCTAGTAGGGAACATGTTAAAGTGATCCATTAACTTTGTATTTCATATTGTACTATAGCAATATTCAAGATTCTTGTGAATGATATGTTACATTTTCATAGAAAAAGACCAATGTTTACTTAGTGAAAAAAAGAGAAAATCAATGTCTGCTGTATCCCGATTGCTCGCGTGAAGTATCTGATTTGGGATACTATGGACGCAGCGAAAAAAATACACGGGGGCGGCTGGCGAATTTGCCCCCGAAATGCCCAAAAGAGCCCCCGAAAAAAAAAAAAAAAAAATATATATATATATTTTTTTTGTTTTTGGATTTTGGTGGTTTTTTGGGGATTTTCTGTTTGGATCGTGAAATGCTTATCAGATGATCACTTACAGCATTAGAGCTTAATACTAGCCCCTGAAATTCGAAAAGAGCCCGGAAATTTGTAACCCCCGAGATGATAAAAGTAGCCCCCGAAAGTTGGAAAAGTAGCCCCTGAAAAGGAGCCCCCGAAATTAAAATATTAATTTTTTCGCTGTATGGACGATTTAGTATCCAAATATCAGATATAGTCTTGACTTTAAGGTCATTTCACCATCTATAGACGCTTTCCATTTCAATCATAATATCTCCATAATTAGGGAGGCAGGTGAAAAAATCAAAACCCATTTCATTCTTCTGTTACCAGAAGTGTTTAACAAGGTACAAGAGAAGTGTGAAAGCTCCAAATATTTTTTGTTTAAAATCTTACAAAGTTAATGGATCACTTTTTAACTGAAATGGCTTCATGGACTTCCTGCACTGTCATTGGGCCGTATGCATAAAAACAAGCAATTGCTTATAAGCAATTGCTTTAAGCACAAGCAAGAGCTTGTCAAGCAAAAGATCAAGTTCAAGCAATTGCTTGAATTCATATGCACAAGCTTTTGCTTGTGCTGAAACCTTTTGCTTGCACTGCCTAAGCAATTGCTTACGTGTTGGACAAAGGATCGTTACGGTTGTGCGAACATCGCACTGCAGGACAACAACGCTTCGTGCCCGACCTGGCAGCAGTATTTTTGCTTACGCAAATAGGGGGGAAACAGCACAGAGCATTAGGGGAGTTCTGTGCAGATCGATGGACGAAAATTGTCGTAAAAAGTCTAAAATAACATAAATTTTATTAAAGATGAAATCACAACATAACCTCTGGAATAAGGAGCTCGTAATCATCCTGAAACGGTATGAAAATTTGATCCTTAAACGCGAATGCCCTGAGTAAGCAAGAGCTCAAGCTGGTCTGGATGTGCTTGAAAAAACGCAAGCAATTGCTTATCAAGACAAGTAAAAGGTTCGTTTTATGCATACGGTTTCAAGCAATTGCTTGTTTGGTAAGCAATTGCTTACGAGCAGTAAGCAATTGCTTGTGCTTGTAAGCAAATGCTTTTGCTTGCAAGCAATTGCTTGTTTTCATGCATACCGATTCAAGCAAAAGGCTAGCACAAGCAATTGCTTGTTTTTATGCATACGGCCCAATGTCATGTCATCTGAGTGACTGTTCCTTTGAAGCACATTTATCTCTCAATAGAGACATGTCCCCAGTTATGAATTTCTCTTACTTCTCTTCCATCTTGCCCCTCTCCCCCCCCCCCCCCCCCCCCCCTCTCTCTCTCTCTCTCTGTAGTCTTTTTCCACTCGGTTTTTGTGTATCCCTGTACAGTGATTTAAATAAGCAAATCAATTTTTCTTAGTTTCCACTGATAATGGCATGCCATTTGACTCGTGCCTCTTAGTGACTTTCCTGTGAAGCAAATTCATCTCTGGAGACATGTCTCTGGGTTTTTAATATCTCTCACCTTCACTGACTCTCTTACAAGTTACAACTCATACCTGCACTCTTTCTCATTGTATTTCGGATAATTTGTAATTTGTAATATTACTTACTGTACCACCTGACCTTTTACTATATGTGTGTACTGTGTTTACAGTGATTTGCTTACTAAAATCAATTATTCTTTAGTTTTCTACTGATAATGGCATGCCATTTGACTCTTGCCTCTTATACCGCTTTCAAGCTGCACTTCACCGATGAAAATACCGATAGAATTTCCCTTATAAATGTAAACAACGGTGAAATCGCTGCTTCCCCTCTGTAACATTCATACTGCAAGCACCGGTCGGAAGTGAAGAATTATTGCGCAATCGCTTGCTAGCTGATTACGTGGATTGGCGCGCACAAGATAACGACCTTTGACCATTTTCATTAGTATTTTCTCCCGTTTTTCAATTCATAGTGCCCGTTTCATCGGAGTGACACTGATCGAAAGAGAATTTCTCCTGCTGTTGAGCAGGAGAATTTAATCGCCTATTTCTCTTCTTTTTATCGGCTATTCTATCGGCTATTTCTCCTCTGTAACATTCATAGTGCCCGTTTCATCGGATGCGTCCCGACGCATCCGATGGAAAGTAGTGCAGCTTGAAAGCGGTATAAGTGACTTTCCTGTGTTCATAAGCGAATTTGTCTCTGGAGACATGTCTCTGGCTTTTGAATATCTCTCACCTTCACTGACTCTTTCTCTTTTAATTTCTGATTATTTGCATTACTGTGTTTCTGTTGTCTACATTACAGATGGGGGAATACACAAATCAACTATTCTTAGTTTTCCACTGATAAGGGCATACCATTTGAAAATTGAGCGACTCTTCCTGGGAAGCATATATATATATTCATCTTTTGGATTTCTCTCACTTTCGCTGTTCCAGTTCTTAAAATAAACATTCGGTTTGAAATAAGAAAATACATTTTCAATACACCATGTACATGTAGTTATAATTCATGAGTGACTCCCCTGCCCTTTGAATATCATGAATATTCTGTGTGACCAAGTAGGAAAAACAACATCACCTCGGTTCAATGCAAGTGCAGTTATCACAATTTGCGCATAAATTTGACAGCTCTATTTCGCAGGAATGTCACGTTTCATTCAGAAAGGTCCATTATACATGTCATAAAATCTCCACACCTATCGAACAGCTACGGCCAACAGATGCCTGGGCAAACTTAATTAAATTTGAGTATGCTATCATGTCCAGTGTCGCCCACATTATTTGCTCCACCGACTTGATTGCCTGAAATAATAAGCTTGCTAGATGAAATGATGTGCTATCTCCTCGTTCTGTGTAAATTACAATTTGTACCGAACTCATGTAATTATGCACAATTGTCTACACACACCTTAGTGTAATATTTGTGTGTACTTGGAAAAATGTAACGCAGCTTAGGTACATGTATGTACATGGATGCACAATATTTGATCAATATTTTACTTGATGGCTTTAATAAAGGTTTGATTTTCATGTTTGATTTGATTTTTTTTTTTGAATATCAACACTGCACCTTTCATAAAGTAAACATACTTTTTTCCCCTCATACTTTTAAAGAAAAATATGATTATCCAGGGCTCGACACTAACAGTTGCCCTATTGCCTGGGGCAAGTAAAAATTGATGGCGGGCAAATAACATTTCATAAAGGGTTTAGTTTGGTTGCCAGAATGGGCAACATAATTATTGGTCAGCTAGGAGAGAATAATGTAACTCCTTATGTTTAAATCTCATCTAGAAGTAAGCGGGCAAGTAAATTTTCTGTTTGGGCAAGTACAATATTAACGTATGATTTTACTTACCCATACGGGCTAGTAGAGAAAAAGGTAAGTGTGGAGGCTTGTATTATCGCATACATTTCTCTCTTACTAGTTACAAATGTAAGAAAAATAAGAAAAATATTATTTATCCAGCATACATGGGCAGCAATTAGAAATTTTAGTGCCACAAAAAAATTCAAATTTATGCAATCTTACTGGCCCAACATCAATTGTTGTACTGGCACCAGGCAATTGGGTAAGTACTACATCCCTACACCACAAAACGACCAATAAGTCGGGAAATATGATTGTGCTGATTTTCACATGACATTAAAGTAGAAGTCATTACCTTTAAATACATGTATATTTCATTGATTTGTCATATTCTGACTAAGCAAACCCTCCCAACATGCCAAAATAAGGGAACATGGCTGAAGCAATTTTAAATTAGGAAGAAAACTTGCCGCTTAAAAGATCAGTGTCTATTCAATCACTGTAATCTGATAATTTTTATTTGATGAAAAGTCAGCTTTAAACATGATTTCTGATGCTCTAAATTTCACAGAAGGCATTCAGGAATGAGTAAATTCCCGAATATCATATTTTGGACAAAGTTTGACTAGATTTCAGGTAATAAAAGACAAACTACTACGGCGACTTAACGGTTGTTTTGTGGTGTAGGTCACATAGAGAGTCTTGCCGTACACATTTCTTACTGCATTCATGCATCGATGCAGATAGCTCTGTAAGATTTTTTACATAATACATTGTTTGTGAACCGACAAATGTGACCTCTTACATGCATCTAGATTTTAAGTCCTAGAGATGGGGCCTCTCCTGACTTGAGATTGATGTTCCTAGATTAGAATACTACATGTATCTTTTTTCCCCTCAAGGGTTACATTCCATAAATGACACAATGGGCGCTCGACCGCCTAATTGGCCATCTTGGATCATCAACCACACTCTGCACCAGGTAATGAGACCACACTCTCATCCAAGGAGAATGCATCAAATAGCAAATACCCTTTTCAGATCATGGTCCTAGATTAAAATCATTTTAGAAGTGACGTACTGTGCATAGAGGCCTGTCCACCTAATTGGCCATCTTGGATCATCAACTACACTTTGCATCCAGTAATAAGACCACACTCTCATCCAAGGAGAGTGCATAAAGTAGCAAATATCCATTTCAGATCATGGTCCTAGATTAAAAATGTTTTAGAAATGACCTACATGAACCATAGAGGCCTGTCAACCTACATATAATTGGCCATATTTGATCATCAACTACAAAAATGCTTCCAGAAATGAGACCTCACTTTCATCCAAGGAGAATGCATAAAATAGCAAATGCCCCTTTCAGATCATGGTCCTAGGTTAAAATCTTTTTAAAGGTGACCTTGATGCCCGTCCACCTAATTGGCCATATTGGATCATCAACTACACTTTGCTTCCAGTAATGAGACCACACTCTCATCCAAGGATAATGCATAAAATAGCAAATAGCTGTTTCAAAGCATGGTCCTAGATTAAAATCATTTTAGAAGTGACCTAGACATTTCATTTACCTAATTTGCCATCTTGGATCATGAAACCATGATCAAACACACTGCCTCCAGTGATGAGAACAACGCTCTCATCCAAGGAGGATATACAAAAAACCTGTTTCAGATCACGGTTCTCAATTCAAACTGTTTCAGAAGTGGTGCACAATGTACAATTATGTAAAGTTTGATTCTATTCTTTGACATCACTTTCTCTTTTAGTTCGTGTCTCATTCATTATTAAAGGGACTTAGTAACATTGTCCAAATCCCCAAAATAACATTTTAATTCAAGCGGTTCCCTCATACCTTGTTGTATTCGTAGTAACAATAAAATCATGGGACAGGTTTTGGTTTTTCAAATTTCCCTTTCGTTACAAAGATATGTACGATCGAAGTATTCAGATAAGAAAATCTGTTGGAGTTTTGAAACTGTGTACAAAGTGAGTGCAGTGAGTTAGTGAATATCACTTTGCATTTTCGCTCATTACTTGGCCATGCAATGTCCATTTGATTTGAAATTTTCACACAATACCCTGTGGACATGTATGAGAGATAATCAACAATATAATTGCATCAACCATTCATCACTTTTTGCACATGTCAACAAAGACTGAATTGTAGGGGGGAAATGGGCAAATTCCAGGTCATTCTCTCAAGGAAGGTGTGTAAATCATTCAGTATTGTACACATGGTTGTACACAAGGTAAAGAAGTTTGATGCAGTTTTTTTCACATCACCACATCATTTTATCATGACTGGATTAGAACAAAGAGAAAATTATTGTTTATTTCACACAAGGAAGATGCTACGCAAATGATATTGATCAGTTGATGTATTCAAAATTGAATCATTCGGAAGTGACCAGTGCAAAACAAGTTTGATGCAGTATCCTTTCACATCACTGGACAGAAAAAAATAAAATATCAGGCCATTTCACCCAAGGAAGATGCATTCCAAATTATGCCTTTTCATATCAGTGTTGTGCATTTGATTTAATTTCAGAAGTGATCAGCTGGTGCAAACAAGTTTGATAAGTCTGTGAATATTTCAGATTAACTCATCGTCATCATGTTTGGACATAACATAGTAGATAGAAACAAATTTGTTTTCCCTTTTCTGTTTTGTAGCAATTTCATAAAATTGTGTGCAAAATTATATGTTGCTCTGGCACAGTTCATTGGGCATTAAAAGGTCACGTTCTTCGATTTTAGACAGTTTGAAGCTCCTTGGCTTTTCCAGTATCCAAAATTATACCAGTTGGTTCTGCCTCTGGGCCATTATAAACCACCTCATATCATAGAAACTTGTGGACAGTATCATGCAACTTATTCAGTTGAACTGAATGACTGCATGAATCAGTGTAGTGCGAGTTGTTTTTAAACAATTTTCACAATTTAACAGTCTGACTTAGTGCTGAGTCAAATCGAATATTTTGAATTTCGAATATGAGTCGTGTAAAAACGGTCGGATATCGAATATCCGAAATTTGAAGGAAAAAAAAAAAAAAAATTTTGTTTTAATTTTTTTAATTTTTTAATTTTTTTATAATTTTTAAAAATAAATATTCTGTCCGTTTTTTCAATTAGAATCGGCAGTACAGTGTGATGTTAGTGTACAAACTGCTGTCAAGATGAAATACTTCGATATCTCATCATAGATTCTTCTAAATTTGGCACTCACTATACCACTTGTATATTAATCCTCTTACCTTTGGTTTATTATTTGTTTTGTTTATTTGTAATTTATGTAAAATACCTTAACTTTTAACTTTAGCAATAGATAAGCAGGGTTCAATGTGCCTTTTTCTGATCGAATCTATCGAATGGGGATTACAAAATTAAACGGGGGAATTTTATTTATTTATTTTTTAAATTTTTTTTCCGGATATTCGTATCCGAAAATTTGTATTCGGTATAGCCATTCGATTTGACTCAGCTCTAGTCTGACTAAACACATTTCTGGACCAATTTGTTGTTGTGTGTGTTGAAGTTGACTAGCTCATGATGTGAAATAGTGGATTGACTGTAAACTCATAAAGGTACCTGTACATACATGGTGCAATCTTTAAGTGCTTCTACCGGAAAAGGCCCCAAGAGTAAAATTGCACTAACAATTTTATGCAGAGAAGGACTTGAGCTTTGTCAATTGTATGTTCATCTTGTATACCCTGAGGTAACTGAGATAACTAATGGGCCATAACTTGCAGATTAATTTCAAGTTTTATTTATTTTAAATTGGGGATAATTACCAGGTGGTTGGGCTGTAATCTATTTACAGTTACAATTCTGATACAGGGTCAATGAACACTTGCAAATTGTGTATACAGTACAACATTGTAGTATTGTGTGCTGTCCATGTGTGCAAGGTGCATTCAGCATTCTACATACTCATGCTTACATATTTGTGTTCTTATAACACTACATGTACACATCATGTACTTCATAGATTGAAATTGACAATTTAGACATTTAGACTATTTGCTGATCGACCACCAGGCAAAGAACAACACATACTTATATGCTTTGGTACCGTTTTGTAATATCAAATAGATACCTAACATTTTGCAAAGGGTTGTGTAATTCATAAACAAAGCAATTAATGTCCACCACTTACGGAACCACTACTATTTCCTGGTTCCTTACGGGCCAAACATTTGCGAGTGCGCCAATGCTATTCACGCGTACGTTCGGAGAGAATATAATCCCGGGCGATTCGTTCGCTCTGCACACAGTAGTCTTGTAAATACAGACCAATGAACGCATGCTTTAGAATGGTGATGCGTTTTCCAATTATATATTTTTTTTTCTCGACATATTTTTTGTGAACTTGTTGATGGAATGGGTTGGTGGTACCCTTTAACATGACACTAATTACATGTACACATTGTATTTAAATGTACTTACTCAAAATGGTGTTTTGACTGTTTTACATTATTGTACACTGTGAGTAAGTAGCATAGACTGCAGTTTTGCACAGTGCACATTAAATAATGCAAACAATTAAACATTAAATCATTGATATGTGCATACTACATTTGTACATTAATTTTGATATAAACAAAATGAACTGAAATCTGATAAAATGAAATGACAAAGTTTACGTATGTATATTAATAATAATAATAATAATACAGTATTTATATAGCGCATAATAATAATAACTTATTCTCTATGCGCTTTCCAAAAAACTTAATTACTTAATTCGTACGAAATAACATTACTTATGAACATTACACAAAACAAGTAAACTACAACATACAATTCATCAGGAAACCACATTGTAATAAATAATATGCATTAACATCCAAGGAAGAAATTACATTAGAAATATAACAAGCGTAAGAAATTATTAGTGTGTCTCTGTGTTATTCGTACAATGTAGATCCTAATGACAATCCCAATAAAAGCGAATCTCCGCCCGTGTTGGATTGAATCGCATTCCGTGTAATCGAGAGCTCTATCTGGGCTGTCCTGGGGAAAAGAGATGGGGAAACTCTGGAAATTGACCCTTGGGCTTGGGATCCTCCTTCTCCAGTTGCACGTAGTCTCCGACAGACAGAAGCAATATATATTCCTGAAGCTTTGTTTTACTTTACGTTGATAGAGGAGCTCTTCACCGATGAAATGAAATATGACAGTATCTTTAGAAATAGATACATTCAAGGAGAAGCGAGAAAGATCTAAGATGTACTGGTAGAGGAAGAGTTATGAACGTGTCATACAAAATCTTGGGGCTTACATGTATACAGGGTTGTAGAGAGATGCAATTTTGTGGTCAGCTTTTACAGCTGAATATTTTCAAATTGACTTTACATTGATAGTGGCGGAGCACTGCAATAATGAATTAAATATGACAGTAGATACATTCAAGGAGAAGTGCTCAAGAAAGATCTATCGAAAGGTAGAGAAAGAGTTATGAACATCTTTACAGTTTACATCTTTGCAATTTTGTGGTCAGCTATTACAGCTGAATATTTTCTGCTATATATAGTATTACATGTATAAAGAAGTCTGGAGAGTCGAAATTTTACTTTAAATTGATAGTGAAGCACTGCATGGTGGACCGTTGATAAAAATCTAAATAGATACATTCAAGGAGAATCGAGAAAGACCTAAGATCTACAGGTAGAGGAGTGAGTTATAAAAAGTCTTGCGGTTTACATGTAATAGAGGGAGATACAATTTTGTGGTCAGCTATTGCAGCTGAATATTTTCCGCTAGATATAAAGAAATCTGGAGAGTCAACATTTTACTTTACAGTGATAGTGGAGCACTGCACCGATGAAATGAAATACGACAGTAGATATATTCAAGGAGAAGCAAGAAAGATCTATCTGTTCAAAGAGATAGAGATGTGAACATGTAAACAAAATGTCTTGTGGTTTTATAGAGAGAGAGATATTGCAATTTTGTGGTCAGCTGTTTATTTGCAGCTAAATATGTTCTGCTATGTACACTATACAGAAATCTAGAGAGTCAAATTTGTATTTTTGGAGTCCTCTTCGACCAACCAGCATAATATGTCAAATTTCCACTAATATTACATTGACCACTTTATAAATTTATGACCACGCATTATAACAGCATTTGAGTTGTTTGTCTAAGGTAGATGTGTACACATTCAATTTGTTTTCTTAATTTGATGGCATCCACAATATCTGAGACAATATGCAGGGCTCGACACTCGCACTGGCCCACTGGCCTGAGGCCAGTGAAATTGCACTTCGGGCCAAGCAAAAATGTATAAAAGTCATATTTTGGTGGCCCGATTAGGCAAGCAGATTTTCAACCCGACATTGACAAAATTATAAAAAAATCGTTTTCTTCCATGTCATGCTTCAACTATAATCACAAGTTCGATCAGGAAAGAGTGATATTTTGAAAAGTAAAAAGTTTGCTCATGAAATAACATTTTCGGGCTAGTAAATTTTTCTTTTGGGCCACCAGAAATGGGGAAGAAATTATTTCACTGGCTCGACCCGGCCACTGACAAAAAAGGTAAGTGTGGAGCCCTGCAATATGCAATATGTGAAACTAGTACAGGCCTGCTGGCACAGGGCCACTAAAAATTAACTTCGGGCCACCAAATTTTAATAATGCCTCAAATGGGCAACTAAATATCACAGAATTTATAATGTTTTTCTTTGTTTGGGGCCATTATTTATATTCAGGTTTAGGGCAACTAGAATTTTAAAAATCGTGTATTTACTTGCCCAATATGGCCAAAGGAAATAAGGTTGATTTCTAGCATTGCAATATATGTATTTGACAATATGTAGTGTACAAAGGTATGTACATTGAAATGTGTATTCATGAATATTTGCTTTGTATATTCCAATATCATTGCAGCAATGAGTACATTGATCATAGTTTTAAACAGGTCACCATTTGAAAAGCAATGCAATATTATTGTACAGTGGTGCGTATGCACAGTTGTACAGTAGATTGCATCTTGTGAAAGCAAATTGCATTGCTTGCCACTGAGAAGCCATAAAAATCAATACTCTTCATCATTTTTATCTTGGGGGTATATTACTCATGAAAGAAAACACAGACATGTCTGTAATACTGTTTCTGCACAAATGTATGCCTACATGTACATGCTTGCTTATTGCAGGTTTGTTTGACGCTTTCCTTTGTGCAAGTAAAATAAAGATTGTTCACATTTTAAAAATCTCCCAATAAACTAGCATTGTTGATTCATAAATTCACAATTACACACTCATTGGATATATGCAACATAAGAATGCTAAATAATGACAATTTGATATGAAAATTATGAAATATTTCAAGAATGGGACAATATTCACCCACTTAGTAGCTTCAAATGGCAAGCTACCAATGAATGTTTTAAGTCAGTACATATTAACAATAGAACAAAATCACCAGTCAGGAAAAGAACTAATGCTATTTTTAGATTACATTATAAAGGGGAATTCTACCCTGTATTTATGTTGTTTTCATGAAATTTACATGGTCATAACTTAAAATTAGATATCTATAGACCAATTTCTATAAAATGTTCACCAAAAGTTTATCTCCAAAAGTTATTTCCAGGGTGGAATTCCCCTATAAACTTACAAGATACGTATGTAGAAACCATGAGCATGATGAGACAGTGTTGAATAAGCTTAGATTAGCCCTATGTCTAACAGTCTATGGTATGAATTAATTTTCAGCAACAGTCGTGACTGTTCGTTGGATGTGGCGCTGAGATTGATATATGCATCTCAGTGTGGGTGCCAGAAAGTCAATCATCAGTATTTAAATAAACAAGTTGAATACTCTGGTTGCCAGCATGCCTTGCTGACCTCTCATAATGACCCCTGATGCTAGAGAGTAATTGATAAATTACACTCATTAGTCTACAGACCTTCAACTTGTACAGTATTTTTTGTTTATACATGACTGGGTTTGTAAGGTCTGCAATATTCAGACCAGGTTGATAACCCATATATCTGTTTAAGTCTGCTTTCATGTGATTGTTTACTTTTATGTTTCCCTTGTCATTCATTTAGTTATTTTGTTTGTATGTAAACTTAACAACGCTTAGAGCCTCTATTGCAATTTGCGCTCTACAAATATCTACTACTGCTACTAATAATATCAAGCATTTATAAAGCGCCATCTATCTACATGTAGGTAACCTATTCCGAGGCGCATACTTATTATAACCCATGGTCATCAGGTACATTTCAAACCCACACAATGATATTGCATACTTTCTCAACTCTCCGGGGAGCATATACATATAGCCATGCTGCCACTTGGTGCAAAGGCTATTTAACACCCGACCATGGTACCCATTTATGTGGGTAAAGAGCAGCAATTGTGGATTAATTGTCTGCTGAAGGACAAACGTAGTGGGTATACACAGGGTTCGAACTCGGGATCTCACAATCAGAAAGCACAGGCTCTACCGATCTTGCCACACCACGTCCACATTAATGATTAATACATACTACATGAATATGTTGCCTTTAAAAAATCAACGGGATAAATCAAATTTTAAGCAGAAGCCTCTGGATTCAAAAATAAGTTTTACTAAAGAAACAAATCCTTGAATAAGGACACCCAAGCTTCCCCCCTCCCCCCATTCTCTCCCAACATCATTTATTGCACTTCCTGTTCAAATAAACATACATTACAATTCAGTCCACTTCAGTACTTGGTAAACTCTAGTGCAATGATATTTGTGCAAACAACATTTAAGTGTATTTGCAGAGAGCAAACACAGGGAGAAAACATGATAACATTTCAAAGCATGATATTAATAATCCATACTGTACATCGGGTCTCCAATATGAGTTATGGCACTTGTAGCTGGCCATATGATAATCATCCATATCCATACATCTCTTATCCGGTGACTTAGATATATAATGTATGGCTAGTACAGCTTGCCCCGGAGCATCCAAGCCAATTAATAGGCAATCACGGTATCTGTCACTTCTCTGACTGTACAGCGGTGTCTGCCGTTATCTTGTCAGCCTTTTGTTTTGACAAGATGGGTAATTGGCCTGTGTGTGAAGTAATCAAGCTTTGTCACGTGCGCTTCAGGAAGTTGGGGAGTGCAATGTGTGAGACACAAATGCCATTGCCATGAATCAGTCTCTCCATACAGGATTACGTTTTAATAGGTGGACGTGGTGTGAGCAAGATAAAGATAAACAATATGTTTGATTTATATAGCGCCTAATAATAAAGTTATCTCTATAGTATATTCAGATTTCAGATTCATCTTTTATTGTTGTGGTATAAAAACAAAACATTGATTTCAGACTCTTGGCAGCACAACACAGTTGGGCATGGTACATATAGAACGTGTGAAACCAAATATAATACTAACAACATGTAAATATGGTATTACATTGGCAAAAAAATTAGCTAAACAAGGTACAATACTGATGTTCATGTAATTATGTGCTTGTGGGATTGGTAGAACATGCATCTTCCAATTGTGAGGTCGCTATTTTGAAAGCAGAGTCTGCCCGTCATGTTTGTCCTTCAACAATACAATTTATGGATCCACATTTGCTGCTTTCAACCCAGGTGTAGTGTATGGGCAAGGAGTTTCAATTTGGTTTTAAGCTCATGGAAACCTGGCATGAATTAAATTCCTTTAAATGCGTTAGTGCATTAGTAGGACAGCTCAGCTGTAGCTAGGGTAATGCTAACTAGTGTATTTAGTATGCGCCACGGGCGTAGCGACTTACATAATACCTATTCATCAAGGGGGATGAATGAATAGATCATCCCCCCCAGTTGAATGGGTATCAATGACATGTCTACGCCCGTGGTACGCGCAGTGCATTTGAACATGTATTGCATGGAAAATTTGTTTGTAAAAGTATGCATTATTATTATTACGACATTATACAGTATCATGTCAAGTGGAACTTACATGTAGCATTTCTGTGAATATTATAGGAACTGTTCTGCCAAATACTACAAAATTATATTTTCACAAGATTGCATTAATTAGGTATATTTATGACCCATGATTAGTACAGACTTGTTGCTTGTTTTGCGCTAGTTTGTTTACATGTTTGTGATTGTGGTTTTGGTGTATCGTAGCCATGGCAGCAGCATAGCTCAGAAAAGAAACAATGAAACAATTATCATGCAATTAATATCAATGTATAATATTTAAAAGAATCACAATAAACAAAGCTATTTAATCAACAAGACCTCTAGCACCCAATTAAGTGAGTAGGTAAAAACGGGTATCCACCTAAGGCCCCAAACAAAAAATTGTTTGATTGGAGTAACGGGCAACCAAAAATTAGGGTAGGTCGGTAGGGATTTTTTTTTTTTTTTTTTTTTTTTTTCTTCTTTTCTTCGCACAAATACACAAAAACACACACATAACACATCGCAATTGCAAATTATATTGCAATTTTGTATTTATTTATTTATTTATTATTTATTTATTTAAAATTAAAAAAATTCAGAAAAAACCTCTAGGGTCGGCGTGCATTAGCGCCGGTATTTTTAGGGGCGGGCGGGTTATGCCAATCCAACCATTTATTTTTCATGGCCTAACTATAGTATAGGCAGTAGCTTAGCGTAGTCAGACTGATTTGGCAGCATGCAAATTATTGGGTGGGGACTGTGGGGCTCACAATGTATTTGTTTTATTTTGTGAAGGATTTTCCCCTCATGCTCCCCTATCATCCGAAATAAACTAAGCATGAATACAGGCCATATTCTCTCTGCAGCTTGCATGTAGAGCCAGACACTACTTGCAATGTCTATTTTTGCTGTCATTCAAATTCCATGAGATCTACGTTTGCACTTGGCAGGTCATGACTTAGGATAACATTTGTTTGAGAGCATACTTACAAGTGAATTCCTATTTCACAATCAGATTTTCTAGGTTTTATTATCCAGCACAGGCTCATGCAGCCACTTCACTGTATGCTTGCCTGTGGCAGACAAATGTCCACGAACCACATTCCTTTGAGAACATTTGAGGTGTGACATTTAATGGCCAGTGTTTTTAGGCACATGCAGTCACTCCACATTATGCATGCCTGGGCTGTGGCAGACAATGTCCAACTTTATAGCCCGGTCACATATCAACGGATTGCGTAAACGGACGTCAAACGGAGAGCTAAATTTTCCATCCGTTCGTATGCGTTTCTTGTCCGTTCCTTGTCCGGTGATGTACGTTGTTCTATGTTTTGTACATAAAGCAATGGAGACGACTTTCATCACCGGATAATTTCATTTCGCAAATTTTCTATTCGTTGGGCATTCGTTTCCGCTATCCGTTGATATCTGACCGGGCCATTAAGAATCGCATTCCCTTGACACCATTTAGAGGTGTGTTCCTATTTCCTAATTAGATTTGCTGTTGTTTTTATCATCTATTTCCTATAATCACGATGTATCATCCCAGCCAACACAGGCAAGTAGTCGCAAGGTTTTGTTCTTACTTTTCCTTTCAAAACTTCATAAACTTGCAATGATGGTTGAGGGAGGCAATATTGTTGAATAAAATCCTCTTTAGATCATTTAAAAAGGGTACATTTGCGTTCCCTTATCAAATTTTCTGAACATTAGGTCCATTATTATCGCATTATTTCCCATTATTTTCCGCACAGCTGGCACGTGTAACCAGGCGCTTGGCCTCGAGTCTGGAGCCATCGCAGACGGTCGCATCACCGCCTCCAGTAGTCTGAACGAGAGGCGCAACCCAAGATATGCACGCCTGCATCAGAGAGATGGTGAGTGTGAAGTATTTTTGGAAATCAAATTGATTTTTAATTCAGGGACATTCTTAGGAGAAGATATACAATATGTAAGGATAGTATGTGAAGAGTGTTTGTGTGTGTGTGTGTGTGTTGGGTTGGGGGGGGGGGGGGGGGGGGTGGGAGCTTACTATGTTCATGATTTTGTATAAGAGAGCTCAGTGAAAAAAATACACAGGGCCCCTGAAATTCCCAAAAGAGCCCCCGTAAATGTGGGTGAAATGCAACAAATTGCAGTACTAAGCTATTCAGTTGGGCTTTAAATGTTGCTGCAGAAAAATAAATTAGCATTTTGTTCCCCCTGAGAGAGCTCCATGTGTTTCTAAAAGTGTGAACATCAGATACAAGCCTACATTACATCTTACTCTTGGATGTGGCTAGTTTTATTTTTAGAAATCAAATTGGAATGTAACCTGGAAACAAAACAGTTTCTGCAATATATGTAGCTATAATAGGCTGATGTGTTTGGAGTGGGGAAGGATGGGTTCTTGTTGAGTGTGAAATGCAGGCCCAAATTATGCACACCTGCATCAAAGGGGAATATGTGATTTATTTTTAGAACGCCATAGTGACTCCACTATAAATATATTTAAATTGCAACTGCTGTGCGAACTGCGAACAGAAATGAAACTCAAATGTCATTTGATTATAAAACTTTCTCTGCATGTGTTCAGGAAGGGATAAATGCTCTAAAATCTAGAGTGAGTTGCCCACCAATATCACAAAGATTGTGGAAATTATTTTTGGAAATTCTAACACATTGTGAGACACTAAAGTTCACAACATTATTGGGTAGTTGAAATGACCTTTAAGTTACTGTACATGTGCAACACTTACGTGAGTGTCATATTTTTCTTTCTGCCAGACATTCAAAAGGAATTAAAACAACAACAACAACAACAAATCTTTGTGTGAGAACTAGGCAGGTGCATTAACAATGGTTATTACAATAATAATTTGTTTAATATAGTCATATTTACAATCCTTGGACTAAAACCATTTTAATTAAGTCTTATTAATAAAATTCATTAATTTTGTTATATGGGCAGTCCCTATTTTATAGATCTCAGATATTGATTTTACATTACAGTTTAATATAATAATCGCATGTAAAATTGGATTTGCATGAAAAAGATCGAAACAATATAGCCTAATGAATTTGCTGCATCATTGGGTTTACTCCTGTAGTGAAACCAACACAGCATTTAATTGCCAAATCAATTAGGGCCTAAACTGAATTTGGAATTAATCCACTTACCCGCTAAATGTAGTTGTTAGTTTACAAGGTTACTCGGTTTGCTAATTGCGAAGTCAGTTCTGCTCCATTGATCTAATTGATTCGCCGTTTCCAGTGATGTACGTATACATGTAAATATACATGCACTAAGATAAAAAGAGTATAGATTGGGCATACTCTCTGTAATCTCCATGTTAGAGTAAAGCACAAGCTTAATTGTACAAACACTTTCATTATCCGTCAATATCTAAATTGATTCAACACTCTCATCAATCAACAAGCAACGAATCCTGTACAACTCATTACCCATCAACAGCTCCATGTTAAATATTCCAGTGTGCATTCTTTCAAGCCTGTGAAAATGATATTGAGTTGATATAATTTGAATGATTTTAATTCCACGATTCATTAAAAAGGCAACAATACAAAGCACAATTAAAACAAATAAATAAAAAAATAATAGATGCAACACTCTCTTCTAATGACAAGCAATGAATCCTGTACAACTGATTACCCATCAACAGCTTTATAAAATGCTAAATATTGCAGTTTGCATTCAAGCCTGTGAAAGTCAAATTGATATGATATGATTTGAATGATTTTATTTCCACAATTCATTAAAAAGGCAACAATACAAAGCACAATAACAAATTAAAAAAAAAAAAAAATTGATGCAACACTCTCATCTAATGACAAGCAATGAATCCTGTACAACTGATTAGTTACCCATCGACAGCTTTATGCTAAATATTGCACTGTGAAATATAAGCATGTGAAAATAAAATTTATTTAATTTTATGATTAATTTAAAAAGCATGTGAAAATGAAATTTATTTAATTTTATGATTAATTTAAAAATCATCAATATAATGATCAGAGAATAAATTGTATAATGGTACAAAATAATGAAATGTTAAAGAATTTCTCTCTGGAGTTATTTAATTTCTAAGATTACTTAATTCATAATTGTGTAAACATGTATTTTTAATTTTTTTTTTACCAAACACTCTTTTTAGCATCCTTGTGATGCATGCATTCTGCTCACCTTCCAAAATCATCCCAAGTATTATTCAGTTATTCACATCAATTATGTGTACACGTACATATTTTTACACAGGTGTGCAATAAACACTGGAAAGTCTACTTGCACATGGCACTATATCAGTACTATGCCATACACATGTACTGTACATTATATTCTTCACACATCTAGTGTGAAAATGTGAAGTAGACTGGAGAGAACTCAATATTCAACTAAGCAGGCAGAGATAAGGTGCGATATGAATAAAACATTGTATCACGAGCACAATGAAAACCGTTTTAAATTGGAGAAGTGATGCATAGACATGAATTTAATTTAGAGTTAAGGATTGTTCTCACAATGCGTATTGCATAATGTTATAATGCAAATTTTAGTTACAGTATAGAAGGTATTGATTTATTTATATTTTTCAACTCCCTGAAACACTGCCTGCTTGTAAATGTCCTAACACATATCAAGGCCATTTGGATCAGGTATAATATCTGTTGTGATATTGCATGGAGCAGTCTAAACAGAGAACCTGGCATATTTTCTTTGTATTCCTCAAGAGAATGCCTCTTATTATTGATTGAAAATTGAGGTTAGTAAGATTCAGAATCTTACAATGATTATATCAGGAACTACTTTTCAATATATATGCAATAAAATGTGTTTTATTTTCAATATTTTGCCCTCAGGGCTGCTTACAAAATTTGTAAGAAAATTTAACAACAGAAAACGAACCCAGGGAATAAGTTTGGAATGGCCCCGGTAATCACACTTAATGCCAGATATAAAGTTCTGCAATTGGGAATAGAGTATAAATCGATGCACCGAGAACAGCATAATACATCCCAGCAAACATATCAATAGCCCTCGTTGTCGTATACTCCACTTGCTCTTTGTGTGGCTTGACATTTAATGAATGATGCATTGCTGGATAGCGTTTCTCCCCCGAGTGTGTAATTCAAAGCAAATAACAAATAAATAGTTTGCCACTTTGGAGCGAGAACGAATGCGATTACGCTGTAGTAATGCATGCATCTACGGAGGGGAGAGGAGTAAATGTAGTTCTGCACGTCTGCACCCATCTCCTTACAAACAACACATTTCTTATTCTATTCCAAATACATAAAATTACTAACCTGCTGAACTGTAGTGTAGTATGTAAGTGTATGATAAATACATGATTGTGTCTTCTTGATTTGTTCTTATCAGGAAAAACAACTTGTACTGTGTTAATGTTACAAATTTGTTAACCCAGGATAGCTATTTACAAGTTGTTCAAAAAGAAGAAATATTTTAATTGTACAGTGTACTGGTTAACATGAAAGAATATTTTCAAGTACAGTAGTTCATGTTTATGCCCCTTTTGCCATTTTGCAAAGAAACTGGTGACTTTGCAGTGACCCTGATTTCTTTTGTAGGTTGGTATTTATACGCCACATTAAATCATCAATTGAAATTATCAAATATAAAAGAAATTCACAGTCAATAGTGAAGTGTGATTCATGCACTGAGTTTGTTTTCTTTGTTACTTTGATGGATGTGAGATGTCAACAAGTTCATCAGACTGTTTACCCCAGAATCAGTAGAATGTTTGGTACTCAAAATTGGTTCTCAATAGTAGTCTTTTCTTAGCTGTACATTTTTTGCAGCTGAAATGTTATTGAGAAGAAGGAAATAAAGGGAAAAGAAAAATTTGATTGTAATCATGAAATGACCAAAAGCATTTTCAGGGTTCTACAAAAAAGAAGTATTAGTAATAATAATTCAACATGTAGCTTTATGTGCTGGAATGAGTGACATAGTAGAAAGTAACTTACACAATGAATTTGATTTAAAAGTTAAAACATAAAATGGAGAAGACAATAGGGTTATTTTGGTTCATTCTTCACTTCAAATTATAATTTTTCCAGTTTCTTATTTTGAGGAGGAGGTAGATGTGTGTCTGGTTATTGAAATATTATAATGACATTTGACAGGACTTCAGTCTTAAAACAAAAATGTACAATTACTTACATACTCTTGTGCCCTTTTCTCCCCATCGGTATGGAGGTTTTCAAATGTTATATTGAGGGAGCAGCAAACTAACCATGGGAGTGATTTTATAGATTTAAATGCATTTAAATATAAAATGGTTATTTAAGTCAAGTTTGGCAGGGTATGGCAAATGCTGCTTCAGAATGCAAATTAGCCTACATAGCCAAGTGATTCTAAGTTTAAATGCATGCCATGCATCCAGTTGATAACACGTGTCTGAAATTGTTAAGTCAAGATTTTCTGGGACGGCAAATACTGATCACTTCTTAAGGCCTTGATAGACTTGCGTCTTCCTCTTCGCATCGCTAACGAGCCTAATGAACAGCGTAGGTACAGTAGCATCTGTGCTTGAGCTATCTTCTGTGCTCAAAATCAATTACGGTCTGTTCAAATTGAATTTGGCTTCATTAGCCTGTGATTTCGCATCTGTCCATATTGCTTAGAATTGCTCAACCAGGGGTATTTTTAAACCATTTGGGAACATTTTCATTCAAAATTTGCTTCGCTACTACATGTAGTTACTCTTTTGTGCTAAAATTCATTATTGTCCATGGATACAGTGTGAAATGTTGGTTCATTGGCCTCTGATTGTGCATATCTGTCCATTATATCCATATTTCTTGCAACAAGGGTTGTTTTAAAACCATTTGGGAATATTTTAAATGATTTCTTAAAAAAATAATTTGATATTGTCTTTCCACTTCCAAAAAAAAATAGCGTATACTATAATTAAGTTGTATGTCTTCTGGTCTGTAAATCAATTATACTAACATACAGTTAATTAAGGTTCATCATCCCCCAATTTCCTTGCTGTTCTAATCACTTTGGAGTTTTCTATGCACAGTAATTTTAGGTCCATCAGACTAATACTCTATCAGCTATCCCAGGGTAATCACTTCGAACATAATTGTACTACACACAGAGTTACATGATTTTAACCCATTCAATAATGTTTGATTTGATTTTAATATAACATGTATTTTTTACAAAATTACACATATATAGCAGGGCTCCACACTTACCTTTTTTGTCAGTGGCCCGGTCGGGCCAGTGAAATAATTTCTTCCCCTTTTCTTGTGGCCCGAAAGAAAATTTACTGGCCCCAAAATCTTATTTCATATTAGTAAACTTTTTACTATTCAAAATATCACTTTTTACAGGTCAAACCTGTGATTATAGATGAAGCATAACATAGAAGCAAACAAGATTTTTCTCATTTTGTCAATGTCGGGTTGAAAATCTGCTTGCCCAATCGGGCCACCAAAATATGACTTGTATACATTTTTGCTGGCCCGAAGTGCAATTTCATTGGCCCTGGGCCAGCAGGCCAGTGCGAGTGTCGAGCCCTGTATATAGATTGAGATCATTGCTCAAGTGTTTTGGGGACCAGTCCTAAAACAATGCCCAATTCTCATACGTTTCTTGATTGCGTAAAATGACACATTTGAAAAGATATAAAAACATAGCAAACAGATGGCACTGAGTTCAACATGTAAATACAGGATGTACATGTACATCCGTGATTCCTTGGGATGTTTTTCTGATTTCCCTTGTCTCCTAGATTATTATTTTTAAAACTTATAAATATACTTTATTTACAGTCTGTGCATAGTGACCACCTATAGCTATTTCAAGGGGAAAAGAAAAAATGGTCACTGTAGGCAGGTGACCTTTAGAAACGTTAAAGGGGACCACCAGGCAAAGAATAATACATAATTTTATGATTTGGTATCGTTTTGTGATATCAAATAGATACCCAACATTTTGCAAAGGGTTGTGTAATTCATAAACAAAGCAATTAATTACCACCACTTACGGAACAACTATTATTTCCTGGTTCCGTACGGGCCAAACATTTGCGAGTGCGCTAATGCTATTCATGCGTACGTTTGGAGACAATAGAATCCCGGACGATTCGTTCGCTCTGGACAAAGTAGTCTTCGTAATGCAGACCCATGAACGCATGCTTTAGAATGGTGATGCGTTTTCAAATATTTTTTTCTTTCTTTCTGGAAACATATTTTTGTGAACTTGTTGATGGAATGGACTACTAAAGATGTTACCTTTCATTTATAAGAATATTATTTTTGGGTGATGGTACCCTTTAATTAGCACTGTTCCTCTGCAGAGGATCACTTTTTGTTGCCACTTTGGGCAGGATGGCTGCTATAGACAGATGGCCACAAAGACAAATTTGACTGCATGTAACAAACTTAAAGGGGACCACCAGGCAAAGGACAACACATTATTATATGTTTTGGTACCGTTTTGTGATATCAAATAGATGCCCAACATTTTGCAAAGGGTTGTGTAATTCATAAACAAAGCATTTAATTTCCACCACTTACGGAACCACAGCTATCTCGTGGTTCCACACGGGCCAGGCATTTGCGAGTGCGCCAATGCAATTCACGCGTACGTCAATAGAATCCCGGATGATTCGTTCGCTCTGCATAGAGCGCCGCTGGCTCTGCTCGCATAATAGTCTGCGCATTCAGACCACATGACCGCATGGCTGAGAATGGTGATGCGTTTTCCAATTATATATTTTTTCTGAAAACATACTTTTGTGAACTTATTGAAGGAATGGAATACTAAAGATGTTACCTTTCTATAAAAAGATTATTAGTTTTGGGTGGTGGTACCCTTTAATCATGGATAAATCATGACAAAAAACAAAAATCATTGCATGGGAGGGGTAGGAAGTTTAGCCAAAGATATTGATGTTCTTGTATAAACCCAAATGCTAGTTTTTGAATTTTACTCTTACATGTATCTCCTTTTCCAGGTGATGGTGGTTGGACAGTGGGTCCAGATGAGAGCGCGGCCCCCAGACTGACCATTGACCTGGGAAAGCATGCCAGGGTTGTCGCCGTAGCAACGCAAGGCCGCTACGACAGCAACGAGTTTGTCCGAACGTATAAAGTTGCATACAGCATGGATGGAGCGAATTGGCATTTTGTTGTTGCAAGTGACAATACAGAAAAGGTAAATCTTGAGGACTCTTACATTGTGTGAGCTATGCTTACAAACAAATTTGTTAATGCAAAATGTTGTCTCTTCATTCTAAATATCATTGTTTGAGAAAGAGAAGGGTGGGCTATTAAGTCACTTTTTGTACTTTGGAGATAATCATGTGGTTTGTGACCCTTGTTTCTAAACAAATTTTGGTAGCTTTGAGACATACATGAAGCATATATATAGAGAAGTCTCTGACCTACAAGATGGTCATGAATGCATAACTCAATTAAACCATAAAACGACTTCACTCACAACTGACTCATCCGACAATATTATGATGGCTTCTCTGTATGTATTTTTGGTGTAGAAGGCTATGTTATTACATGTACCTGCTCTGTTTGGCTCATTGTACTGTAGTGTAATGCCAATTGCTAAGAACTTTGCTTTCCTTTTTAAAATCATGAGCGATCTATTATTAACGGCTTGGAATTCTTTTCACAAAAGCATGCAAAGAGGAATCACCTCAGAGTAACCTTTAAGGAAATAATGGGGGGCTGGATAGACCAATAACTTGCCGCTTGGTCTACACCCATTTGGTCTACTCACATTTTGGCGGTCAGTTAAATCAGAATTTAGAGGCTTAGGATTAGGATTAGGGATTAGGATTAGTGTGTGGAGTTGGGATTAATAGTATGAGGGTTACGCTTAGGGTCTAGGGTTGGGGGTCATGTTAGGAGTTGGAGAAGTTCTAGGCATCATGAGGTAGACTAAATGGGATGTAGACCTAATGGGTGTACACCAATCGAACATAAAGCGATGAACCATACAGAGGTAATGGCATAGAGAGGAGTTACCAGAGCATATCAGGATGTCTGGATGACACTCTGTACATACATTACAATACATGTATGTAGAACCTTGGTCATTTGTAAAATGGCTTCTCATTACCCTTATTTATACCATCCTACTGATAAAGACTGACATTTCAAATTTGAATGATCACAAAACAATAAGTTTTATTTCAAATGATCTCGGAACATGTTTATTATTATATAGTTCTAACGAAATAGTAAGAAACAGATAACAGTGAAAGAGTACAATGTGGGAGATAGAGAGTCAGAAAAAGAGTAATACATGAGGGAAAGGTAAAAAGTATGTACATGTAGATGCGTACAGTATAGCTTTGCCTTTATCCCGGTATAGCTTTGCAGCTGCGTCAAAGGATTGTCTCATCAAGTATCAAGTACTGTACATGTGCAGATGAAAAGTACTATTTCGTAAAATTATCAAAGAACTTCAAAGAAATGAATAAGGAGAGTAAGCAACCCTGAAGAATGAACAGATGCCCACAAAATAAAAAATCCATAAAAAGATGAGAAAAGAGCTAAAGAGAGAGGAGGGAATTTGAGGGGACAGTGAAAGAAGGGGATATAGATTTTTACAAACATTGACAGATGTAAAGGTGTAGGCATCCTGAAGTGCAGTGAAACATTACATGAATTACAAGGATACTACATCTTCATACATCCATTTAATTATATTTGAAAGTTCACGATGATACAGGATTCAAATGATATAAGAAAACCCAACTGCTTTGTAGTCTCTCAAGCCTTTATAGACCCTTTGTTTTACAAATCTGTGTGCCTTAATTGAATTATCATTCTGTAACAAAAATTGAAAGCAAATATTTGTTATGTAAGCACAAATCTGATTGCTTTTGTTGCCCAAAATTTACAGTTGATTTGTGAACATCAACTACAAAAACAAAGTGAATTAAAGGGACTTTAGTTGCTCTGAGACATATCTCTCAACAAGTGATTTTCCAGTCCGAATCTTCTTGGGTAAGCTCTAAATTGATGTTTGCTATCCTTAATTTTGAGCCTGCAAAAGGGACACTACATGTACCACACAGGTAGCCTGGATGAGAATACCCCTGTAGTACATTGTATCACCGTATCGATCAAAGGAACGGGCATGACAAGAGTGGCAACTCATTACCTTCTATGAATAGAACTTAACTCATTACAAACTAATGAGAAAGGATGAATAAAAGATAACAGGCAAGAGAGATATGGGTAAAAAGAATAAGATAAAGAGAGAGAGAGAGAGAGGGTGAGAAGGAGAGGGAGATGTGTAGATAATATACCCTACCCTGTATGAACAAAGACCACAGATGACATAAAAAATAACTATTCATTATGCTCTGTGAATAGAGCTTAGCTCCTTCCAAACTTGTGAGAATAAAATAATAACAAAAGATGTTTGCGGAAAAGCAAGAAAGGAACGGGTAACATGTACAAAGAGGAAGATAAAGTGAGAGTGAGGGAGAGAGAGTAATTGAGAGAGGGGGAAAGAGGGAGAGTAATGTCAAAAGTGCCTTGTATGTATTGTATCAAATACATTGGATGACATAAAATGACTATTCATTATGCTTTGTAAATAGAGATTATCCAGTGAGAATGAATTAATAACAAAAGCTGTTTACAGAAAAAAAGAACAGGTATGTACAGTATAGAGACAGATACAGGGAGAGTGAGGTAGAAAGAGGAAGTGAGAGAGGGTAGAGCAAACCTCCTTGGGTAGAGAAACACCAAAAACTGTCCTGTACATATTATATTCTATCCAAGACCTCAGATGACGTAAATTGGCTACTTTGTTACCCCAGAGCTATGAATCGGTCAAATCTCCTTATAAACTATTTTTTTATGGAAACAGAAGAGATACAGACATAGAGAACAAAACAGAGAAAGGATCTAGATAAAAGAGAGAGAAGGGATGAGAAATGAAGAGTTTATAATACCCAAAACACCATTTTTGTAATTGTTTATAAAGGTTAAAGCACAAAATGTAACACAACATATTGGTTTTTAAATGATTCCTTACTCATTGCATATATATCAAAGTATAGAAGATACATTATTATATCATCCATTTTCTTTTTGTTATTGTCTTTCAGCAGGTTTAATCACAATTTTAAAATGGTTTTATTGTTTGTTTATTTAAACCCTTCAAATATATAAAGGAGGACATAAAGGAGCTTTACAGTAAATAGCAATGATGTGAGAGAGAGAGAGAGAGGAAGAGAGAAATTATAACACCATTGTGGGATTTCTAAAGACAAATTTGGAAGGTGGAGTTTGTTAATGAATGACATATAAGGTTCATGTTTGAAATGCTACATAAATTATATTCTATATGACTGGTATACTCCAATGTTCCACTTCAGTATTCAATCAATTCAGCATTTGTGTTTTTTAGGGCAAACTAATTATGTGTGTCATGGTGCATTGCAATATAAACATATGCCAGAGGCTGAACTACAAACCAATTATACTCTACATGTATTCCACTGAACTAAAACAATCATGGATAGAACTAGAACAATGTATGTTCATTCAGATGGACACAGAAAGGTGAAGCTGAATCAACTGCATTGATTTGAAACAGAATACATGGAAGTCCAGGGGATTATTAGAGCCCCGAAATGCCCAAAAGATCCTCCTTTTAAAAGTGGCCTGGCAAACCTTATAAATTGCCTTATTATTACATTCAAATATCGCTTTTAGCCAATAATCCAGCCTGATTTTGTAAATATATTTAACTAAAATTACAAAAAAACTCCTATCATATTTAGATTCTCCATGAAAAATGTTGAAAGTCAGTATAAAAGTCAAATTTTGTGCCTGTTTAAAGTCGGGACCACTATAATTTTTGAAGTTCGATGCAATACACATTTTCAGAGTGATGTGCTTATAAATCAAGACAAGCAGCCAACAAAATTAAAATTATATTTTTGTCTCCAAATTAGTGTGCTCAACCTCACACTTGAGTGAGCACACTGCATAGACGTATGCCGAAATCTTTTGTTACTGTGGGTGATGCAGTTGCATTTCCCAGCTGATGCTAGGGAAGTAAAGGAAATTCTTGCATATTTATGTCCAAGGCACACTTCACTGTCTGAATTTCTCCTAGCCTTCCGCGATTATCAGTTCAGTGGTGTATTCCTGCACCTGCTCTCCACCAAACAGGAAGCTCGTCTCATCTAGTGGAGACATACATAGGCGTACAGGCAAATTTAGTTCAGGGGGGGGGGGGGTGAGGTCTTTTGCCTGCATATTTTCACCTGGCAAGCTTGATGCCCCCCAAATGATACGATTGTTTAATCCCCAGATTACATGTTTTTGCCCAAATATGACAGAGCGTTGCCCCAAAATGACGTTATAATGTCCCAAAAGTAACATGATTTTGCCTGAATGAGGCATGAGTTTGTGCGAATATGATGTGGGTTTTGTCTGAATATGACATTATTTTGCTTGAATGACATGGTTTTTTCCCTAATTGAGCCTTTTGCCAAAACTACATGTATTACCGTTTACAAAACTCTCTGGGGACTGCACTCCCCTAGCCCCCCCCCCCCCTTGTACGTCTACGTTTGGAGACAGCTTTGGAAATGTCAATGTCAATCCATAATTCAATGATGAGAAGCGGTGACATTCGGTAAGTGAAGCAGAAGTTGCTCAGCTGCAGAAAATTGACTTCTTGTTCATGATGATGGCGACCCAGTACGCTTTCTTTAATTAATAATTATTTATTGTATTGTTTTGTATATATACAGACTTGCCAACCGTTCCGTTTTTAACGGAATTGTCCCGTTTTTAAAGTTTTTATAGCCATAAAAAACGGAACGTTCCGATTATCGATTTTTCTTTTTTTTCTTCTTTTTTTTCCTTCTCGGATATACATGTACCATCCGATATCTGTCCGTTTTTTCAATTGTAATCAGCAGGGCAGTGCCATGTTAGTCTCCAAACCGCTGTCAAGATGAAAGCCTTCAGATATCTCATCACAAATGATTCTTCTAAATTTGGCTCTTACCAGGTTTAATCTATTCATTAATCCTCTTACCATTTGTTTATTTGAACATTTTGTTACATGTAAAATACCTTACTTTAGCAATAGATTGGCAGGGTTCAACGTGCCATTTTCTGACTGAATCTATAGAATGGGGAAGGAAAAAAATTTTTTTTTCGGTTAACCGAAACCGTGAAAATGAAAACGTTTTTGCTGATGCTGGTCGGTTAACCGTCGTGTAACCGTTTCACTACAGCCCTAGTATGCACCAGATTGCACAATTGTAAGTCCAAAAATGCAAAACCTCCCTACCGTGGGAGGGGGGACACCCCCCTCCCACACCCTCCCCCCCCTCGGTCGCTCCGCTCCCTCGCAATCGGGTGTTCAGTTTTCTGACTTTTAAATGTTGGCAAGTATGTATATAGAGTGGATCAATTCTTTCATTGCTTTAATTAAAAGTTACTGCCATATCTTATTTTAGAAAGAAGATGAGTGCTTTTATTGCTGTAATTAATTAGTATCTGGTTCTTTTATTCATGTAATTGATAAAGTGGATCGATTCTTTCATTGATGCTTTATTATAAAGTTAGTTTCTTGTTTTGTAAAGATGATGGGTTAGTGCTTTAATTAGTATATGTACTTGTGATATCTTTATTATAAAGTACATGTAGATTGATTTGTTTATTGCTTGTTTTAATGGTGGACTTAAAATATGTATTGCCGTTCTAATTTAGAGGAAATGAAAACGACTTTGAACCAATAACATAATTTTGCATTTTGTTATTGTCATGTAGATACTTATTTAATACTACTTGTATGATTGTAACATGTTGCATGTTTGATAAAGTGGATTGATTATTCCATTGGTGTTATAATTATCAAATAGGGAGAGTGACCTAATTAACCAACTGTTATAACATTATTTTGCCCTTGGTATTCATTGTCTTTTATAAAGCTCATAATATTTGAATTACAAGTAATTACTGATGTACTCCAATATTCGATTGCTGCAATGAATTGATTAATGTTTGGCAAAAAAATGCTGAACTTTTTTTGTAATGCATAATTCACACTGAAAAGTGTGTTTTCATTAATGAAAGACTAATGCTAGGAATACCAACATCGATGATGTGATAACGCAAACATTAACAGTCCCGTAGATGCATGTTACATCATATATTTATATAAATTCATAAACAAAGCTAAAGAGTAAAATTCATGTTGTTAAATTACTTAATTAAAACATATGCAAACTTGTACATTTGTTTCTTATGTGAAATTTGCATTTAAATGTTCTGATTTTTTATTTTGTAGACTTTTACTGGGAATTCCAACAGTGATGATGTAATGAAACAAACATTACCCAGTCTAGTGTAGGCCTATTTAATCACATAAACAAAGCTTGCGAGTAACGCTCATGTTATTGATTTTTTTTTTTCTCCGGTGTAATTTACATTAAAACATTTTTATTTGTATATTATTCAGACTTTTACTGGGAATAGCAACAGCGATGACGTTATGAAACAAACGTTTCCCAGTCCTGTGGAGGCCCGATACATCAGGTTCATGCCAGACACATACAGCAGTGCCATATCCATGAGGGTGGAACTATACGGATGTATAACAGGTATGTAAATACTGTAATAATAATAGTAATAGAGATTTATATAGCGCATATTGCAAAAAGCCTCTAAGCGCTTAAACATATTTACATAAAAATTGTAAATCAATGAAGCCGCGAGCTATCGAATCTGGCAGATTCTTTTTCAGGCGAAGAAATGAGTTGTCATTTGTTCGCCTGAAAAAGAATCTGCCAGATTCGATAGTCGCGGCTTTATTGATTTACATTTCATTACACTTGCCTTAATTATTGTGGACAAGCAGTTTTCAGCAGCTTTTTACATTTACATACAAATTAACAAAATTAACAAAACTAAATTTTACGGTATAAAACATACATACAATCGGTGCTGGCCTGAAATTTAGCACAGGCCCACTAAAAGTGAGCTTTGGGCCACCACATGTATTGATATTACTTGCATGACCTGGCAACCAGAATGAACACATTTATTTCTTTGTTTTGTTTTTTCTGGCAAGCAAAATTTATGAGAAAACTAGACCACCGAGAATAAAGGTTAATTTCTACCATTGGTTAAATACAGTCAAACCTGTCTATAAAGACCACACAAAGGAGACAACAATTTACAGGGCGCCGTTGTAAAGCAGTTTTTTAACTGAATGACCTACCCTGTATTTTTAAAGAAGACAAGAATAAATGATAATAAAATAATAAATAAATAAATAAAACAAGGTGGTCTTCATAGCTTCATTTACACGCAAAATGCTTACTAAGGAGAAAGGGTAGTCTTTCAAGATGCTAAAGCAGTCGCTAAAGCAGATTCGCCTGTTAATCATTTGTATAAATCAAAGTACAAACTGGAGGGCTTGAGAGTAGCACTTGGTTCCAGCCACAAAAAGGGTTTAATGCAATTATTTTCTTGCCTAACTAGGTTATCCAGGAAAGGAAATATAAATCAATGCAAGATTCAATTGTTCATCTTAGCAAAATATTAATTCAAGAATATTTTGCCTGTGTACTTAATATCCCTGTGTATGTATGCCCATGCATGTTTGTATTCATTTATTATTCAAATGTGATTGTAATTATTTACTATGTTATGGGGACTACCCTACTCAAGCTACATTATATGTAGTTTCTTATAGTCACCATTTTTCTTTAAGTATGAATTTATATTGAAATGACAGTTTGTAATCTTGATTTACACGCATTTTCGTAATTAAAAGAAATCGACTGACCTGAACTTAACTGAGCTATTGTTTTTTCCTCGCAGGTGCATGCAGTGCCACATTTGACGGCACCAACTACATGAAATGGGACCTCACTCGTCCGAGGGACATGCTCAACTTTGAGGAGGAACTGATGGAGTTCTACTTCTTGACCAGCGAACCGAACGGCATCATCTTGTCCGGCTACGGAACTCAGGGAGATTACATCGTCATTGCACTCATGGAAGGGAAATTGCAACTTTCATTCAATCTAGGTATGCATTATGAAACGTTTTTGGGGGTATATTTTAATCTTACAAATCATTAATTTTCATTAATTGACAAATCTCATATATGAGAAAGAAAATTACTCTAATGGTACATTGAGAGGTTTCAAAGTTCTGATTTAAGATCTGAATTACTTGAGGTTGATATTAATTTTTTGTATTCATTTTTAAATGTATTTTGTAAGGTTGAAAGAACATACCGTAAAACTCCGTGTATAAGGCGCACCCGTGTATAAGGCGCACCCCCAACTTTCTAAAAAAAAAAAAAAAAAAAAAAAAAAAAAAAAAAAGTTTTTTTTTTTTTTTTTTTTTTACAAAACTTCTGCTCATGAATATTCATGTTTTCATTAGATAGCAATGCTCATTAAATATGCAAAATGCTAAATTCATTAATAACTGTTTTTTAATGAGAAAAATGTATGACCGCTGGTTAGAAAATTGAATATTAAATGAATGCTGCTACTCATGAACATTGAATAATCAATTAGTTGCAGTGTAACTGCTTACAAAACTTGTATTTTGTTTTACTAACCACTATCATTTGTATGTAGGAAAAAGGTATATGTTGATAAATGTTCCCCTCACATCAAGCTCTTGTCATGCCTTATTTTTTTTTTTTTTTTTTTTTTGCTGTACCTGTGTATAAGGCGCACCCCCGACTTTGAAATTTTTTCCGACGGAAAAAAGTGCGCCTTATACACGGAGTTTTACGGTAATAACAATTTCATGTAAAAAGAATATGCAAGGCACAGTCAGTAAATGCTTCAGTTGTCATGGAACAAATGATTCCTATTCATGTTAGCTTTGGCGCAAAATGATAAGTCATATATTTTCCCTGCACATTAGTATTAGAATACTTTGTTATATAAGATACACATTTGTTGAAAAATTCTTCATGCCATCTCTTCTGCCACAAGATAGTTTTATCAATGCAAACAAAAAAATAATTGCAGATTGTGTTTGGGGGAACAAACTAAAAAAAAAAAAAAAAATTATCTCTCCTTTTAACCCGTTCATATTGCAGGAACAAACAGCCTGTATAGTGACGGCAAAGCGAACCTGACAGTTGGCAGTCTCCTTGACGACAATCACTGGCATCGTGTACGCTATGTCAGGGACAGACATCAAATCAAGCTCTATCTGGATGGAACGAAGGTCAGAGGTGAAGCCATGGGGGACTTTGAAGACTTGAATCTTGACAAAGAAGTAAGTAATTAATTAATTTCAAACTACTTATATTGTCGCTTAAATTCCTCAGAAATATGCATTGGGTTGATTGTTAAATCACTGGCATTGTTTGTTGTATGTTTAAAGGGACTTAGTAACATTGTCCAAATCCTCAAAATGAAATTTTAATTCTAGCGGTTCCATCATACCTTGTTGTATTCATATTAACAATAAAATCATGGGACCAGTTTTGGTTTTTCAAATTTCCCTTTCGTTACAAAGATATGTACGATTGAAGTATTCAGATAAGAAAAACTGCCCCGGAGTTTTTCTTACCGTGTACACAGTGAGTGCAGTGAGTCAGTGAATATCACTTTGCATTTTCGCTCATTACTTGGCCATGCAATGTCCATTTGACTTGTGGACATATGAGATAACAACAATATACATTGCATCCCCTTCATCACTTTTTGCACATGTCAACAAAGTTACTAGATCCCTTTAATAGAGGGAAAGTCATTACATAAAAAAATCACCTCTAGATGGTGCAAAGGTCAAAATCAGATGCATTCTTAAAGTTTACTTCGCAAAGTATGTGCATACCATATTTGGTTGCTCTATTGTTTTACTTCACCATGTCTATTGCATTGATTGTAATATGCTTATTTTTAATTTTTGTTATTATAGATGTAAATAAAAAGCCTTTGATAGGCTCCCTGTAGTTGAGATCTCAAGGGGGCCTATGAGTCCTTTAAGTCCTAGGAAAGTCTCATGAAGCCCAATAGAGTCTTTTAACTCTTTTTAAAAGGATTTAGCAGTCTGTCAGCTATTCATTCACACTTGGTGAACCTGTTGGTTATGACTCGTGCTATGTACTGGTGTAGCAAGGATTTTTCAGTACAACACATAATTTCTTATCCGTGTATGAAACATTTGCTAACTGTGTATTACATCAGATAAGAGTGAGAAGGACATTCAATCGTATTTTGTTTAAAGTTAGTTTTGCATAAAATCTTGAAGGTTGGAACCTTCTCTATAATACATTAATGCCAGATTTTCAGATATGAATTATTTCTATTTTGGGGAATATTCATCAAAAGAAAAGATAGCTATATTTAGCTTTTACATACATGTACATATAGTGACTTTAATAGCACCTATCTCTTTTTAATGAGGTATTAGAATACCCCAACTTGTTATTGTACATAATCTGTACACCTATGAAGTAAATCCTTGGCTGAAATAAGCCGGAGAATCTGTACGATGCCTCCTAGCTTCATGACAGTCATGTAGTGTCGTGAAGTGAATTGATGGCCTGTGAAAAATAGCGCCCAGGGAGGGTAGTTAAACATGCTCATAATCTTCTCTGCCTGTGTATCGCACATTTGCTTTACATGTATGTGTATCACACATAAGCTGTAGTCCTGATGTATGAAATAACTCCTTGGCTGAAATAAGCCAGAGAATATTTATGTAAGATGTGTCTAGCTTCCTGACATTTGCTATATGTGTATCACACATAAGCTGTAGACCCCATGTACATGTATGAAATATCTCCTTGGATGAAATAAGCCAGAGAATGTGTAAGATGCCTGACGGACGTGATGTGGCGTGAATTGATGGCCTGTGAAAATAGCTCCCAGGGAGGATAAGTCAAACATGCTCATAATCTCCTCTGCCTAAGCTTAGACGTGACGACTTTCACATCTGTGGAACACCTGAAGGACTGATTTACATGTATCACCCACATGGCTTATCACTTTCATGCCCTTGATATAAACAAGCGTCAAGCTTTCCTTGAAATGTTGCTATGAGCAGAGTTCTGAAGTCATGATGCAGTTTGCTTTTCTTTCTTGTTTTGCAAGAAAAATATTTACACTGTTGTGAAGAGTATTTATTTTCTGGTTACAAATCAGTGAATACATTGGATAGTCATTCTTTGTAAATTTGTTTGTATTTTTTTTCTGTTTGTTGTTTGAATCTGTGGCACAACAATATTTTACATAGATTGTCTGTCTGTGTGATCACTGGTTACTATGTAAAAGAAAAACAAGTCAGTCTACCTTTTAACCATCAATAAATGATAATAATAACGGTTATTTTTGATATAGTGCTATTCAAGTGAATATCATAGTGCTTTACATTATTACCATTACACTGGTCACAAATACACACTGCAATCATTCCTTCTCACATTTTCCACTCCCTAGGGAGTATTCCAGCCAGTCGGCTGTTAGGCACACACAGTGCTAGGGAACCATGTTCCCACCCTTCTGGGTCCCCATTTATACACCTGTGTAAGGTGCTCAGCAATTGTGGATAGTGAACATGATTTTACCCTTAAAGTTCTCTTTATTTTATTGTTACTTTTTGAATAAGGGCATGTTTGCATTGATTTCTTAAAAGTGGTGTAATTGAATGATTATTTTAATGTTACACCTCAATGTACTCTTTTAAACCCCCAGCTTACACTAGGAGGTGCATCCGACCAGGCCAAAGTGCTCTACAACATAGAGAACAACTTCAAGGGCTGCGTTCAGAACATACTTATCAGCGTATTGGTATTCCTTTTGAATAAGGCCATGCAAACAATGATTTCTTAAAACGAGTGCAATTAATTTATTATTTTCATGTTTTATTCATTTCCATGTAAACCCCCAGCTTACACTAGGAGGTGCATCTGACCAGGCCAAAGTGCTCTACAACATTGAGAACAACTTCAAGGGCTGTGTTCAGAATGTGCTTATCAGCGAGTCCACGGACACATCCCTGCTGGGCATCGCACTGGACTTCGTCAAGGAGGTCGTCGTCGGTGGGCGTCTGGGGTTCTCAATGGTGGGGACGCTGCAGCAGGGATGCAGCAGCTCAGCTACGACGTCGATCACCTTCCCAACGACTGAATCGTACCTCAAGTGGATAGTACAGGGTTCTTCCAATAACTTCACGTGAGTTTGCTTAAATTGAATTATTACTAAATGAATGTAAAGATGACGATATAAAGTAATAATGGCTATGATAATAGTGATTAAAATACAAATATGATTGGTAATACTTATAATAATAATCCTGATACGACGATGGTGATCAATGATAATGAAGATGATGATGATGATGACGACGGCGACGACGACATCAACAATGCCGATGAGACAAATGATGATTTAACTGAAGATATCAGTTATTTTGTGATCACTTAGTACAATTTTAAAATGCAGAGCTGTTGATTTGTTAGATACATGATAGAATCATACATCTAGCTAAGTCAGAAAGAGAGCAACAATACTGTATGTTTACGGGTGTGTTTTCTCATCAAGAGGTCTAAACACATCAAAATCATATGTATATAATTATAGTTATCTTTTTCTTCATCTTGAAATATATCATCTCTGTGAAATATTAAGCATATGGAGATTACACACAGTACTTATAAAAGTGTGATGTGAAAAATGTGCGTTACAGTTATCATGTCTGTACTTATTGATATGATATGCCGTTAACTAAATGACTAAGTGGTATTCTAATGTATACATGTAACTTTGATATTGCATATTATCTGAACATTGATGAGGAATTGATAGCATCCATTTGTAAGCCTTCAACTTGTCACGGTTCTGATATGCACTATGTGTATGATTAGATTAGCACCTGTTGGGGAAGAATTTTACAATAATACAATCCGGGCTCCACAACCCCACTTGCCCGTTTGCCTGGGGCAAATGAAAATCGGTGGAGGGCAAGTACAATTTGAAGTCATTTGTCTAACTAGGGCAACTGGGCAAGTAGTTTGGATCCAAATTATTATGAGAAAATGTATGAATTCTACAAGATTTGGTAAATTTTCTAAAGCATCTCCATGAAAACTCTCTTTTGGCATCGAGGCAATCTGCCTACAGGCCTTCATACAGTGTAGTGACATCATTGACAAGGGTCCAGAATGATCTGCTCCAATCGCTTGATGATGGAAATGAGGGAATCCTTGTGCTGTTAGACCTCAGTTCGGCATTTGACACCTTGGACCACGGAATGCTTCTACATAGACTGAAAGTAATCTTCGGTATCTCGGGTATTCCTGCCAACTGGTTTGCATCGTATCTGCATGACAGGGAACAACGAGTGATTGTGGATGGTGAACTGTCAGAACCGGGCCCTATTCACTGAGTTCCACAGGGATCCGTCATTGGTCCGCTCCTATTCATATGCTACACAACTCCTCTCCAAGAAATCATAGAACGCCATGGAGTTTCGTGCATGATGTACGCGGATGACCTACAACTCTATGTGTCAGCAAAGACAGGAGAGCGACATCAATCTATAGCAAAGCTAGAGGCTTGTCTTCATGACGTGCGGTGTTGGATGAAGACAAATCAGCTCGTCCTGAATGACAGCAAGACGGAGGTTCTACACGTAACCTCACACAAGAAGCGATCACAAGAAATACCTCCTGTAAATGTGGGCGAGACTCAGGTCTCATGCACTGGTGCAGTGAGGGATCTTGGAGTTACACTAGACAGTCATCTTTCTCTACGCCAGCATATCAACACGACATGTCGCAACGCCTCGTTCGCACTTTACAGAATCGGCAAAGTGCGCCATCTCCTCGACAAACAAACAACAGAAATTCTAGTCCACTCATTTGTTAGCTCTCTACTGGATAACTGCAACTCTCTCCTGTTTGACATTCCCCAAAAAGACATAGCTAAACTTCAACGAATCCAAAATTCTGCTGCCCGTCTAGTATCACGATCAACGAAGCGCACTCACATCACTCCGGTCCTCAAAGAATTACACTGGCTACCCATCTCCTCGAGAATACAATACAAGCTCCTCATCACGACGTTCAAAGCAATTCATGGAACATGCCCCCGCTACCTGTCTGACCTCATTACTCCGTATGTACCAGCCCGACAACTCCGTTCCTCATCTCAACATCTCCTCACCACACCAGCCGTACGAACAAAATCATTTGGTTCAAGGACTTTCTCCAGTGCTGCCCCCAGACTCTGGAACTCTCTTCCCAGCCTCATCCGCTCTGCACAAACCATTGAACAATTCAAGTCACAACTCAAATCGTATCTGTTTTCTAATGCCTTTTAATAAGTATGATATAAGTATGTTTGTATGCCCATTCATGTAATTTTGTGTTAATGTATATATGCCTAAATTGTGTATTATAATGTTTACAAAATTAATTTGCTTATGAATTGAATGTTAATACAATTGCTCTTATTTTTTGCTTGTAAAGCGCATTGATAGTTCTCACCAGTTCTGAAATGCGCTATATAAAAATCAGCTATTATTATTATTAAATAAAATGGAAACAACAACAAATATTTGTTCAATCTTAATCCTCTCCTTTAACAAAACTGCAATTATGGATCAGACTTGACATGAAAGAAAACACGATTTTCCGACATTGTCAATTTGATATTCTAGTTGCGTGTTTTCAGGACACCGAAAATATGACTTGCATACCTTCAACATTCAGAAATTCTGTTAACCTTGTATTTTTACTGTATTGTCCTAAAAAAACAAAAACATTCAGAACTAATTTTCTTCTGCAGTTTCACTTGGATCTGCATGAAGGCCCAATCCTATTAATATACACATAATACCAATAGCATATTCTAGTTAGTGTTTAGCATTATCCTGGCGTTTGTAGAGTATGTTGTAATTCCCCTAATTAGGTCACAAGGCTTTTTCCCCTATTGTGGACATAATTTGTGTCAATTAGTCTTTGACCTTTTAAATTCCATGATGTGATGATAAGTGAAGTAGAGCATGAGATCTCTACACTTCTATAGTTCTATTATTCATATTCATTGTTCCCAAATTAGCACTGATATATGATAAATGAAAGATGGAATAATGTACATTGGAATTTTCAGGATAGTTCCTGGGTATATTTTCATGACATCAAATTCAAGTGCTCAAATATTTTGCAAATGTCTGAATGTCTATAATAACTAACCTAATAATAACCCATTTATGACTGATCCCAAAAATACCTGGGCTTACATGATTCTAATAATGGAGATTGCATGTTATACCAACATCTAAAGAACCTAGTCCACTTCTCAAAAAGAGTATGGTGTTATCCCTGTTGACTAGTACATCACATCACAACCAAATCAAAGTGACAGAATAGTCGGCAAGTTGATTGTGGTCACTATTCGGAAGAAGAAGAAGAAGAAGAAGAAGAATCGTCTTGATTGGGTTAAATCCAATGAGTCAGTCTTGTCCTGGATTATGCATATTAACAGCTGTGACAAAAAGTTTTTTTTTTATTGTTTAAAATCTCATGTTGACAAATAGTTAAGACCTAGTATCACTGGGATTTAAATTTTTCAAATGTATATATATTGCAGATGCTTTCACTGATGACATACACTAAAACTTCACACATATATTCATTTGAACATGTGTTCAAGCCATAAAATTTGAACAAAATCGTAGAAATTAATTAATTCATCATGTAATATGCACCCATAATCATTATCTGAGTTGAAAATGTCTTAATTGTCATCATCTTATAACATATTAAAACAAAAATTTATATCAGTATTATTAAAATGTTAGTTTAGTTCTGATTGAAGATTATTAAATTGTTGTTTCTGCAGGGTCCATGTGAGATTCAAGACAGTTGATGAAGAGACGCTTATCCTGTACAAAGCTATGAATAGTGGCTTCATTTTGATTGGGCTCGGGGAAGATATCCGAAATAAAATAATTCATGCTTATAGTGATACAGTAGTCATACAATATATTGTTTCCATTTTTGTCTCTAATCTTTCATATCTGCAGGGTCCATGTGAGATTCAGGACGTTTGACGAGGATTCCCTTATCATGTACAATGCTATGAATAGTGGCTACATAGCGCTTGGTCTCAGATCATCAGTCTTTGTGGTAGCCATAATGGATGGAGGAAACCAAGCAGTTGACACTCCGGCAGGTATGAAATAAGACCCTTAAAAAAAAATTAAAACAACATACTACTCTTTATAATTGATTCTAGGGTTAGGGTTACAACTTTTTATACTCACTGTACAATCAATTGTTACCTTGTACAATGCTATGAATAGTGGCTTCATAGCAATTGGTCTTTGATTATCAGTCTTTGTGGTTGCCATAGTGGATGGAGTAAACCAGGCAGTCGAAGACCCTCTTTTGATTTAATAATCTTTTGATTAATTCCAAACTTATGTCACTCATTTTACAATAATGTTATTGCCTTGTACAATGCTATGAATGGTGGCTTCATAGCAATTGGTCTTTGATCATCAAGTCTTTGTGGTTGCCACAATGGATGGAGTAAACCAGGCAGTCGACACTCTGGCAGGTATGAAATAAGACCTGCATGACTTCCCAGAGTAGTTTGAAGTTCTTAACAGTGATATCCTCATGTATGGTGATGCCATTTCCTTTCAGTCAACAACATTTCTGAAGAAGTCGTTGACGAATGCGGAAGGAAAAGAGCTTGAAAATGATTCTGCAAGGGTCAATTATCTGTTGAGCTCAGGTTGACTCCGATTCTGTTGGCGATGTTGCACACTGCCTCGTTGGTGTCTTTTTATCTGGAGCCTAGGGCACCCCGAAGATGCAGAGGCAGTTCCTCCTGGAATACTGGTCTAGATTCTCCAGTGATGTCTGCAGCTTGGAGATGATGTGACTCTGGGTGCTGACTTTCTTCGCTAGAGCCTGGATCTTGTGCGCGTTGACATCGTTGTCGACACTCGGGTCCACCGTTGAGAACTCTAGTTGCTCACATCGTTATGAGAGACTGTTGCCTACGTCATTGACTCGAGACTGGATGTCAAGACACAGTTTGTCGGTCTGCTTCAGGGATGTTTCAAAGCTTGAGAGTTTCTTTTCTACTGCCTGTAGGAATTCTGGACTTTCTAGAATAATTTTTCAGTGACTTTTTACCTCTGGCCATTTCAATGAAAAATGTACAGTTTAATAGTACCAAGTTAGTTGTACTATGGTCTTTAGTATGTAGAGTCTCTGTTTCCATTGACAGTGTACATACGGTAAGATTGGCAACAGCTAACACAAAAACAAGTGCATGGGCCTGTAGAATGGATTCCAACAACTGGCAACAAATGCGAGGTCATACAATTAGTAAATTCACTAGTAGATTTTTTAGTCTAGAGTTCGAATGGAGCTTAAAGTAGATTAGATTAAGATTGAAATGTTTTAAAAAGTAATGTAAACAATTTGTTTTATTATTCTTATTTTATGACCTGAACAGGATATGGTCTAAATGACGGTCTGTGGCACAGAGTGCGTGTAGAGGTGGCAGCAGGCAGGGTGCATATCACGGTGGATGGAATAGAGCAGGAGACGGCTAGGAGTACAGGCTTCGTATCAACGTCTACAGAGTTCTACATCGGCGGCTCCAGTAAGTCACAAACAAATCATAAATAAACAAACCTTACCTCATTTAGCAATATTATTATTGCACTATTGATATTGTTCTTTTCTCAGCAATTTAAAACATGTTTGAATAGAGAGACATTTAGAAGTACAAGCTTCGTGTCAACATCCACAGAGTTCTACATCGGTCGCACCAGTCAGTCACACAAACACCTAAATAAAACACAAATAAACAACCTTACATCAGCAAAATTATTATAGTATTGTACAATTTCCAGTGTTTCCTACTTAAAGCATGTTTAAATAGAGAGATTTCTAGAAGTACAAGCTTTGTTCTATATCGGTGGCACCAGTAATTCAGAACTAAATCTTTAACAAGTAAATAAACTTACATCAGGGGCCCATTTCATAAAACTTTTCCATTTGTTGTAAGTGTCCAATTATGGTAACTACTATGGCAACAGCCAATCAGCATCAATCATTTTAGCTGTTGCCATGGTAGTTACAATAATTGGGCACTCGCAACATTTGGTAAAGTTTTTTTTAATGGGACCCAGGGCTCACAATTAGCACTGGCACATTGGCCACCCAATTCTGGTTATGGGTAAGTTCCCATTCGACTTGCTTGACCAGGCCACAAGGAAAAAGCTTTCTAGTATTGAAACAAAAAATATTTTTGTCTTATTTAAATTTCTAGTATTTCTAGTATTGCAAGAACACATCATCAAAATCATTGCAAAGAGTTGCTATTATTGTTTACTCAGCAATTAAAACTGCTTGGATACAACAACAGTATGTGATAAATTATGAATCATTAGTTATATGCTATATTCATTAAAAAAACACTTATTAAAGGAGAAATATGTGAAAAAGAGTTTTCTGCTTCTATGAGTACAATTTAAACAATGTCAGTCACAAGAGATGTGCTGAGGTTCTGAATTATTTTGATCAATTCAGACGGAGTGACTTTTCCCCATTTAACTGTATCCTCCTTTTTAATGCATGTCTGTCAGAAAAAAGGGTTGTTTGATACAATAGCAGATATAATATCTAGATCCATATCCAAACATGTAATTTTTCATTCATTTCCCTTCTCACAGCTTTGTCAGTATCCAGTACTGCGCACCTTCCAGGTTTCAGAGGTTGCGTCTCGGAGCTGTATCTCCAAGGCTCCATGGTTGACTTTGCAACCCTCGAGTCGTCATCCCTACCCTCTGGTGTGGTCAATAACATGGTGCAGGTTGATACTTGCGGCTTAGATGACTGGTAAGTAGAAAATATGATAGACTTATTAGTTATATCTCTCTGTGGTGATTTTTTTTGGGAGGGTTTAGCCGTTTTGGTAAGCTATATCTCCAAGGCTCATTGGTCGACTTTGCAACCCTCGAGTCATCATCCCTACCCTCTGGAGTGGTCAATAACATGGTGCAGGTTGATACTTGCGGATTAAATGACTGGTAAGTAGAAAATATGATAGTGATGAAAATTTGTTTTGGTTTAGCTGTGTTGGTAAGCTATATCTTCAAGGTTTGGTGGTAGATTTTGTAACTCTTTAATCATCATCCATATACCCTCTGGTGTGGTCAATAACATGGTACAGGTTGATGCTTGCAGTGTACATGGTAAGTTCTCTGTAATGAAAACAAATTTCAGTTTAGCTGTGTTAGTAATCTCCAAGGCTCAATGGTTGACTTTGCATCACTTGAATCATCATCTGTACCCTCTGGAGTGGTCAATAACTTGGTGCAGGTTGATACTTGCGGCTTAGATGACTGGTAAGTAGAAAATATGATAGACTTTGAGCTCGATGTAATGAAGAACAATTCAGTTTAGCTTTGTTGGTAAGGTATATCTTCAAGGTTCGGTGGTAGATGCTCGAACCCTTGAGTTATCATCTCTACCCTCTGGTTAGTTCAAAATAACATAGATTTTGAGCTTTATGTAATTAAAAACAATCCTAATTGGGCTGTTGGGTTTTAAGTTTTGTAAAATCTTAACAAAATTGTGGCCTAAAATTGCCTTCAGTCGAACCTGTCTTAGCAGCCACCTGCCAATAGCAGCCAACCTGTCTATTGTGGCCACCAAAACTGATTCCTTGCAGATAATCACAATGTTATGGAAATGTTATGTTACAATGTTAAAGAACCCGTCTATAGATGTCACCAGTCTACAGTGGCCACTTTTCTTGTTTACCATAGGTAGTTGCCTTATTACAGGGTTCACACAGGGCCTGGAAAACGCGGAAGGTCATGGAATTTGACTTTTATGTTTTCCGGGCCTTGAAAATCAGGGAAATTGTAAAATAATCTTTTTGGTCATGGAAAGTCATGGAATTTCATTTTATCTTCATTTCTTCAATACTGAAATACAACCAATTTGTTTAAAAAAGAACTGAAAGAAGTTAAAGAACCTTGTTTACCGTTGTGAGAAGTCATGTGAAAGTCATGGAATTCTTGCTCGGAAGGTCGTGGAAAGTCATGGAATTTGACTAAAGCTGCGTTTCCATTAGAGCGAATTTCCGCCGTGAACATTCGCACCGACCAAATCAGTGTTATTCATATATGATGACATAAATGGTACCCTGGGGTACCAAACGAATATCCGCCATTTTGTTTAATTATTTATTTATTTTTTAGGGCTGTACCGGGGTATAGCGTGCATACAAGCGCGCGCTGCACTGCATACACAATGCAATACGGTTGTGCTTCGAGTGGACACAAGATGGCGCTACACAACGCGGTACCCCGGGGTACAACGGTGTGTGTCATCATATTATTCATATATAGTATTCATATTACATGGCGCATATTCGCAAGCGAATTTTTCAAATCGCTCCTCAGAGCGATTTTTTCAATAATTCCCTGTGAAAAAAAAAAATTTGCCGCGGAAATTCGCTCTAATGGAAACGCAGCTTTAAGTAAGGGTATCAACCCTGTATTATTGCAAACTTATTGCCGATTCTTTTTTGTATTAATTACTCTACTTCTACAGGTGCAGTCCAACTCCCTGTGAGCACGGAGGCAAGTGCACATCGGACTGGGACACGTTCGTCTGTGACTGTACCGACACGGGATACATCGGCGCTGTCTGCCATACAAGTAAGTACAGTCAAACCTGTCTTATTGGCCACCTGTCTATAGCAGCCCACCTGCCTATAGTGGCCATGACAAGTTATCCCTGGAAGAGAAAAGCAATGATATGAATCCTGTCTATAGAGGTCACCTGTCTACAGTGGCCACCTTTATTGTTTCCCATGGGTGGTCACTATACACAGGTTTAACTGTACTAGGAATATTACCACCCTCCCCCTCCTTACTATAACTCATACCTCGACTGTACTACATTTTAGAAATACCAGCAAAAGAAAGAACAACAACAACAGTCTTTTCCATTACTACCACATTTCTTTTTAGAACTACCCAAGAAAGAATCCAACAGTCCTTCTCAGGATTCTCCAATCCCTCCCATCTTACATGGTGCAATGGCAAGACGACTGTATATAAATATTAGTTTGCAGAACTTTGCATTATTCTGTCGATTCTTGTGTTTATTTATTTGCTCACTTAGAAAAGATAGCAGCATATGTAGCACAAAGTAGATTGAGATTGAGCACAATCTTCCATATTTCTGAAAATTTAAAAATCTCCATTTGTGCATGGTAGAGTTGCTGTTGTGACTTTGTAAAATTTATTCACTTTTAATAAACCTTTACCTCCACAGGTGATTATTACCATCTATGCGAGCACATTGGCCAGAACGGAGAGGATACGGTAGACATTGACGGCAGCGGTCCCCTTCCTCCATTTGTCATCAACTGCAACATCGATGGTATGCTTTATACATCGGCTTTTTACATTTTTAATTTTACATTTTATTAAATGTTTTGGAGAAAGAATTTTGTTATGGTACTCATTCACCGTCAAATGTATTTTTTAATTATGCGAGGTGTATGATGCAACAAAAAATAAAGAAAAAGGAGAGAGAAAATTCAGAATACTTAGTATTCAAGAAAACCTTTCATATACTTTTCAATAAATACAAGTATTCACAATCGGGAGACTCGAGATAAACCATCTTTTCCCGCGACTAGTATTCAGTTCAATATATATGTCATGAATGAGGGTGTGTAAAGCATGAGTGCACTATAAAGTAGCACCTGCTGGAATGCCTCCCAGGGAGTGGAGAGAGTGCACAATAAAGTGCGGATGTGTATCCGATGGCCGAGGTAAAAATAATATTCAAATGCACTGAAGAGGCTTACCTGGATAAATTAAGGAATTTACTTAGCAATTTCCTACAATAAGAAATTCACTTTGGCTGTATTCAAATTTGATTTTAAACTTTTACTGAAGTGTAAAAAGTAAAATACCTCATAAAAATGTAACATAACAATTAAGGTAAATGCTCAGTCAAATAATGGAATCCTAATTTTGGCTGTATAATTTTCTATAATTCTGTCATTTATATTTATGCTTTATATTGAAGACCACTCTTTTTGTTTTTTTCCTCTCATTCGATAGTTGCTACGGTGAACCACTGGACAGAGATCAGTCATGAAACGGATGTTGAAATTGACTTTCCCAGTCAATATACAACACCAGGGTTTTGCAAGAAGAGAATAGAGTACTCCTCTACAATATACTATTTAGTGCTCTTTATTCAACTCTACCCTCTATAATTGTTTTTTTTCCCTCTCATTCAATAGTTGCGACAGCGTACCACTGGACAGAAATCAGTCATGATACGGAGGTGGATATGGACGTTCCCAGTCAATACACAACACCAGGGTCATATCAGAAGAGAATAGAGTACTCGGCTACGCTAGACCAGATCGACGAGCTGACAAAATCGTCAGAGATGTGTGAACAGTACATCAAGTATCAGTGCACAAGATCCATATTGCTCAATTCACCAGGTAAGTGTTACTTTTCTCTTCAATCAGCTTATCCATAAGCTAGAAACATTATTTTATATCAACATTTTATTAGAATTTTGTGGTGAGAAAAATGAATGAGTGAAAGAAAATGAATTTACTGACTAGTGAAATGGATTTGTAGAATTAATTCCCCATTTGTATATTGTTATGATTTCTTTATTTGATTTTGTTATAACATGCATTCTCCATTCTGCTCTTGAAGGGTTAATAGAATGAAAATACATAGTGTAATTGCATTTGCTGATTTGCTGATGAATATGCAGATTGTCTTATGGTTAATTGATCTAGCATGATTGTAGCACAAATTATGAAATCTTTGATTGCGAAAGATATGGGCACTTAGACCCCGTTTACAGTGAAAAAAAGGCCGGGCCGAGCCGCGGCTCGGCCCGGCCTTTTTTTCACTGTAAACGCTCAAAAGGCCAAATGCGGTACCAAAAGTGGCCGCGCATTTGGCCCCGCTCTGGAGGTTGTCTCGGCCGCGGCTCGGCCCCGCTTTTTCTCACTGTAAACGCACGCAGGGCCAAATGCGGTACCAAATATGTGACTACGACAAGATATTGAAAGGGCGGCCGGGCCAAGCCCACCCCTGTAAACGCACAAAATTGGGGGGCCGCGGCTCGGCCCGGCCCTGCACTGTAAACGGGGTCTTAGTCACCTTTTGATCTTCCAAGATAATTATGTTTTATGTTTTGGGAGCCTTGAAGAAACCAAATTGTAATAGTTCTCTTTTTACTTTTGATACATATTTCCAAAATTACAAAATAATTATGATCTGAAAATATGGTATCCCATAGAGGAGGCTTCGATCCACCTTTCAATATGATTGTAGCACAAATTATGAAATGGTTATTAAACTTGTATGTTATTAAACATAATTGTTATTTGTTGTAGATGGTGATCCATATGGATGGTGGGTGAGCAGACATGACCAGATGATGGTCAACTGGGGCGGGGCAGCGGCTGGTACAGGCAGGGTAAGAGTCTAGCAATTCTCCTTTTTTTGCCTCCGCCAACGAAGTGGCCGGAGGCATTATGTTTTCGGGTTGTCCGTCCGTCCGTCCGTACGTACGTCCGTCCGTCCGTCCGTCCGTACGTACGTCCCGTTTTCGTTCTCGCGATATCTCAAGAACCGGTTGACGGATCAATTTCAAACTTAGTATGAGTGTACATGTTGGGGTGACAATGATCTGATTAGATTTTAGGGGTCATGAGGTCAAAGGTCAAGGTCACAGGACTCAATATATATGCAAAAATGCCTCGTTCTCGCGATATCTCAAGAACAGGTTGACGGATCAAATTCAAACTTGGTAATAGTGTAGATATTGGGGTGGCAATGATCTGATTAGATTTTGGGGTTCATGAGGTCAAAGGTCAAGGTCACAGGACTTGATGTATGCGCAAAAATGCCTCGTTCTTGCGATATCTCAAGAACCGGTTGACGGATCAATTTCAAACTTGGTATGAGTGTACATATCGGGGTGCCACTGATCTGATTAGATTTAGGGGGTCATGAGGTCAAAGGTCAAGGTCACAGGACTCAATATGTATGCGAAAATGGCTTGTAATGGCAAAATTTCAAGAACTGAATGTCAGATTTCAATCAAACTCGGTACCTGAATGTATCATAAAGAGTCAACGTAGCCGTACAATGTTGGGGTCATGAGGTTGAGGTCAAGGTCACGGGACTCATTATACATGCAAAAAAGCTTGTAATGCCAAAATCTCAAGAACTAAGGCCATAAAAAATAAATTGTTGGATTGGCGTAACCCGCCCGTCCCTAAAAATACCGCCGCCCCTAGATGTTTTTGCCGATTGCGATCAATATCGTTATGTATCGTTGTGTATATCGAAGCGAAAAAATTGCTATCGCCTGAGTATCGCGCTGCATTTGCGATCGATATATTTGCTGCGCACTAAAAACCCGGAAGTGTTGCGATATCGCTTTTTCCCCGCGAGGCGATGAAGGCGCGAATACTGTATACAGTACATGCAATGTACCGTACGTATACGCGGTACCGAATACCCCGCGTTACCTATGCAGCGCATGCATGTACAATGTTTATGCCGCCGGCCAGGGCCAGCATGCATATCTGCATATAAAAAAAAAGTAAAAAAAAAAAAAAAAAAAATCCCGACCGACCTACCCTAATGTTTGGTTGCCCGTTACGCCAATCAAACATTTTTTTTTTTTTGGCCTAAATGTCAGATTTCAATCAAACTTGGTACCTGAATGTTTTTTAGGGAGCCATCAAAGATTGGGGTCATATGGTCAAGGTCACAGGACTCAAAATATAAAAAAAAATTAAATCAGTGCATGTTAATAAGGGCTTGATATTAAAATCGCGTGATAGCGGAGGCATAATTTTCGATTGCGCGCAATCGAAGATCCATCTAGTTATCTTTTTTTTTTGGGGGGGGTGGGGGGGGAGGGGGGAGTTGGGTAGTTATCAAATTGATAAGTGATGTAGTTGAAATTTGGCAACAAGAGTTCAGACTGCACCAGATGTTGGTTAACTGGGGCGGGGCAGCGGCTGGTACAGGCAGGGTAAGAGTCTAGGAATTCTCCTTTTATTGTCACTGTTGGGGGGGGGGGGGGGGTAGTTATCAAATTGATAAGTGACGTAGTTGAAATTAGGCAACGAGAATGATTTGTTTAGACTGCACCAGATGATGGTTTGATCAGACTGCACCAGATGATGGTTAACTTGGGTGGAGCTGCAGCTGTAACAGGCAGGGTAAGAGTGAAGCGATATAGCTCAAGTTTTCACAAAGGAGTTACTGCCCAAAGGGTCACTGACCAAGGGCCTAAAGTACAAAAATGAAAGTTATATATATATATTGCAGTGCCATATTTGTACATAATTTTACACCACAAATGTGAAATTTGTAGCCGAAAACAAATAACTGATCAATATATTTGATATATTATTTCTTGAGCTATTGCATTTTCCTTGAAAATAATGTGTCAAAGAAGGTGAAATGTTAGGTTTAAAATTGCATGTTCACTTTGATCTCTTAGCCCATATATTTTCTGAACCAGTCTGAGCTTGCCACAGTGAAAGAAATACACAGGGGCTCAGGGGGATTAAGCCCTCAAAATGCCAAAAAGAGCCCCATTCAATGGAAAACAAATGTAGCCCCTGAAAAAGTCAGGATAAGTAAATATACATACATGTACATATGTAACTCCCAGTTCAAAATTTGTCATGACTGATCTGTTATTGGGTTATAAACAAAATTATTTTATTTCTGACAGTGTGCCTGTGGAGTCGATATGACGTGTTTGCCCGACAACTCCAAGTACTGCAACTGCGATGCGATCAACACGAATGATGGTGTGGATGAGGGTTTACTGGTAGAGAAGGACTACCTCCCAGTCACCCAGCTTAGATTTGGACTGTCGGGAACCAACCCTGCCGCTTCTTTTGAGCTGGGCAAACTACGTTGCAGAGGAGATAGTAAGTCATATGGAAACATTTTTTGCCCAGTCACATTTCAAAGCAAATGGGGGGGGGGGGGCAAGGTTGTGAACTTATGATATGTAATGTAATGTAATGTAATGTGTTACCACTAGATAAGAATTACTTCCAAATCGCCCACATGAGGTTGGACTGTTGAACTAACCCTGCCGCTTTGTTTGGCCTGGGAAAAGTACATTGCAGAGGAGATAGTAAGTCGCAGAGGAGATAGTAAGCAAATAATTACCGTTGGTGAAGGTGATGGGAAAAACATCACTTCCAAGGCGATCTGGATGTAGCTACATGTATCTTTCCGAAGCGAAGCTGAGGAAAGATAGCGTATACATTCAGATCGCAGAGGAAGTTATTATTCTCTGTATCATTTATTTATGAATGATTTACTTTCTGTTCTTCTACCCTACCAGAATACATCATTTTGATAAGCTCTGTTTACTATCATTTATTCATTATATTTGTAATTATTTATCAATTTATTCATTTATAATGACATCTATTCTTTGACCTCACTAGAATATCTTGCCAACACAGTCTCCTTTGTGAAGCGGGAGGCACACCTAAAGGCTCATTTGGAGACTACATCTCAGGGAGCTCTCAATATCTCTTTTGAATTCAAAACATAATTTTGATAAGCTCTGTTTACTATCATTTATTCATTATATTTGTTATTATTTATCAATTTATTCATTTATAATTACATCTATTCTTTTACCTCACTAGAATATCTGGCCAACACAGTCTCCTTTGTGAAGCGGGAGGCACACCTAAGGGCTCATTTGGAGACTACACCTCAGGGAGCCTTCGATATCTCCTTTGAATTCAAGACGACCTTCGACCCGTCGTCTACTCAGCCGCCCAGCTCGGCTGTCTTCTTTGCTGCCAGAGCAGAAGATGATGGATTGATTGAGGTATGGAAACAATCTTTTAAAATAGTTTGATAATCACTTTTCATGAAATGTTTGCAGCGAGTATATTGTTGTGCTTGTATACTTTTTGACATTATGGCTTTCTGTTATACTCTGATTAGTACAACATAAAAGCGTGTAGGTACATGTCTCTGGTTAACATGCCTATACAGTACAAATATTTAAGTACAATGTGAATTTGGTACAGCTACAGTTTGAGTATGGAGCAGACATGACCACCTAACTTTACTAATCAGTAGTCCCACTAATAATAAATAATAATATCCTCGATTTATATAGCGCCTATCACGATTGATAATCTTTTTAAAGCGCTGTACAGTTATATTATTACCCTGGTCATCAGATGCATTCTGCAATCAATCCAGCACACAAGTGCACGTTTTCCACTCCCTGGGGAGCATTCCAGCCACAGGCAATGAATAGCACTCGATTACGGCTAGCTTAACAATCTTGACGATTATGTCCCACCAGGTAAAGCTGATCAATGACTGGACAGTACAATTACAATTTGACTATAGAGCATAGACATGACTACCATCACCTCCCCCTATCAGTGATTCCCTAACTGATGATGAGCAACCCTTCATCAGGACAAGATTTTTCAATATTAATAACTTATTTCTGTAACAATGTCTTTTATTTTCCCACAGGTTAAGCCGATCAATGACAGGACGGTACAGCTGCAGTTTGAATACGGAGCAGACATGACCACCATCACCTCACCAGCCAACAGTCCCCTTAATGACAACGAATGGCACTCGATTAGGGCTAGCTTTACAGTCTTAATGATTCTTTGTCTTTTCTACAAATTTGTTTTATTTCTCTTTTTCCACAGGTAAAGCTGATCAGTAACCAGACAGTACAGCTGCAGTTTGACTAATAATAATAATAATAAACACTATTTATATAGCGCCTATCACGATTGATAATCATCTCTAAGCGCTTTACAATTATATTATTACCCCGGTCATAGGATACAATGCAAACCAGCACACATTGTGTGCACCATCTCCACTCCCTGGGGAGTATTCCTTCCAAGTGCTCAGTGGGCTCAAGAAGATCGTTCACATAAATGCTTTCACCTCCTACCGGTCCCCATTTATACACCTGGGTAGAGAGCAGCAATAGTGGATAAATTGTCTTGCTGAAGGACAAACGCTGTGGGCAGGGTTCGAACTCGGGATCTCATGATCGGAAAGCGCACGCTCTACCAATCTTGCCACACCACAATTACCTCACCGGCCAACAGTCCCCTTAATGGGCTAGCTTTTCAGTCTTAATGATTTGTTGTTCTTTCTACAAATTTGTTTTTATTAAATTTGTTTCCACAGGTAAAACTGATCAATGACAGGACAGTACAGCTGCAGTTTGACTATGGAGCAGACTTCACCGGCCAACAGTCCCCTTAACGACAATGAATGGCATTCGATTAGAGGTAGCCTTGCAATCTCAGTGATTTGTTTATCTTTCTACAAAATTGATCTATTTTCCAACAGGTGAAGCTGATGAGTGACCGGACAGTACAGCTGCAGTTTGACTATGGAGCAGACATGACCAGCATTACTTCATCGGCCAATAGTCCCCTCAATGACAACGAATGGCACTCGATAAGGGCTAACTTCGATCGCAAAGAGGTCTGGCTTCAGGTGGATAGCAGCGCGCAAGAAACAGCTACCCTCCCGAGACCAGAACTCATGCTGGAACTCGAAGGACCCCTTTTTATCGGTAAGTAAAGTTAATGTTTTCTTCTTAGATCATTCAGCTGATCTATGAAGCAAGCAATCATTCATTCATTCAAACCAATCAATCAATTCATCAATGGATCTGTCAAACAATCAGTCAGTCAGTTAATAAATCAATCAATCTAAATCAATCAATCAATCAATCAATCAATCAATCAATCAATCAATCAATCAATCAATCAATCAATCAATCAATCAATCAATCAATCAATCAATCAATCAATCATCCTAATGACTGACAACTGACCAACCAACCAACCAACCAGATGTCATATTAATTTACTACTTTATCCATGTGTTTCATACTCCACTATCCACTGATTTTTTGACAATGCAAATGCATAATTTCTTTGGATGCATGTGAGCGATAGCCAGAAGAGATCATGAAGACATGGTTATAAACTTTAGAAAGAAGGCATTTTATTCATATGGATAGAAATAAAATAAAATCTATTCTTTAATTCCTTACTCTCATTTTATAGGTGCCTCGACTTTGCAAGCTGATGGCTATATCGGGTGCATGCGCAAGATGATGGCCAATGGGGATCATGTGGACATGATGGATATGGCTGAGGATGCCAAGGATGTTATCGAGGGGTGCGTAGGGCAGTGCTCGACCCAGCCGTGCCTCAATGGGGGAACATGTATGGAGAAATACGACTCTGTGGCTTGTAGCTGCACGGATACTGCCTTCACCGGCATGTACTGCTCTCGGGGTAAGACATATAGCCCTGTCAATAAGCTGTTGGCCAGAATCTTTCATAATTTTCATTATTAATGATTGATTGAATAAAGTTAAAGAAAGAAAGGAAGTTAGGGTGATGGTAAGTTTATGGTGGGGGTCGCTCTTGGAGTCTGAGAAATGGGAAGTTTCAGGTATCATGTACTGTATAAGTCAAAATAAAATAACCACTTTACTGCAGTAATCTGCAGTTATCCCTATTGATGTGTACTAACGTTATGGGGGTTAGTTTATTTTGACTTGTACTGTAGTAGATCAAGTGTGGCATAGACCGGATGGGTGTAGACCAAGCGAGTATTTAAACCCTTTGTTTATGTCATCAGAGGGAATAGTTTGGAACCAGTTGCCTCAGATCAGATTTCCTCTTGCCCTTTCCAGCTGGCTATTAAAACCATGAGACTGTCTGTACATTAATGGCTTAATACATCTTAAAGGAACTTAGTAACATTGTCCAAATCCTCAAAATCCAATTGGAATTATAGCGTTTCCCTCATACATTGTATTCGTATTAACAATAAAAGCATGGGACAGGTTTCAGTTTGTCAAATTTCCCTTTCGTTAAAAAGATATTTACAATTGAAGTATTCAGATGTCAAATTATACACTGGATCGTCAGAACCGTGTACAAAGTGAGTGTAATGAGTTAGTGAATACCACTTTGCATTTTTGCTCATTACTCTGCCATATAACATCCATTTAACTTGAAATTTTCATACGACACCCAGTGGACATATCAGATGACTCCAATACACATTTGTATTAATCACTCATCACTTTTTGCACTTGCCAACAAAGTTACTAGATCCCTTTAATGATTGATTGAATAAAGTTGAAGAAAGAAAGGAAGTTAGGGTGATGGTAAGGTTTATAGTGGGGGTCACTCTTGGAGTCTGGGAAATAGGAAGTTTCAGGTATCATGTACAGTATAAGTCAAAATAAACTAACCACTTTACTGCAGTAATCTGCAGTAATCCCTATTGATGTGTACTAACGTTATGGGGGTTAGTTTATTTTGACTTGTACTGTAGTAGATCAAGTGTGGCATAGACCGAATGGGTGTAGACCAAGCGAGCATTTAAACCCTTTGTTTATGTCATCAGAGGGAATAGTTTGGAACCAGTTGCCTCAGATCAGATTTCCTCTTGCCCTTTCCAGCTAGCTATTAAAACCATGAGACTGTCTGTACATTAATGACTTAATTACATCCATATCTACTTGTGCAAGGGTTTTGTGTTTGTGGCAAATCAAGGAGGGGATATTGGTATTGATCAATATGTTTATCCTCTATAGGCTGTATTGCTGAAAAATAAGGAATATGGCTACGAACGGGAAACGGTTTTGAACCAGTCTGGTGGGCGCAATAAGTCACCAATGTCACTAGTTAGCAGGTGTAAAAAAAAACGATGAAGAAGTGGCAAATATGTCTGTCTTTCAGGTGAACATTTTTACTATAGATGAAGTATGAACTTAATTTCATTGCTGCCATAGAGCGGCTATGGGCCTCTAGTTCAATTATAATGCTGTACTCGAAGACGTATAATGTACAGGAGGTACCTGGTAATGGTTGTAGCTCATCAACATATCACATGGCCTCCCAGCTTTTGTTTATGTCATCATAGGGAGATGGTTGGAATTACTTTGATGAAATATCATCTTGCCCTTTTCAGCCAAACATTAAACTGCATTCAACATGAATGTTGTTATGATAGTCAATTTAATGTCATACACGTAAAGCCAATTAATTGCAGGTCATTATTTAACCTTTCAATTATCATCTTGCCTGTTTCAGCAAAACATTAAACTGCATGCTGTTACAATTATAAAAAAAGAAGTTTAGTAAGGGAATCTACAAATGTAACTGCTGGAATTTTCGCTTACTGGACCTGATAAACCGCAAATCCTATCAGTTTTACAATGTAGTTAATGTAATAATTTCCTCATGGATATCATTGATAACCAAAATAATAATTTGTTTATAACCACAGTTCTCTGCCATTAATGCCCACATCGATATTCTGACACGTAAAACTTTGAACCCTTTGCCTTCAACAGTTGTAAATGTAAATTTGTTTTCCCTAAAAGTTAAAATTCAACAGTCATTATCAAAATCAATTTAAAAGCCACTTTGGTATATCTTCACTTATGTGTAGAATTTATATACAATTATAATTTCATATAAGTGACATCGCAAAACAATAGTCTAGGCCCACAATTGTTACTCAAATTAATTTATTTGAGAATATTTCAACCATTTCTGAACATATTTCAATTAAACAAAAAAAATTGTCCTGTTTCAAAATTATTTTGCTCCCCTGCAATTTCTACACTCAGTTTTCCCCTACCTCGCAAAAGGACTAATTTTTGAAGCACCCTCTAAACCAGAATTTTATTATCCAGGATAGTTCAAGTTAAAGGGATGATAAAGACAATCCCTTTAAACCAGTTAATTGCAGGTGATTAATCAAGCTGTCAGCCACCCCTTCGTTTATTTCATCGGGAAAGGTTTAGGATGTCTTGGCCCAGATAGAGCACCTGGGAGCCATATCTCCTTACTCTTCCCTACCAAGCCGCAAAGGCATTCCACGCGAGACAATACCATCATGCATATAGCGTTACAAAACACTCGTACTTCATGCATCGCTGCCATTTTGCTGATGGTATAATGCACTCTCCTTGAAATACATAATCAGTGTTTCGGGGTCTAGCTAGTGGTGTAACTCTCCCTGCTAGAGAAAACAGAAACTTGCTTTGTCATTTTAAATGTGCTTCGTAGAGTAAAGAGCAACATTTTGGAGCTTGGTTAATTTTGCTGATGTTATATAAACTTTCCTTGAATTACTTGATCAGTGTTTCGGGGTCTAGCTAGTGGTGTAACTGTCCCTGCTCAAGCAACCATAAACTTGCTTCATCATTCTGAATATAGTAAAGAGCAACATTTTGGAGCTTGGTTAATGTTGTCGCCTTGGTCTCCTTGAATAACCTGATTAGTGCATTAGACTTTTGTTTTGGAACTTGTGTTATTAAAGCTGCTTGGAACTTTGGATGTGACTTTGGATACAACTGATGCTACTTATAATATTAATGCACAATAAATTAACTTTGATACTAATAAGTAATAATGAGTTAAGTTTACTCACTTTTTGCATCTTTAGTTCATTTATACTGTTCTTCTAGAGGGACTTGCGTCTGATATTATTACCTCAGTCATCAAACTTTGGATTTAACTTTTGGAGTAATAGACACTGATTCAATACAATAATATCCATTTCATCAATTGGAAGCCTGGTTTGATTGACACCATGTATACGATGCGCAGCTTTTCCCTCATCCTCATCTTCTTTCTGCCCTTGATCAATCCATCGACAGAGGTTGGCATCGACCTGTCTGGGGACAGCATGGTGACCTACGACCTCCCCGTCTCCCTGCAGCAGCAGACAACGATGGACACGGTCAGCCTGGCATTTAAGACCGACCAGCCCGGGGGTCAGATCTTCAGAGTGGTCAGTAACGGGGACTCATCGCAGATGCGCCTGTCAATGGATGGTTCAGGTAATAAGTAGTTAACAAAGTAGAACATTTTGTTTATTATAATGATCAAGTGCTAACACTCTTCGCCCAATGCATATTTGAGTGATTGTCAAAAAGATTCACAAGCGAACTCAAATTTGGGAATTTTAGACTGACCAGCCCGGGGGTCTGATCTTCAGAGTGGTCAGTAATGGGGACTTTTTGCAGATGCGCCTGTCAATGGATAGTTCACAGGTAAACAACCCATTTGGGACTGGTCTGGAAAGTACATGGGCCTGGGTCTATGGAGAATGCATGTTATACTAAAATCAAATAGTATTCAAAGGGTGAACGAATTTGGGTGCTAATAAGTCATGATTTTTGTTGATGTTGAAGGTGGTTAAAACAGCATTCGTTGCAGTTGCGCCTGTCTACAGATAGATCAGGACCCTGTTTTATAAAACTTTTCCAATAGTTGGAAGTGACCAATTATTGTAACAACCATGGCAACCGCTAAAATGCTTGATGCTGATTGGCGGTTGTCATAGAAAATACAATAATTGGACATTACAACAATTGGAAAAAGCTATATGAAACAGGGCCCAGTTGGCAGAAATTTATTTGTTGACATGTTTTTATAAAGCCTAGTATGTATTTGGCACATTAACATAAATGTATTTGTATTGCAATTTCAGTTGGTTGGGAAAAAAAATTAAGATAAAATATTTACCTTTTTCACAGCATTAAATTATATTCCTTCCCTTTCACCATTTCAGGCAACGTCATGTTCGAGGCCCAGTTAGGAACAACAAGTCCAGTGTCACTGACACAAAACAGGAATTTTGCAGATAACAAGAATCACTTTGTGCGGATAACAAGAAACGGGTTGGAGTTTTCTTTTCAAGTGAGTGGGAGCTGATGAGAAATCGTTTTCTTTTCTTTTCCAGTGTCAAACTATGAATTGAAATGTAACGCTTTTACTTAATAATAATAATGATATCCTCGATTTATATAGCGCCTATCACGATTGATAATCATCTCTAAGCGCTTTACAATTATATAATTACCCTGGGGCAAGCAAAAATGTGTAAAATTTATAATTTGCTGGCCTGATCAGCGATCAGGCAACTTTATATTCAAACCGACAATAACATATTCTTTCCAAGCTGCTCATGGGCATTGAGAAGTTAGAAGGCAGTTATTAAACTATTGAAGAGGTTATTTAAAGATTGCATTGTTATGTATTATATCTGTGATGGATTAATTCTCTACAATTTCAATGAAACCTGTCTCTATGGCCACCTGTCTATAGCAGCCAACCTACCTTCAGTAAGCAAAAAGTGATCTTATGCAGAGAAAACAAACAAAACCTGTGTATAGAAGTCACCTGTCAACAGCAGCTGCTTTTCTTGTTTCCTTTGGGTGGTCACTATACACAGGTTTGACTGTATTATTATTTTTCTTTGTTAGTCATTGATAATAACCAAATAGTACAATGAAACTAAAAAAGGCCACCCAAGGGAGACAGAAAATGTGGTCTCTCAGGGATGCCAGAGTTCCAGCTATAGCCGGAATTCCGGCTTTTCCATTTTTTGTTACCATTTTTTTTTTTTTTTTTTTTTTGTGGTAGGGATATGATCCCCAAAATAGGCTCAGATTGCACCAGAGAGCATCTGGAACCCCAAAGCTTTCAGCACATTATTTTGAGTCTCCACAAATTGTCAGGCCCTGGAGCCATTTGCCACTGGCATCCCTAGTCTTTATAATCAGATGGTCTCTATAGACCATTTCCAGTAACGCACAATTTACTCTCAAGGGAATAAAACATAGTGGTCTTTAAATACAGATGGTTGGTACATGTTGAGCAGGTTTGACTGTAATTATCTGCCATTGACTAAACCCTACTTTCTGACTTTTGTCTACCATAGATTGATGACTACCTGGCTATGAAAGGAACAGGGGGAGCATCAACATTCACACCATCTACCATTTATATTGGAGGTAAGGAAAGTAACCGTACAAACCCATCCATTATTGTTATCATCACCAGCCTACATAATTTGGATTACATGAAATAATTCTTAAATTAAGTATTACTTTTCCATGTTAAATTGGAAGGGTAGGGGGCAGTCTATTCATTAAGTGTAATTTTGTCACAACAAATCTTGAGATTGCATTTTAAAAATAAAGTTTTTCAAGAGGTATTCAACTATTTTCGAAACCCTTTTGAATGCGCACTCTAGTCAGAAGCAATATAAACCTGACACAAACTCGAAGGATACTTGTAAATCAAACCTCAGGATGAGTGTGAGGTATAAACGGAAATGAAAATATTTTTCTAATAACTCAATGTTTTCTCGTTTATTTTTAGGATCAGACAGCAGTTTTGTGGGCTGCATATCACGTGTCCAGTTCAACACTATCTACCCGCTGAAGGACTACATGGCCGCGACTCTAACCCCGGGGCTGAGCTCGACAGGGACGATTACCGGATCGCACTGCGGGATCCACGAGGAGAAGCCCATGCTGTTGCCTAGTGAGGAGTACCCTCCCGATGAGGAAGAAGAGATGATAACGGAGGGAAACATGCCTTCAGCCAAACCAGTGGGCGCCTCCCTCGCCGCGGGAGACAAGGCAGCCATTGCCAGTAAGATATTCTTACTGATAACACTTTTTAGTGCCAGATGAAATTGCAAGAATTCAGTTAATTTCTATTTTGTCCCTTGAATTGTTGACGTTTCTTCTTACCTTTTCTGCACTGATGCAGGCGTTAAAATCTATCCAAGTTTAGTTTAAATCTTGATTTCATACCTTTTTTTTAATGACAGGGCAATCAAAATACTTGTTATCATTGGTTTTCCTTATTCAGGGCTACCCCATTCTTGGTTTGAGTTACCAAAAAGTAATAAGTCTGGATTTCGCTTAAATCACAATTTTAATTGCCTGAAATACCTTCTTATTTTGTTCCTTTCCCATGTAGTTGTCATCCTATTACTTGCCCTCTTCCTTCCTTCTCATCTTCCTCATCTTCCTCATCTTCCTCATCGGCCGCTACACGTCATGTCACAAAGGAATGTCAAACAATGAATGAAGACAAGGGATCCAAGAATGACATTATTCTGCAATTAATTAGACTTAAATTAGTATTTGCATTAACTGAAATGCCTTCTTTTTTACTACTCTTCCAAGCCTTGATTTTACATAAATGACCATTTGAATTGCCGGAAATTCCTTCTTATTTGTTTATTTTCCATGTATTTGTTGTCATCATCCTATTACTCGCCCTCTTCCTCCTCTTCTTCCTCATTGGCCGGTTTATGTCACGTCACAAAGGAAAGTATATGACGAATGAAGACAAGGGGACCATGGATGACATTATTCTGCAGTTAATAAGACTTAAATTACTATTTTAATTAACTGAAATGCCTTCTTATTTTGTTTTTTCCCATGCAGTTGTCGTCCTCCTCCTATGTCTCGCCCTCTTCCTCCTCCTCTTCCTCATCGGCCGCTACACGTCACGTCACAAAGGAATGTACACGACAAATGAGGACAAGGGGGCCAAGAATGCAACGACGGCCGACGACGCGATAGCGTTACAGGGCTCAAAACGGAGCAAGGAGTACTACATGTAACTTTTTCTAATGTCACGTTGTATATTTTATATATGTTAATGTCTCTTTTGTACTTCAGGTAGTAAACACGGGACCGAATGCATAAAAAGCAGCGATTGCTTACAAGCAATTGCTTTAAGCACAAGCATCCACAAAATGCTAAGATGCGAATGTCCCCAGTACGCAAGAGCTCAAGCTTGTCTGCACGATCTCGAAAAATCCCAAGCAATTGCTTATCATAAGAAGTAAAAGATTTTTTTGTATGCATACGGTTTTAAGCACTTGCTTGTTTGGAAAGCATTGCTTGTGCCTGAGAGTGCACCAAACTCTTGCATGTTAGCAATTGCTAACTCAAGCAAAAGGCTAGCAAAATCAATCACTACTTTGTATGCATTCGGGCCAAAGTCTCATGTCATTCATTCATCGTATTCTGTCATTGTCGGATATGTTAGTTCATTTTGTCTCATAAACCGTAAAGTTGTATAAACTAATAAGACAATTGCACAATGTAGTGTTGTTACATTCTACAACTGTTTTGTCTTGAATGTCATGAAGAGTTGTATATTGGACAGAATTGTTTTAAAGGTATATCTGCACTTCCGTAGTAATATTGTGTCTGACTCTGTCCCATTTTGTATTCAAAGAAAGATATGGGTAAAGGGGTTGTGATATATTGCTTAGTGTTTCGGTTTAAATTCACCACATTATCATATTTCATTTATAGAGTCATATCAATTCTTAGATGGCTAAATTCATTGTATGAAATAGAGAACAAACATGTACAGTAGTTTAATTTAGTTCCTTATTTTTCATGTATGGGTTGAAATACAAAATTATTTTGCACCATATGCCAATTAATATTTTATGCAAGTACTGTAAATATGAGAGATTTGAAACAAGTAAATATAGTAATTTTCTATGCCCATCTTTAATAAAGTGATTCTTTATAGGATACTCATGAAAGTACCTGACTCTCTTGTTTACACATTCAGTTACATGTAATTCACTGCATATGCACTGCATATGTATTGAAGGAGAATCTGATGTGGCTTTTATTTTATAATGTATGCCAAAAAGTTCAAACTACTCAATTAATTTTGTATGTTTATAATGAACTACACTTATCTTATTGAAGTTAAGTGAACGTGTAAATACTTTCTTTATGATCCCACTTGTTAGTAAAAACCTCCCTAAATGTGCTCTTTTGTCAAAGTAGGGTATTTTGTGATATGATACGAGTACACCGTGCATTATAGAGTTATCTGCAGTTTTTTTTACTTTGTTACAAATAAAAAATAACATGAACATAAAAACAAATATTATAGAAGTGAAAGAGAGTCCAAGTTGTTGATCCTAGCAGAATCTGTATCAAGCGCAAAGGGTCATTTTGCCTAAGTTGGCTTTGATAAAAAATATTCAGCTAGGATAAAATGCTCGGGCCCCTTTGACTCCTATTTTACTATAATGGCTTTTTTAAAGCGGATAAGTAGTTTTCACTATTTGTGACCTTACACCACAAAACGACCAATAAGTCGGGAAAACTGATTTTGCTGATTTTCATATAACATTAAAATAGAAGCCATTACCTTTAAAATGGTATATAATTTGTCATATTTAGACTAAGCAAACTATTTTAAAATGAATGCCAAAGATATGGAATATGGCTGAAGCATTTTTAAAATAAGGGAGAAATGGGCCGCTTAAAAGATCAGTGTCTATTTAAGTGCTGTAATAAGATCACATTTATTAAATGAAAAATCAATATTTAAATCTGATTTCCGATGCTCAAAATTTTCCAGAAGGTAGATTAAGATATGCTTATTCAGAAAATACCAAAATCCTAAATATCATCTTTTGAACAAAATTTGACTATTTTAGCTAATAAAAGAGAAACTACCACAGCGACATAACGGTCGTTTTGTGGTGTAAGGTCACATTTTTTCTTCAAATTCTAAACGTAGATTATCTCAATTTTGCAGCATATGTAGAACTGTTGACTGTCCAGAAACACTCAAATGTAGGACTAGATTTGTACAATGTTTAAAATTAAAATGTGATTCCAATTTTTGCCATTGAATTAGATACAGTCAGTAACATAAACTCTGCCATGGATGCCGCATATTAGTAGTTGCAGTTAGGCAGACTTTTGCTGTTAAGTTTTGTGTGTATAAAAGAGATTCATGTTCTACTTTTATGGACTCATAGTGTCGGCATAAATAAATAGGCATTGAATTGTTTGTGAAGAAAAGTTATGCTATTCATAGATTGGAAGTATTCATCTTTAAGTATTCATTTCTTTGTGAAATATTTGTATATTATGGGTAAGGTACATGCAATTTAGAGGAGACAATTTTTGTATGCTTTTAAAATAAAAAAACTAAATCAGCTGAATGTCGCAAGGAGTACTTGTTGAAATGATATTATATATTATATATTCATCTTTTATGAAGTGTTTTAATACTAAATTTTTTCTGAAATATACATACTGTTTTAATACATGTGTATGTATGTTTCATGGCAGGGTATATACATATGCATATGATCAATTGATCTCAGCATCTAAAGCCCTCTGCAGACAGCGCCAATGCCCCGATCCGACTGGTTTCAATCAGGCTATAGAGTCGGGCCTGGTCAGACGGAGCCGATTCATCGTGTTGAATTGGCCCCGACTTGCATCCGTCTGTCTCTCGACTGGCAAAATGTGTGTCGCAAGGCACTGAAAACTGCGCCCATCCGACTGAAAACCTGTCGGATCGGGTCGAGTCGGCTCTGTCTGCAGAGGGCTTAAGAATGTATCAATGATATGGGAGCCTTGCAACAAGTTATTGTGCATGTTATATGTTTTAATACTGAGGAAGAATTATGTTAGTCCATTGTAAGATCAAACAAATTACTGTCTTAGCCTCTTAATTACATGGGTCGTTTATATTTTAATTAATTTACACTTTGTCATGCTTGTTAATCACAAAAACATATATATAGCATTGATTGGCTAAAGAGCGACATTTAGCTACTATAGTAATAATTTACTAAGTACATGTACAACAACAACAACAGTAACATGATATTAATGTATGTGCATCTTTGTATGCACTACATAACCTTTCTTTGACTTGTAACCCTGTGCTCTCTCCATCTCTCTCTATTCCTCTCCCCAACTCTCTCTTTCTCTCTCTCATTGCTAGTAATCTAGATATAATTTGAGGTGCTTACTGAATGATGTAGATTATGTAGATAAGTAGAACATTATGTATTCAAGAGTAGTGAAAGAATATTTTGAAACAAAGTATCACTGTACATACAAAACGAAATATTAAGGTGAGCCTGTAACATTATTCAGGGGTTTTATTACCACTAGTGAATGTATTCGTCGATATGTTGCCAAATTTTCAATTTGTACCTACTCAACCTGTGCTTACAATTGGAGCTCAAACGTCTTGTGTATTTATTATTCATCTAGTATTCGCAGTATATTTATGGAACAAAGAACACCTTGACTGTTTTTTTCTTTATTTAAAAACAAAAAGAATTGGTAGCCATGTTCTTTCTTATAACAGTTTTTAAAATGCTATTTCAGATCTATGGTCACAAAAAATGTATGTAATGGAGGAAAAAAAAAGGATATGCAGAAAATTTGCTGCTAAAGCATTAAATAAAAAATCTCCAGCCTCTTTTTATATTTGGGTGGTGTTAGCCTCCCCCCCCCCCCCCCCCTTTCTTTGGGATGGTGTAAACGTTTTTGCAAACTATACTTTAAGCTTGTAAAAGTAATTTGCAATGTATTCTTGAAATATTTATTTATGGTACACATTGCTTTGCACATTTGTTTCTGTTATTTAAAATGTGTTCTTTAAACAAACAAAAAATGTATAAATAAAATATAACTGTACATCTTTTTCAGGTTCACTTCACAGGTTCTCTCGCATGTTTTTTGTTAAAATACATGTACATTAATTCATTGTGTGAACCCAAATCAATATTTTTCTAATCAAATTCAAATAGATAATGGCTAGTACAATTTCTGCTTTCATCGTGATCTTGAACTGATGCAGTAATTAATTACTCAATGGACTTCCAGTGTTTTAGGAATGATTGTGAACAACGTTTGCTTTGAATTCATTAATGCAAGTTGAAGGTGTAGAACTAGTAGTGCTGCTTATCACACAAGTATCTGAATGTAGTTTGGAACATAATTGGAAGTACATGCAGTACGTATTTACTGGATAATTTATTAATTAAATATTTATTGTGAATGCTGATTGAATTCAGTCACAAGAACAACAACAAAACATGGCATCTTGGATTGTTGGGTTTTAATAGCCAGATTAATATTGGTTGATGGGTGTGCTTTTACTTGAATGATTTAAATATTTGAGCCTCGGGTTGTCTTTATGTAATGTAGAGCAACGCAAAGTCATCTGTCTACATTGATTGGTTTAGATACAAGCTTCCCTTAATTGTTTATGTTCCCTATCACATTTGCCATTTAAAAATATATATGTGTATAATTATGTATTGCGAATATTGTTTCTGTTTTCTTGTGTACTAAGAACATTTGTCTGTATATATTTTGGTTGTCGCACATTATCTGGTAATATATAGTTTTTCTATTTCAAGAGGTTTTTTTCTTCTATAGTTTATCATGGCTACTGTCTTGTATATTTTTTGTGAAATGTCATTTACATGTATATTTGAGGCTTTAAATGTACCTGTTTCATTCTTTAAAAAGTACTATTGAAGTAAGAGCTTTATTTAACAGTTAAAACAGCAGATATCTATTATTTTCATGTCTATTATATTTTTTAAAAATTACTATGTGATGGGGGAGTTGCGCATTGAACTCTACATGTTCTCTCACATAAATTAATCGTTTTATTATTGTTTCATACTTGTTTACCACTTTTTTTTCATGAAAACTTTGTTTTCTTCTTTTTTATTACACACAATGCAGTGCATGGTTCTAGTGTCAAATAGCACTACAGAGCAGTATTGTATAATTGTCGCATCATATTTCACATGATCTGTTCATATATGCAGCAGAATATTACTTAGCTTTTATCATACACAGAACATACATGTAGATTCATGTTTGTTGAGACATGCTTGTCACAGGTTTGTTTTTGCGTTGTCATGGTAACTGTTACTTGTCATATATTTCTTGCAACGCTGTCCATCCGTTGTAAATTTGTTTGCAGTGCCTATGATTTATTATAAACTCAGCACAGACCAAACTAATGGTAATAAAATGGTATTATATATTGGGGAAAATGAGATTATGTTGTTTTTCCACTTGTTTAATTTGTGTGCATGTTTTGTTTTGAAACGTCAACCCTAAACATCCTGGTTCTATGATATATGCAGAATACATGCTATACCACTATCAAACAGTCTTGAATGGTCTAAGAAATGTAAGTAAGCAAGAAAATACAATGTAATAATTGCATAACAAAAATGCCATTAGCACATAATATGCTATATACATAATTGATGCGTTCTACATAAAATAATTGTAGTACTTGTAAAACAATAACAAGTGCAATAAAAACACATCTTTACCAAAGAGATCTGCGAGGTATATCTACATCATACATTTCTAATTTAGTGCATTGACTTAAAATTAATACAATATACAAAAAACATTTTCCAATACTGCGATACGTATTAATTCATAAGAGATGAACAAAAATGAAAGGAATGAGTAAGGAAAAATATGTGTGTGTGTGTGTGTGCAAGTGTGTGCGAGTGTGTGCTTGGTCATATATGTGTGTGTTTGTGTGAGTGTGTGCTTGGTCATGTATCTGTGTGAGTGTGCTTGGTCATGTATGTGTGTGTTTGTGTGTCCTTGGTCATGTATCTGTGTGAGTGTGCTTGGTCATGTATCTGTATGCTTGTGTGAGTGTGTGCTTGGTCATGTATCTGTGTGAGTGTGTGCTTGGTCATGTATCTGTTTGTGTGAGTGTGTGCTTGGTCATTTATCTGTGTGGTGAGTGTGCTTAGTCATGTATCTTTGTGTTTGTGTGAGTGTGTGCATGGCCATGTATCTGTATGTTTGTGTGAGTGTGTGCTTGGTCATGTATCTGTATGTTTGTGTTAAATTGTGTGAGTGTGTGCTTGGTCATGTATCTGTATTACGGACCAGCGACATTTACCATGGAAATTAGCATCATTGGCTCTAACTCATCAATGTCAATATGCTAGAATAGCATAAGAATCCAAAGAACGAAGCAGAGCACACATACCTTCCTAACAAATTCAACCATAACAGATTACCCAAGCATATCTAGAGATCAGTGGAACTATAGGGCTGGTCCTTGGCCAGCATGATCAAGCTCTCGCCTCTCTGCAGTCGGGATAAACACCCTTCTTGCCCTTACATTTTATTGTCCAATTATTGGGGAACATGCCTAGCTCCTCATAAAACTTTTTTTTGGGGGGTGTGAATAATCAAATAAATTTGGAAATAATTTACAACAAGAATTGCATAGGCTATGTCAAGCAATTAATTAATATTCAATATTTTTGTTGAAATGAGTGAAAGGAATTGTTCATACGTGTTTTTCTTAGAGTGTTTTTCGTAGACTATTTCCTTTCCATTCCCTCACTCCCTCTCCCACCCCCCCCCCCCCCTCCTCCCAACAGCGCCCTTTGCCCCCTACACATTACAGTCTATAAATACAATTAGTTAAGTAAGGAATAAATTTGGCCTCAATTTTGCACTTTAACAAAAAATAAATAAATTAGGGGGGGGGGGGGGTATGGGGGCAATTGCTAGTGAACATAGAGACCCATGCTAGAGGTGCATTGTACATAAGTTTAAATGGGGCAACCCAGTGGCGTAGCTACGGGGGGGGGGGGGCAATATATTTTGAAAAAAACAACAATAACAATCATACAGGGACATTACAACAACAAAAAACAAACAAACAAAGACAAAAAAAAGTGCGCTCCCCCGGCCCTAACAAGCATTTTTTCCTTTTTTATTTGGTTATCTAAAGGAGCAGTAGATTATTGATGCCGTGCATCGCAGACAACATCGCCGACTTGGCAGCACTTTCTTTAATCAATCTTTTCACCATTTAACTGTCGTAATACCAAAAGCATTCAAGTTTCAATCCGACTATGGCGTCAGCTAGACAGCTCAGTAAAGATGCTGGGCTTCGTTCTGCAACGAATCGTCAAAAATTGAAGCCACAATTGTCCGGAGATTCGGGATCCGGACTTACAAGGTCGGTACCGGGCGCCGCAGGTGACATCGTTCTCCCCCGAACTTTCGGGGGAGACACAGCTGAGAGTCCGTACATGAAAGAAGAGCTGGTGCTAAAACTAGGCGAGGTGAGTAAGAACTGTTTCTTCGCCAAACCTCTCCCACCACCCGACTCGCATTGGTGGGGTACACTGAAATATAGGTAATGGCCTACCTTTGCATTAATTTCCATGCTGCTGCTAGGTTGGTTAAAGTTAAACAGAGTATTTTCACCGTAACTTAGTTAAAACCTGCTAATTTGGTAATTGAGAAAATCCTAACTAAAAACTTTATATTTGAAGCTCAAAGCTGTATGGACAAGTATTGATATTTTGCACGTATTGAAACTTTGCGCCTCATATCGGCGATATGCAAAAATTAGAACATGTACACGTGACGTGAAAGAGCTAGAGCACACATACTTGCTTTGCAAAATAATATTGTTGCTTGCATTGTTATGTTCAGGTTAACCTAACCAGGCGCCGTACGTAGTACGGCGCCTGGCATACTGAGGTGTGTATACCGTGATGGTAACACTTGATAGGCTTTAACGGCAAACACACTTATAAAAAAAATATATATATCATACTTTAAATAACATATCTCGGTTCATACTTACGAATTATGTTATGCATGGACATCAATGATCCAAATTGCAAAACGTCTGATGCTCCATTCGTTTGATTTATCCTGAAATTTACTATAAAACTGGCAAGATTACAGAAGTGACGAAAATGGTATCCGAATTTGTTCGCTGCAAGCAATATCAGGTGATCAAAAACTTGTCGGCAATGCACCCCCTGTACCCGATCAACCGATCGCCCCGCGCATGCCGACGAGTTTTCGGTCACCTGACATTGCATGCAGCGAACAAAGACGAAGGAAATAAATCAAATAATAGTCATCATCATCATCATCATCAATTTGAGCTAAGTTATCATTCTTTTGCAACAATTTAAATAGCAAGCAAGGTAGGTTGAATGTTTAATTAATGTCTAGAACTAAAAAAATAATAATAATAATAGATGGAAAGTTCTTGAAACCACCCGTCGGCAAATTTCCTACAAATTTTTTAACGTTTCGTCTTCACAGCGCCGTCCTACGGACGGCGCTGATCACAGTTATGTTCAGGTAAGTGAAAACTAGGTCTAATAATATGTATATCTGATTATCTGAAGTAGTAAATGGCTGTAAACAGTAAGGGCTTAACATTTAATTTGAATCAAATAATATTGATTGCAATTTGCAAATAATAAAGAGTTTAAAAGTTTGTATTTTATGTTTATTTCTACATTTTCCTGTCAGAACTTCTACAATCGGATCATGGTGCTGGTTCAGCAGGCTGCGAGGAGCAGCAACAAGGCGTCCTTTATGGACATCGCCATGGGGATCTACAGGGATGCCGAGGGCTACATCAACAAAGAGGGTCAGATGAAATCCTTTGCCCTCCTACTCTTCCTATATGCCCTGGAGAATGTCAACAATGCGGAGACGGTCGCAAAGCTGTGTGCGACGCTGGCTCCCTTGGAAGCAGAAGGGACAAAGTTTCGAAGCCCCCTACTGAAAAAATTGCAGGTGATTCATAATAATTTATAACTAAGAGATATTTAAAGAGAAAACGACATCGAGTAAAACCCATCCTCTCATGCCTAGACAACTAGGGTTCCATAAAACTTAAGTTTGGTAGATCAATGGTATCTTTCTTTAATTATTACTTGGCTTAATTTTGTAGGAGGACCCGCTAACCTGGACAGAATCTAACCTCTGGCTCACCTATTCCTGCTCCATATTAAAGCCATCAGTTTATATACAGACAGTCAGTGCTCTATCAAACTTAATTCTGTTGGATCAATGGTATCATTCTATGTTAATTATCACTTGGATTCACTTCATAGGAGGACATTAAAGATACTGTCCACCTTTTGCAAGCCCAAATTTCAAAGTTATTTATTATTTTGAGCTGCAATCGCTCATTTTGGATATCTGCAGACTGTTTTAATGTTGTATTTCATGTTTGTACTTGATGTTCATAAACCAACTCTGTTAAAACAATAGTATCATTCTTGATTATTCTCTTGGCTTCACTTTGTAGGAGGACTTCACGAACCGGTCAGCCTGGACTGAATCTGACCCAGACCGCTGGCTAGCTTTCTCTTGCTTCCTATGCTGTCTGTTCAGGCATCTGACGATAGGAGACAACCACATCAACGCCCTAGTGGAACCCGTCTTCTCTTGCCTTGATAATGTGAGTTAATTTCCTTTTCTTCCAATTGTATTACTACTATTTAAAGGGAAAGAAAAGATCTTGTATAATATCATCTAAGTGGCTATTAAAAATATTATCATACAAACAAATAGTACTACCATGCTTCAGTGGTAGAAAGAAATCATAACTCAATCGAAAAGCTGTTCTCATAAAAAAAAAGCTGCCCTTAACACAAGAGTGCACTATGCAGACGGCATACGCCTGGAAAATTTACCCTTTAAAAAATAATATGACTACTTTTAGTTAACACATGAAGCATTTTTGAAAAAACACTGTCTTTTTCATGATTTTATACAGACACAATATATCTGGTTCCAAACAAAATCACTTTGATTTTGTAAACATTTCTTCTGTTTTTTTTTTATGCAGCTTTTGGTAGATGTCCTCTCTAGTGATGAAGAGATGAGGTGTGCTTGCAATCAGGTAAATATGGACATGATATCTTTCTTCTGTACTTATTTCAATAATAGTATTACAGTGGAACCATATTGTAAAGAGCTCTGATATAACAAAAACCCACTTTAACCTGATTTTGCAACTAGACATGAATTCTCCATAGACCTCTGCCCAAGTATTTTCAGGACTGGTCAGTCCTGCATGGGTTAACAAGGTAATTTTGCTGGTCCCAGCTCTTTATGTTCTCTTTTTTTTTTTCCCCGAATATAAAGAGATACCTGGGCCCCGTTGCAGAAAGAGATGCAATCGATTGTAAAGTTAAAATTAATTGTAAGTCCGATCATGTGACCAAATGCGCACATCTGATTGGTTCAAATGCGCAAATTTTCTGTCTTGCAATTAATTGCAACTTTGCAATCGATTGCTTCTCTTTCTTGTATATCAAGGTAATTATAATGGTCACAAGAACCTCATTATGAAAAAGGCTCCACTGTAGTAGCAATGTATATTACTCCCTGTTAATTTCTGTCTGTTTAATTGTGTGTGAAAGTTTTAATATTGGACAAATGTCTGATTGACCTGGATATAATCAAACAAAAAAACATCTATACCCCATTTTGATGATACATTTAAAAATGTGGCCCCTAAAAATGTTGTGGTAGCATTTCAAATAAAAATCACTCACCATTTATCAATATGCAGGAGGCAAATTATGAATATTAGCAGAAAATGCTTGTAGATACTTGCAAGTATGTATACTCATTTTGTTTATAGCGGATTTTTGCTGCTGTGTACAAAGTATTTAAAAGAGTATGTCATAGAATTAAGGTACATCCGTAATTGCAGTTTTGATCAATACAGGCAGTGAGATTTTGTGTAGTTACCAGTTAACTAATGAAGTGAAATTTGGGCAATCAGGATTGAGAAAAGGGCAATTCCACTGGAAAGTGGACATAAACTGAGAACATCAAATTGGGTTTATTTCTGATCTAATCGGAAGAAGAAAAAAAATCGGAAATCAAAGGTGTCCGACCAAGAGTCTCAGAAATGTCACTTACAATGATGATTCATAAGCAGGATCCTGGAACTACTTGATTCAATTTTAAAAATTGCGTCTGAATGTCCTTCCGTTACCGTGGAATTGCCCAAAACAAATTTATTTTACCCTCTGGAAAAAATTTGCAAAAAAAGAAGTTGGTGTGGAACCCTGTTCTAGTACAAGTATGGTTGATAGTGACCCAGTAAAAGTAATACATGGGGGGCTCAGGGCCATTTAGCCCCCAAATGCCAAAAGACCCCCAGAAGTCATAATAGAGCCCCCGTGAAATTCCATAGAGTTAAATGCAAAACAAATTGTAGAGTGCTATTTTCATGCAGGCAAGCTCAAAAAGTAGCCCCCGAAAGATAAATATCAATTATCCCCTAGGTGATACAACTTGTTCCCTCTTTCTGTTTTCAGCTGAAGGCGGTAGGCAGCATCCTAGATGAGATGAAGGCCGATCAGATGGGTACCCTGATCTCCCTGATAAAAGAGCGGCTCCTTGGACCCCACGCCTCCCACTTTGGCCGTCTACTGCTCCTGGAAATCATCGAGCTGAGGGCGGGGGGCTGGAAGTTGACCGATACACAAAAACAGTACTACTCTGAGGTTTTTTGCTGATACCACTGATGAGAGCAAAGACATTAACAGTAAAGGGTGAAGAAAAGGCTCTGTGGATCTCACTTTGCAGTATGTTCTGCTCCTGGAGATTATATCAACAATACTTATTAGTTGTCTTATGTTGTAACTACTGAGGTATACACAGACATTATCCGCATAGGATAAAGGAGAGGCTTTGTGGATCTCACTCTGGAATGTCTTCTGCTCATGAGATCATCAAACTAGAAGCTTGAAGCTGACTGATTCATATAAACAATACCTATCAGTCGAGTTGAAAATACTGTGTTACACAAAGACAGTATCAGTACTTAGAAGATGCTTCTTAAATCTCACTTCAGAATGAGTTGTACTCCTGAGATCAGCAAACTGATAACTGGAAAGCTGAAGCTGACTGATTCATATAAACAATACCTTTCAGAGGTCTTGAGTTTAATTTACTGAGGTATACAAAGACATTATCAGCAGAGGATGTAGGAGAATCATCAGAGATCTTGCTCTGGAATGTCTTCTGCTCCTGGAGATGATAACTGGAATAAACTGGCTGAAACACAGAAACAGTACTGCTGTTTTTGTTGATACTGCTAAGGTCACAAAGACAGTATCAACAGAAGATATGATGTAGGAGAGGTTTATGAGCCCACACATGTACCCTTTTAAATTTTGATGTAAACTCAGAGGTCATAGAGCTATGAGCTAGAGACTACAAGCAGATGTTATCATAAAGACAGTTCCACCCTATGATCTTTAATCCTGCTGATACTGCAAAGTTTAGGATATTGTCAAGGAACGCCAAGTCAGTATCACCAGGAGATCAGAGAAGGCATATTGAAAATTACAAATGTTACCGTAAATCTCCGTGTATAAGACGCACTTTTTTTCCAACGGAAAAATGCAAAAGCGGGGGGTGCGTCTTATATACAGGAACAGAAAAGTAGTGCTGTTGGAACACATACGACATGAGTCTAGGCTCCTGTTAAAGCTTACTACCGATAGTAGCATTCATCAACATACATTTTCTCATATTAAAAAAATAGTGGTTAGTAAAACAAATTGCATATTTAATGAGCAGTGGCTCATGAATATATGAATATTCATGAGCAGCAGTGTGTTACTGCTCATGAATGCAATTTTTTACTAACCACTATTTTTAATATGAGAAAATTTATATATGTTGATGAATGCTACTTCTGATAGTAAGCTCTTGTCAGGGCCTAGACCTTTGTCGTACGCATTCCAACAGCACTACAGGGTGGATGCGTCTTTAACACAGGTGCGTACTATACACAGAGATTTACGGTACTTTTTTAAAGTTTTGACACCCACTGTTCTGAACATATTTAAGTGTAGAGCTAGGGGCTGAAAATTTACTGTACCACAGAGATAGTACTGCCCTGAGGTTTTATGTTGATAATGTAAAGACTACTTTATAATGTTGTCAAGGAACGCCAAGACAGTATAAGCAGGAAACCAAAGAAGGCATATAAAGGGAATGTTTCATATATTACTTTTTGAGTTCATACATCCCCTGTTCGGGATAACTTTGGGTTTACAGCTGGGGGCTGAAACCTGAGAAAGTACAGCCCTGAGTTTGAGAGCTTGGGGCCCAAAACTGACTGATAAACAGAGACAATCTAACAATCATATTGTCTGTACTCGGGGCTCGACATTGCCCTACATTTGCCCTATTGCCCGGGGCAAGTAAATATTGATGGAAGGCAAGTAACATTTCATAAATGGTCTTGTTTGGGTGCCCGATCTGGCAACTAAATTATTGGTCAACTATGAGAGAAAAAAAACATCATTTTTTCTAGAAGTAAGTGGGCAAGTAAAATGTAAAAATATATGATTTTACTTGACCAAATGGGCCAGTAAGCAAAAAAGGTTAGTGTGGAGTCTTGTGTACTGTACATGGCTTTCACAATGATTATTTTCTATTCATGGAGACGTCTTCCAAAATCTTTGCAGTTCAGGACAGAATTTTAACAATGACATAAATACAAATGCTTTTCTATGAACTATGCTAAAGTTCTTTTTGTTTCTGTTAAAGGGGTAGTACAGGTTTGGTAAGGCTGAGCTTTAGTAACCAAAACCTGCATCATAACACTACAAACTAATAGTTATAAGCCCACCATGCTCGAAAGGTATAGAAAATTACAAACGACTAATTAAAAAGCCTGTTATCATTCAAAAAGAGCCATTAAAACACAAGAGGGCGCTCTCTAAAAAAGCATTGGTTTCCACCATTTTTCATACAAAATTATGCATGTGATGTTTTGTTGAAATAATGATTAGATAGAGAGATCATCAACAACTATATAAAAACCTCTTTTGAACATTTTTGAAAAAGTGTAGGCATTTTTAAATTAAAAAAAAAAAATCATCGAATAAATCTGGGCCCCAGATTTATTACGATCGGATGTATTTATTGATATTTCAGCCGTTTTTGAACGGATTTTGATCAAATAAAGTTTATTCTGCCATTAAAATTGTATGCTCTTTCAAATTTTACACTCAGTTTTTTATTACCTCACAACAAAATTATATTGTGCAGTGCCCTCTTTACCAAAACTGAACTACCCCTTTAAACTTGTGCAAATATGAACTTGCGTAAGTTGAATAATGAATATTCAGGTTCCCCTTTCTTTTTTTACCCTCACGAGTTAAAATTTGTTGAAGCCTTTCTGCTGTTCTATGTAGATTTAACTTATGAAAGCTTTACTGTAATTTGTTTACGGGCATAGATCTGCAGAATATGCTTTCGTTCAGGGGATGATGAATGGATAGATCATCCGTCCCCAGAACAGAGGAAACTGTCTAAAGATCTAAACCACTCAATTTGTTACTTTATACATTTTGTTGTATTTTCCAACAATGAAATGTTGACCGATTAAATATTGGTGTAAATAAGAGTTATTTTATTATTTTGTTTTTGTACATCATAAAATGTTGTACACCATTAAACGTCAAGAAGTTGTCAAATCGCTAGTATTTTGTGCCTTTTATTTCATGATGACAACTATGTTATGAACATGAATATGAATGTTAATCATAAACAAATTCAAGTCTCAGGCTGGATAGCTTAATTATTTGACTGGAATTCACAAAGGTGTTTTAATTTCAAACCATGGTTAAAAATGTGTACTGTTTTATGTAGCAACACACGTTCATCTCTTTGTTTCCAAATTAAGGAATAGAATTCTGCCATTAAAACTACTCAATATTTTGTCATAACTTATACATTTTATTCCGAATCATATCGGTTTATTCATTTTGTCACAAAATAACACTAATTCTTAAAAGCTTAAAATGTGCATGATTAGCCTTCAATAAAAAGGTTGTCAAAACCAGTTTAAAATGAGGTAGTTTGGTGCAATGAAAAACCATGGTTTCATTAAACCACCTCTGTGAATTTCCAGCCTTTGATACTGACCATTACATAAAACGGGATTTTGAGGTCTCTGGTTCTATTCCCGGCAAAACCCAATTTTCTTTGCCCATTTTCATTTATTTAATTCATTTCTTGTCAGTTTAATTCCCTTTTTAGTGAATTGATTGAATGATTGTGATGTATGTATCCAAAGTTTGTTGGAATTACAAAAAATAGGTAACTTGCGAATAAAAATAACAGTATTTTGTAAGCTCACTTCCATTCACTTCCTGCCAGATTCCGCAAGTCATTTCCCTCATCATTTCATCTCCCTCAACAGACACCAATTCTAAGGTACACCATAAAGACTAAATGCCAGTGTGTATTAAAAACCGAGACAGTTCAGTGGGTACAGACTCTGCCTGGCAGCTAGGGTTCTTCGGTTCAAATCCTTTTTTTTAAATCTAAAATTTAAATTTCCACCCAGTTCTAGGTATATAATAACGAGAAAACCATCCTAATTAAGAATCCAAGCTGGGTCTGTGGATACAGAGTCTGACTTGCATTGTGTAGAGGTCCATGGTTCAAATCCTTATGGGAAGCTACTTTTATCCAAGATTTTAAAAAAATCCTTCTTTTTTAATCTTATATTTCCACCCAGTTCTAGGTATATAATAACGAGAAAACCATCCCAATTAAGAATCCAAGCTGGGTCTGTGGATACAGAGTCTGACTTGCATTGTAGGGGTCCTTGGTTCAAACCCTGATGGGAGATTAGCAATTGGTAATACTTTTGTTTGAATAAGAAAAATTGTAAATGGTTTATAAGACAACAAAATGGAAAGACTTCCATTGAGGTGTCACGGTATATTGGTTAGAGCTCTTGACTCTAAATAGAGAGCTCCCGGGTTCAAATCTCACGTGTGGAAATATTTATTTATTTTGAATTCGGAGATAGTAAAGGGTTTATAAGACCAGAAAAATAATTGACTTCCATGAAGATGTCGTAGTATATTGGTTAGAGCTCTTGACTTTCAATTGCGAGGTCTGGGGTTCAAATCCAATGCCTGGCATCTGAAATTGAGGTTGCATTATTTCCTGTGCTTACATTATTCCATTTCTTAATGCAATCCCATGCTGAGAAGTGCTGGATTGCTGCACACCTATGTCATATTTTGTCAAGGACAAAGGTGGGTTTTAAAGTGGCCTCATAATTGGACCAGGGTTTACACTATGCAATGCTATGAATTACTATATGCAATACTACGAATTCTAGTCATAAATGGCACTAAACACTTTATTTACTAAAATATTCACCAAACAAAATAATTCACAATAAAATATCTCATGTATCTTTTCAGTGGCATTTGGCATTTTATGAAAGACATAGGGAGTAGTTAAACATGGAAAAATATATCATTACCGTAAATCTCCGTGTATAAAACGCACCCCCAACTTTCACAGCAAAAAAAACACCCTGTAGTGCTGTTGGAATGAGTATAACACTGGCCTAGGGCATGAAAAGGGCTTAATGTCATATGTAGCATTCATCAACATATACATTTTCTCACATAAACAATAGTAGTTAGTAAACAAATTGCAAATTTATTGAGCAGTAACACTGCTGCTCATAAATATTCATATATTCATGAGCAGCAATGTTCATTAAATATGCAATTTACTAAATTTACTAACAACTACTTTTAATATGAGAATAATGTATAACCACTGGTTAGTAAATTGCATATTTAATGAGTACTGCTGCTCACAAATATATGAATATTCATTAGCAGCAGTGTTACTGCTCAATAAATGTGCAATTTTTTTTTACTAACCACTGTTTTTTATGTGAGAAAAAGGTATATGTTGATGAATGCTACATATGACAGCAAGCTCTTGTCATGCTCTAGACCAGTGTTATACGCATTCAACAGCACTACAGGGTGTCTAAAAAATAATTTTTGTTTTTTGTTTTTGTGGATGTATCTGTGTATAAGTCGCACCCCCCACTTTGAAATTTTTCCAACGGAAAAAAAGTGCGTCTTATACACGGAGATTTACGGTATAGCATTTTGACTGAGACCAGAAATAACAAGTTCCTCTGTGACCTCGATGACCATGGTAAAGGGGTTTCAGTTGTAATTCCCTGATAATTATGACATTCTCTCATTCAATTATTACTGAATATCTATTAAAATGATAAAAGTAGATTGTATTTTGACAAAAAATATCAACTATATATATATATATACTTAGAAAACAGACATGAATTCAAGTCTAAGATTCCTATTTCAGGGCATTTAAAAGTGTTAATAGAAAGGAAAGTACATTGGAATGTTTATTTACAAGTAACCATATCTATACAAATTCACACACAAGTACACAAAATATTAAATCATATTTAACAATACATATTGTTTTGTATAGTTGCGTTAGTACAATATTTTGTTTAATCTATCACACAATTAAGGACAACGGAACTCTGGTATATTTTACACATTTACAAATCACTATAGCTAAATTGTATTGCACGCAGAAATGATAATGAGCAGGTGGTTAATGTTTCAAAGATAATACAAGTTACAAGGTACATTACAATGTTTGAATCAACTACACTCGACTAGAGCAAGGGACAAGCAAGAGGTCATTAGTTTACAACCTGAAATGGGAATGCCCCAAAAAACTTAGCCAAACGTTGTCTGCATTACACAAAAGGCTTGTGATATTACTGCATACATTGGCCTGTAAAAAACAGTCAAACTTCTGCCTGCAATAACGCCATTTGGCCACGCTGCCCATGAAATCACAAAATAAGGGATTACTTAAAGGGGACCACCACACAAAGAACACAGGGTTATATGTTTTTGTACCATTGCTTGCCTATTAAAGAGATGTCCAACACTTGTTGTGTTATTCATAAACAATGCAATTAATCACTGAAAATCATGGAACCAACAGGGCTGATGGTTCCGTAAGCGCCAATTCTATACCCGCATACATTTGGAGACAATAGAAGCGTGGTAGACATGTACATCCTAGACAGTGGACTAGTCTTCATCTGCAGACCCATGAACTATTACTATATAGTATCATGATGGGTTTTCAAATCATATAGTTTGTGTAGAAACCAATTTTTCTGAATGGACTACTAAAACTAAACTGGGTTCCAAAAGAGACTTATCAACTTTTCAGAGCGACACACATTAAAATCCAAATCATAACAATTACTCATAATTGGGAATAGACTAGCTACAATATCCCTTAGCAAGCTCATCTAAAAAAAAATTGTTTGCTTTAGTTAACAAAGAATAAAATAAGGTGAAATCGCAAGAGGTAATTTTTCAAAAATCACAGAAACTGCTTGCCTTTCGGGCACAGAGCTCGGTACGGACAATAGCCAGTCTAGTGGTTACATAACCCGCTTTGAAGTTGAATGAATAGCTATTGAAAGTTCTGAATAGACCGCCTTTCGTGGAGGTTCGCAGCGAGCAGTTTCTGTGATTTTTTAAAAGTGACCTATAGTTATTCAATCACATTTTCTCCTTTTTGGCAAAAGGAAACTTTTAATTTTTAAGATATGCTTCATTATGAGAGTGATAGCTTATCTGTGTCTAAATTTAATTCAATTTGATGCTATAGATTTTAGTGAGTGTCGCTCTGAAAACGTGATAAGTTTCTTTTGGAACCCAGTTTATTACATTTCATTTATAAGAATATTATTTTTGGGTGGTGGTTCCCTTTAATCAAGTATCAATGCGCTTAATCTATCAATGCTTTTATTTCCTAGTTCTGATCTTTTACTCAAAAGCGATCTTTGTTGAGGGTGTTGTTCCTCCTATTGTGGCATTGAAACTAAGGCTGAGTGGATTCGGTCGGGTCACACAGCTTCCCAACCGATTAGGGCCATTTTTTTTTTATCGAAACCAATGTACTGATGAAAAATATACCTGTTAAGATTGTTATTTTTATCCATCAAAGCATCAATATTTGTAATATTATTGGCATACAAAAAGAGAAATATAAGCCTAAAACACTGTATTTTTGCTGATGCTTGCATGATTCTACAGAAATCCGGTCCAGGATGGAGACCGGAGAAAAATTTTCCGTTCCCTTTATCGGGACACCGGGTCCTGACCGGTGCAAGTAATAACAGACATGACTCGGGCTTAATTGAAACGGGGGCGGCTCTTCAGCTGTCCTGCTCTCGTCTGGCCCTCCTTGGCTGCCAACATGGGGGACCTGGATAGAGGAGAACATGAAGAAATAGGCATTCAATTATTTAAATTATATATTTTAAGTGATCCATTACCATAAGATTTCAAAAGTGATATTTGAGACTTCAATCATAATGTAAGATTCTTCTAAATAATGTCTGATAGTTTCATAGAAAAGGAACACTGCTTACCTAGTGAAAACAGTGAAAAGTAATGTCAGATTTCATCCCCTTTTCCCCATTGATTTTGACTACAAGTGAAAAAGCATTCTGCAATGCTTTTTAATCAATCATAATTATCTCCATAATGAGGGAGACATTTGAAAATCAACACCCATTTCATCATTCTGTTACCACAAGCCAAACAAACATTGTTAAATTTGAAAAAAGTTAATGGATGGCTCACTTTCAGAATCTAAAATCATTTAAAAACAAAAACAAATTCAGCTGTCTTATTAAAACTGTTCAATATTTTGTATGGCATGGAATGGCTGGGCAGAGAGTTGGCAAAGATAAGGAGCAGGTTTAGTTGACCAGGGCTAAAGCACTAGTGATAGCAAAAGTTATCAACCTGATGAAGAGGTTTCAACTTAATCCCCCAGACAGAAGGATTTCTCTGCCGAACAAAATAGCAATGGCGTGGCATAGGTTCTATACATTCAGGTGCAGGTTATAATGGGGTTTCACTGTATATAGAGGTTTTGCAACTTACTGAAGTAACATATCAATGGTCTGCTGAGTAGCCTTGGTTTTCCGGTGCCCAGCCCCGTGGATGGTACTCTCAATGTTGTGACACTGCAATTAAAAATAGATAATGGTACATTAAACAAGCAATGTTAACAGGTAGAGTATATGCCAGATCTTCATTTTGAAAATATGTGCAATTGAAGCTGCTGAAATATGAAAATATGTGACTACCCTGTGTAAATATTTCCACATTTCCTGTCTATGAACGTACTTCATGGGAACCAGGGTGCCGTTTCACAAAGATTCTAACAATTATGGAAAGCCCTTAGTTTCTTTGTAAAATTGCTGAAAACAGTTCTTTGAAAAGGCATTAATTTGGATAAAAATCAGTTATATTTGTTATTATCACGGAGCCTTAACCCTAAAAAGACTGGGCTATTTTGAACCTTGAAAAACTGGGGGGGGGGGGGGGGGGCTAAAAGGGCCCCCCCCTAAGATCTCGGCAACCGAAACTCCGATCGACTCCAAATTTGGCAACGTGATAGATGTCCATAAATTCTACAATATTGCGTAGTTGAAAACATTTTTAAAATTAGAATATGCTAATTAGAGCTAATTAATTATGCGAAAATTGTATTTTTTTGTAGTTTTCGCAGTTTTCTCGGCAATCGAAACTCCCATCAACTCCAAATTTGGCATGGTGATAGATGTCCATGAGCCATACAATATTGCATAGTTCATTTTTTTGTTCTAATTATAATATGCTAATTAGAGCTAATTAATTATGCAAAAATTGCATTTCTTATGTATTTCTTTGTTTGTTTTACTTATGTTTTTTATTGTTTTTTCAATGAAAATAATTATTGACCATTATTCAACCATTTTTAGCCCAAAATTAAATGATTGCTGTGATTAGAATGAAAAATAATGAAGATTTTGTCTTTTCTAGGAAAAAAATCAATTTCCATAGGATTTGTACACAGATCACAAAATTTAGCGATTTTCGGCCCGACGCTCACTTACAAAAGGTCACGTGACTTTTGAACGGTATACCCGGTCGTCGCAAATTTGGTCTCAAAAGTTGCGCAAGACTTCAATGAAAAAACTCATGAACTCGCGCGACAATATCTGCGCGCGTTGCGGAATTATCGCGAAAATAGAGGAGGGGGGGGGGCTAAATCAGCCCCCCCCCCCCAGTCTTTTTAGGGTTAATATTATTAAATACAATTTGTGTTGAAAGTCTCTAATAATTGTATGAAAACAAATTTTTTAATATGTTTTTATTCCAAGGCTACAAATGGCTTTCCATAATTGTTAGGTCCAACTAAAAGAGTTAAGTTCAACTTAGAATCTTTGTGAAACACCCCCTGGGATCATCGATATAAATACTGGATTAAGCAACAGCGCCCTCTTCATGAAGCCAGCGACAATGTGAAAAGTACACCTAATACAATAGTGTACAATTCATTCAATTAAATCGATTAACGCGAATGAATGGAGCACCTTTTGTATTGGGTGTACTTTTAGATATTTGTGGCGGCTTCAACGTCGTGCATTCAGCAGTGTGCAGCGTGCTTAGCCTATATCCAGTGTGTATATCGATGCCTGGGATATTCAGTCCCCATAGTGAAGGGGTTACCAAGGCTTTGCATACATGTATCATCACAATCTTCATGTACCTTTTTGAAGAACTTTAGTGCTTTTTCCAGCTGGCCCTGGGACATCAAGATTGACCCATACAGTTTGTACGCCTCGCCGACCTCTGCACTAAGGTCACCAAAGGTGGCGCTCTTTGAGGTAATCAAGGTCTTCAGCAGGGTAATCGCTTCCTTTGTATTGCAAGGGGTAAAAGGAATCATGATTAACAAGGAGCCTTAATATTATTAATTAAAATTGTTGTTGAAAGTCTCTAATAATTGTATGAAAACAAATGATTAAATTGTTAAAAGTGTTAATTTCAATGATTTAATTACTAGTATCAATGAAGACAGAAAGGGGCCAGGTTTTTGAAGGTGCTTCTCAAGAAATATAATGAGTTAAAAAGCAAGGTCAGGTCAATTGCTGGGTAACTGCTTACTTTTGTATTTAAGCATGAAGAAAGGAGGCAGAGGTGTAGAGTGGTAGGATTGATTGGGCGCAAGCTTTATTTAAAGGAGTTTCCCTGTTCTGTTTTGTATTGATTGTGTCAAATTATTGACCCCCCCCCCCCCCCCCCATGCTCTGCAAAGCAAAGGATGGGAAAGGAGAAAGGGAGGCAGGCAATGAAAGAGATTGGAAGATCACATCACATTGGAAGTTGGTTGCCAAGCTACTGTTGGTGCCTCTACGCGATATGTGAGGTGGTGGTGGTGGTGATGGTGGTGGTGGTCGAGGTGGTGGTGTTGGTGGTGGTTGTAATGGTGGTGGTGGTGATGATGATGATGATGATGATGATGATGATGATGATGATGATGATGATGATGATGATGATGATGATGATGATGATGATGATGATGATGATGATGATGATGATGATGAAGATGATGATAATGATGATGTTGTTGTTGTTAATGATTTATCAAAAATAGAATACCAATTTATTTAATACTGAGTCACATACCTCTGTCCTGTCTGTGCGAATGAGGAGCCTGCACAGATCATCCTGAGTTGAGATGGTCTTGGCGTGATGGGGACCAAACAAGACCTGTCGGATCCCAAGACTCTCATTCAAGTACTGTTCAGCAGCAGCTGCAGATGAGCAAACAATACAAACACATTAAACTAATTGTCATCCACGTTATTTGTAAGTTTGGTAGAATAGCAGGAACTATTTAAATTATTCAAAGCAATTCAAATGTTAAGCTTGGTTGAAACCAAGTCTCATTCAACTGTGCATGATACCACTTTTCAATAAGTCTTAATCGTATCTTGATAGATAGTGTAAGAAAATAAACCAACCAATTTCCAACATACGGTAATCATACTTCTGCATTTTGGAATCAGGGCAGAACAAAACTGAGGTAAGCTTGATGTTCTTTGTATATGGTCCTGTGATTGCTTGAATGATTTGATCTATAAGAATAACTTACTTTCAGCCTCTGCTGTAGCGGACTCTGAGTAGGCCAGGGCCAGGGCATGGGCTGTGGCTGCAACTTCTTCACTCTGACCACTGTACCTGCGGGGATAAAAAACAGTAACAGTGAATGTTTAGACATTAATGATGTACTACTAGTATTAGTACAGAATACAGAGTTGCATGGCGTGCTCTCGTAAAGAACACAGCAGCGCTTTATAGCGCCACCTGTTTTTTTTGTGTTTATGTTTGCTTTATAAGTGGAGATAAATACAATTGAATTTGAAACATAAATCAAGATTATTTAATACTGCAATGTTTTTGATTAATGATCAAAAATGTGGATCAAAGACAAATATGCCCTATAAAAATAGATGTCTCATCAAGTATACAAATATTTCTCTATCATTAAAACTCTCAATGCAAACTCTTAAACTCAAATGTTAGGGTTAGGGTTAACTCTTAAGGGTTAACTTTTAAAGCCCTAGTCCAGTTTAAGAATGTAGCCGAATACATCTATATTGATCAATATTGTTGAATATGTATTGAAATAGGGCTTGTGTGGTAAAATCCGAACCTAAGCATCGTTAAATACAGAAATATCGGAAGAAATCCAATATCCGCCTGTGAAATTCATAAATCCACCGCCCGTTGAGACCTGTCAGCGCCGCTAGCGCTGGGGGAGATATTGACAAGCTAGGGACAAGCCCGTATAGCGCGACACCTCGTGTACACCTCGTGGTCGTAATACACGTAGCGTATGAGCGATTCCGCATTGGCGATATCTATCCGGCCCTAGATCAATTTATAATTTTGCAAATATATCAATTAGTAGGCGGTTTCTTGGCCAAATTTGGATAATCCTATATCAGTACAATTATATTCTTTCACATTATTGGTAATAAGAGCTTCCATTTAATTTTTTTGAGAGGGGGGCGTTTCCAAAACTGGCCTTTACCTTATGCCTTGAAAAACAAATTTTACACAAAATATATTATATTGTAAATTAGTATACCATATCAATATTGCTTTATTTTTCTAAATAAGAATTAGGGATGAATAATAATATGAATAGGTCTTCTTTTTCCAGGATAGACTCTTCCTTCTCCCCGCCAAAGATCAATCCTGCAATTAGCGTGCACTCTTGCCACTCCCTTGTGAGCATTCCAACCTTACTTACCTTGCTATTGCAATGGAGTGAGCCTGGAGAAAGTACTCTGTTGCCTTGTCTTGGTTGGCAAGCTCCTTCTTGCTCTGCTCCAGGTGATGGGATGGTACAGTTAAGGTACGTAGTATGACTTTGTATTTAAGTTATAGGTTCGAGTTTAACACAGTCACGTGACTTTACAAAGGTTCAGTGTGTGTGCACGATGTCAACAATTAATTACTAGTAGCGTTGCCCATGACAAGATGCAGCATTATCATACGAGATCATTGAACCTGTACTTTATTCAAATTGTCCACTTAAATCATGAACTTCATTATCAGAAATAACTTCTACTATTGGTTTTGTGGTCACTGAGACTGTTGTAAAATGCAAGAAACAAAACAAACAAATAAAACTTTCATCACAGCTTTTAAAAGGGAACATTGTTGTAGATATACATGCAAATCTTCTCCAGTGACTAATGTGAATAATCCAGGTAATTAAACAAAAATACTAATAATACTTGATTTTAATCTGGAAAAAACTTGATTACATCTAATAATTCAAATTCATCTAATTATTGTAATTAATTTTTCTTCTTTCTAATTGGTAATGGAAAGGATATTCTCCCCATGTCTTGGTAGATAGGAATGAGCTCTGGATTATCGCTGCCATTCTGCTCCTCAGTCAGTCTGATGGCTTTGTCATAGAACCCAGCACTCAAAGCATGCTTCTGCTGCTTTGCATACAACCTGTGGTTCAGTAAGAAGTGATGAGTGAACAAACATACATGAATGAAGCAATAAATGGGCAAATATAAATTAATGAATGACAGAATCAGTCAATTATTAATGAAATATGAGTAAATGAATGAGTGAATGGATGGATGGATGGATGGATGGATGGATGGATGGATGGATGGATGAATGAATGAATGAATGAATGAATGAATGAATGAATGAATGAATGAATGAATGAATGAATGAATGAATGAATGAATGAATGAATGAATGAATGAATGAATGAATGAATGAATGAATGAATGAATGAATGAGTGAGTGAGTGAGTGAGTGAGTGAGTGAGTGAGTGAGTGAATGAATGAATGAATGAATGAATGAATGAATGAATGAATGAGTGAGTGAATGAATGAATGAATGAATGAATGAATGAGTGAGTGAATGAATGAATGAATGAATGAATGAATAAATGAATGAACAAACGATTGAATGACTGAATGACTGACTGACTGACTGAATGAATGAATGAATGAATTAATTAATCAATCATTACATCATATGCCAACAGATGAATAACAAATCAAGGATAATTTCTCACTTTGCCAGAGCGATGGCGACTTCGATGTCGATCTGGGCCCGTCGAGATGACTCCCTCTCCCCCGAGAGCTTTGACAACTCCTGGGAGACCCTCTCTGCCTTCACCAGGTTCTGCTCTGCCTCAGGATATGTGAAAAACATGGTCAAGGAAAAATGCAATATGATTGTAATGATAGCACTTCTATATCCCTAACATGCACACTTCTGACACTTACGGCGCACAATCATAATTATTATGTAATGTAATTAGGTTTGTGCTTCCAAATTTCCAAATCATCCCAAATCCCTGACTAGCGAAGTAAAATTGTCCAACTATTTGATTTGTTCAGGCTACCCATTTATGGTTTTGGACAACTTAAATATGAAAAGCTATCATATTTAATTTGCCTTACTTGATAAAAAATTATAACATTTAGTGAAACACATTCCTAATTTTTTAGGATCATTGAGAAAATAAATGAGAAAGGATATTTCTTGAGCACTGTGAGAGCCCTGCCGAGGACATAGTACAGTAGAAGCAGAGTGCCCATAATTTGGCTCTTGGAATCGTCCGATTCCGAGGTGTGCAGTCCGTTCAGCATGATGGTCCTTGCAGTCTCAGTGTGAGCCTGGGCCTGGGGAGCTAGACCTGCATGAATATTGCCAGCAAAAATACAAAACAATATTAATTGAAAAAAATATCGATAATGAAATATGTATAGTGATTAATTCTGTTTAGCTTTAATGGGGAATTCCACCCTTTGAAATACCTTGGATATAAGGAAAACAGATGAATTTAATTAATTTAATAGAAATTTAATAATAATAATAATAAACAGTTCTTATATAGCGCATATCACACCTAGGATAGGGACTCTATTGACCAAAATCGGTCCATAAATAAAAAGGTGAAAACAATTTCAACTTTGAATTTAAACCATCTCAACACCCCAAAGAGCATACTATTACTAACTACAATACAGTACAGGGTAATTATAAATACTCTAGTAATCACCTCTTAGGGTCAGGTAAGCATGTGCTAGGTGGACGTATCCCTCGGCAACTTTCCAGTGCTCATTCCCGTGCACGAGGCGAGAGAGGGCAGTACATCTCGTCCACTCGTTGATCGCTTTATCCGTCTTTGGGAGAGGGTAAGAGAGAGTGGAGTGTGTGAGAGATTAGTGATTATAAAAACGCTTGGTCACAAATTGCTTCTTATTGTCATATATTCAAAAGGAAAAATAAGTGAGGTAGCAAAGATGAATTTTCTGTATAAAATATCTTAAACTGGATTCGCATACGTTAAAGATCTACAAGCAATTTCTTATTACGGCCAACCCATGCTATTAAACACGTGAAAGATACTTGAAACGCAACATTAGAAAGTCCATTGGAAATCAACTTGTTATTGTTTTACTGTAAAGTCATGTGAAAAAGTGATATAATTTGCCAAATGCAATACATGCCCCCATGAAGCATCAAAACATTTTGAGTTGGTTCTGCAAGAGCAAGATTTAATGTAATTTATTTGCAAAAATGTACCCAGTTGCCGGTTAAACGGATCCATTATCTTTGTCAAATTCAACCAAACTCACTTGGAGCTTTCACATGATTCTTGTACCTTGTTGTTTGACTTATGGAAACGGAATGAAATGGTTTCAATTTTTCCAAATGTCATCCTTATAACGGAGATATTCATGATTCGAGTGAAAAGCATTCCGGAACACTTTCTGATTGCAGTAAAAATCAATGGCCATGAAGGTGATACAATCTTACACACATTTTCACTTTTGTTCACTACATGTAGGTAAACAGTTTTGTTTTCTATGAAACTTTGTCATGTCATTCAGAAAAATCCTACAAATTATATTGCTATATGACTGAAGTCTCCAATATCACCTACGGAAACAAAATCTTATGGAGTTAACATTTGATTTTACGTATGATTTAGCCCCAAGTGTGTTGCAAGTATTTGCTGTCTTTTTTTTAATGAACAGATTTGTTTGTATTTAACTATTAAAAAAAAAAAGTGGGCATTTACCTCCTTCTTGCTGGTGTAGTAGCGTGCTCTTCTCTCACACTGCGGCAGCAGCTCTTCGGGAGGTGTGAGATCCAGAACGGTGCCATCTTTGAGGGTCACCGTGTCATGTCTCCGCGTCCTTCGTCTGCGGGGAGACCGGGGTGAGCGGGACTCGGCTGTGCGTCCGGTCGACAGCTGCGATCCATCGTCTGAATAATCTTGGTCGGAGCTGGCAAAGAATTCAAATCATGAATTTGTTTCTTTAAAAAAGTTAACCAATAATTTCTGAACATCCATAGTTTATCATTTTGTACATGGTACGATTGTAGAGGTTCTGGGGAGCATGGAATTAAAAAAATTATTTTATTCCCCAAATATAATTTCTGTAAGTGATAGCATTTGCATAAAACTAGTCATTTTGATTTTGTTTGTTTTGAGTCATACTAGTGTGAGCCCCTTGATAATCTTGCAGGGGATGGAATGATGGGCCTTGATGGTTAATCACCACTGTTAATAATATTTCATAATAGAAAAATTGTTAAATATGTTAAGGTTTGTTTTTTGGAATGTCCACCACCTTGAGCCCCAGCCCACCAACAACTGGCTTGTCCTTCTCAGATCCATGGTTCATACAACTACAGAGATGATTTACTGTAAATAAACCTTGAAGGGGAGCTGGGAAACGTGTAGCCTATAGTCTATCCTACTCACTCTGAGGTATGTCGCTTCTTCCTGGCAGTGTCTCCGCTCCCCGTTGGAATGTCGACCACCTTGAGCCCCAACCCACCAACATCTGGCTTGTCCTCCTCGGATCCAGATGATGAGGAGAAGAAAGAGCCATCAGAACTCATGACGCCAGTGATTCTGCATTAGGGAAAAGAATTAGACATCAATTAAATACTTGTAGACATTAGACATTAGACAAGACATTAGTCATTAGACAACATAATCATCCGAAATAAGACATTCGTGAGGACATTCGTGAGGACAAAGTGAATCTGCTGCCTCTGCATAATGGAAATTAATTAAATAATTAGATATAAGACATTAGAAAACCAAGCCCTTCAAAGTTAGACCTCAGTGTCGTAACTCATGATGACAGTCTGCATAAAGCCAAAGGAAATCAATCAAATAATTATAGACATAATTAGAAATTAGACTTGTTAGACATTAGACTTTAGAGCTTTTCAGAAATAATGATGACAAAGTGACTCTGCAAATTATGGATGTCAATGAAACAATAATTGTAGACATATTTATTAATTCGAAATATAAGTTAGACTTGTTATACATTAGACAGCACACTGAGCACAGTCCTCTGGAATTAGACACAGAGCTTTACAGAAATTATGATGACAAAGTGACTCTGCACTATGGAAATTAATGAAACAATTATAGACATATTTAGAAGTTAGACTTGTTAGACATAAGACAGCAAAGCCAGCTCTAGAATAATAGACAGAGAGCTTTTCAGAAATTATGAGCAGTTGGAACCCATGATGACAAATTGACTGCATTATGAAAATGAATAAAACAATTGTAGACCTTAGACATTATAGACACCAGAGGCATTATTCAATTATATCCCTCCAAAATCAGATTTTATAAAGAAAGTATTTTATAAGTACTAATTTCTAGTGTCAAAATTCATGACGAATCAAGGCCTGCAATTCAATCATGGATAGGAAATATCATAGATAATCTATCTACTAAGGGCCACATGTTGAAACTATTCAATCCACAATGCTGTTTTTAAGTAAGACTCGTCTTTTTTAAAAGTATTTATTAGTATTTAATTAAACGACTGGAACAATGTTTGCCTCACCACCATTAGTAGTGACAGTCATTTTAAAAAGAAAATTGCATTAACTTTGGTGGGAGGAAAGGTTTAATTTACACTGAACTGACTGAAGTCTGTCTCATACATGAATAATTCTGATGACTTGTTCTTTCTTCAGCATCAAGAGAAATGTATATTTATCCAAGTTATCACATCATCATCATCATCATCATCGTCATCAGCATCAAAATCTAGTTTGCCCCCAGAATAATGATGAACAATTAATTCAGCCTTTCAGCCTTTAGTTTGAGTTTCAGTTTCGGGACTAGGACGAATGATTTTTGGATTGCACATCCATTAAGATTTTAAGCAATCTGACATCAAATGACAATATAGTGGCAGTGCCAGTGGTGCGTTTTACTTTAGTCAAAAGACCAGACTTTTCAACCTCTGCGCCCGGCCCTGCGGCCAGTCGGCGGAACGCACGCCTGGGCCTTCCCGTGCCAACCTCTTCGTAGTGCTGACCGAGCAGCACACGCGTAATATGTCTCAAAACATTACAAATAACCACCTTCAAATAATATTTACAACATACATTTGAACTTAACTGGATCTTCATATTCTCTATTTTTATTTAAAGGTAAAATATTCGATATAATCACCTTCGAATCAGTACGAAAATGGTTTTCTTGTAGACTTTACACGCTGTTGACTTCTGACTCGGAACTATGCAAAGCGTCGATGCTCCATGGAAATTTCAATTTAGCGGAGAGCGCCATCTCTCGGTACGGTCACTTTAATTTAGGTACCAATTTGCGGTCCTACCAATCACCGCGAACACCGTGAAGCACTACGAAGCACTATGAATTCACTACGAAACACTACTAAGCACTACGAAGAGCTAAAAGATAGCTTTTAGGAGCGCACGTAGGAGTAGATGATCAAGGTACGGTAGCTGCCATGACAAGCACGGTACAAACACGATTCACAATTCATGATCGAGGGATCGATAACCGCGCTAGAATGATGTTTACAACATTGTTATCATTGTAATCAGGGGTGTCGATCACGGGGGTGGGGGGGGGGGGGGGGGGGGGGGGCGGATATATCCCCCAATATTTCAGGTGGGGGGAGGGGTGGCCTGTATTATCACCCCCCCCCCCCCCCCCAATATTTGGGGTTCAAAAATATATATTAATAACATTACAATTATAAAGGAGCATTGCCCCCTCTCATGAATGGAATATGTTACTATATTATATTCTTCTTTAAACCACTTTTTGATAATACCAAAGACACTACAACGTCTACAAGGGTAGTTAGTGTCTTTGATAATACTAAACTGCCCATAATCCAAAATCTTCCGGGGCTGCACCCCTGGAACCCCCATTAATGTTATTTGACCCAGGACCAGCTGGCCCATGATGTACTCATTAATCATTTCAGTTACATCCTTGTCATATAACTTAGTGAGTAGCATGATTGATATACTACCATGCTCTGACATCGGTCATGATCGAATTGGATGAGTGTTTGGCAGCTACCATAGTCTACCTGACTACCTCTACGTGCGTGCATAAAAGCGAGTTTTTAGTACAGGGCGCTCTTCGCAGTGCAATCTTCGTCTTCGTAGTGCTTCATAGTACTAAGAAGACGTGCTCTTCGCAGTGCTTCGTAGGGGTTTCGTAGTGCTTCGTAGTGAGCTTCGCAGTGCTTCGCAGTGCTTAGTAGTGATCCTTGGCGATTGGTAGGACCCCCAATTTGGGATAGACACTTCTTCGGACTCACTGTTTTGATTGAAAATGGTAAGTTATTCTCGTCTTTTTCTGTGTGTGTGATGAGTTTTTTTTTTAATGTATTGTGTCTTAACATGTCTTTCTATAACATGGTTTATTGTTTATGTTTCTTTGCAGGCGGAACATTACACACAAAGACAAATTGACGGTAAGTACATTTTTCTAATATATTTTCTGCCGCGTAGACGCAGCTTGATCGCAGATGAACGGGGCTTGCATTCCCACCGCACGGGGAAGTTGTGGCGAAAGATGTCTGCAGTGTTCCGCTCGCTCGCATGCCGAAGCCGCTAGCCGGCGCTAGATGAGTCATATTATGTCAATACAAAGCCGTGCGATGGGTGTGTCCGTCCATAATATTGTCACTGTTGACTGTTGGTTATTTTGATTTTGCAGTTGCTCTTAACCAGTTTCTTGTCACCTATCTAGTCAGTTTAGGCAAAACTATACTTTAGTAGGCTTAGAGAATTTTGGTCGCTAACTTCAATTTTCGTACTGCCCAATAAATCTAACTTATATAGCCACTAAATCTAACCAGGCAGCCATAGGCTAGCCACTAAATCTTGGTTATACTAGCCACTAAATCTGACCTATAGCCACTAAATCTGACCTATAGCCACTAAATCTGACCTATAGCCACTAAATCTGACCTATAGCCACGGGATAGCCACCAAATTTAGGGTTAGGGTTAGGGTTAGGGTTGAAGTTAGCGACCAAAATTCTCTAAGCCTACTAAGTAAAGTATAGTTTTGCCTCAGTTTATTTATATTTTTATGTAGGCTTTTAATTACATCTTTTAAATTTAATTTTGATTCCCTTGATTCCGTTGCTACACCAGTAACGGATCACCTACCCAATTTGATGCATAGACGTTTGTGACTATCTAATTGTTTTAATTTTCATTAAACTGGAAGAGGAATGTGCATCTAATATCAACTTTATCATCTCCTTTATAAAAGTGATGAAGCTCAGTTCCATGATCATCGCGCAAAAGTGGGAAATTAGCCTTCAAAATAGTGTCTTCTAGTGGCAAAATGTACAGATTTCAGATTTTCAAGAAAACATTAAATTTTTTTTTTTTTTTAATAAGATGTTTAAAAACAAAAATATGCCGACGGATCTAGAATTTGTATATTATTTACACAGAAAGATGTTCTGGTATACACCCCACAGTATTTTCCGGGTGTTTTGGGTGCAGGCTTATAGTAAAAAAAGGCAATTTTTTATGTATAATTACAGCAGAAATGCACCAGTAACGGATCACCCATTTTCAAATCCTTATAAAAACAAAACAAAAGATCAGAATTAATTTTGCTTTGCTGTAACAATGTATTTCACTAGAATCTGTGAGATTTCTAACTTAAAGATCGGAAATTACTTGGATATTTTGGTAAATTCGAGTTTTTGTGTGATTTTTGCTAACATTTCATAAGGATCATGTTTGGCAGATTTCAACTCTTCATAACTAAATAAGGAAGCACGTTTAAGAAGTAATATTTTTCCTGGATATTAATTGCTGATTGGCAAACACTTTGATGAAAAAATTAAGATAATTGGTCAATTATTTTTAAAATAAAGTCAGGTGATCTGTTACTGGTGAAGTGGTGATCCGTTACTGGTGCAGCGTAAGGGGTTCGTAAAACGCGCAGTGATTTGCTTATTCGTGATGGAATGAGTTTGAATTTACAATATTCGTAATCTACACTATTTTAGCTTTCCAACGATTTATGATAGTCCATACAAAATATTTTGTCTTAGCAAAAAATTGTATCCACAAAAAAGTGAGCAAAAGTTTTGAGTTTTGACAGTTTTACTTTTGAGCTTTGCCTTGTGAAAACTTGTTTTTCTTCTGTTTGCATTTTCAGTCATTGAGCTAGAGCTAAATGTTGTTTTATGTTTTATGTGTGTTTCATTCATTTAAAATGTTAGATGTTTCTAGCAAAGTTTAGGGGATTTTGCAATCAAACTAGATTTATTTCTGATAATTACATGTATGGTTGAGTGACCAACACATCGGCACCCTAATATTTCTGACAGTTTTAGACTAAAAAATCGTACAAATGTCCTAAATTTACTCACACATTGTGAAAATAGTGCAGATTCCGATGCGATGATCAGATTTGCGATTTTTCTCTTATATTTTAAGATTTCGTCTTCAAACGCGCATGTTGTTAATTGTTTGCTGCGCTGTTATTTTTAAAACCTGAGCACCCCTCAACTCTCATTGACAATGCACGCAACTCAAAATTTCTTGTGTGATGTTGGAATCATTTCACAAATTTACTTGTAACGGACAATCTACGCATTATTTCTCCTAAAAAAATTCGACCAGTGCAGTTTCTAAGGGTAGCCCGCACTATCACATGCGCAAACACAATTTCATGCAGGGTGCCGGTTTTAAAAAACAGTGCCGATGTGTAGAACACATACCATATCTGATAAATGATTATTTGAACAACATTTGTTTATAAATTACTGTAGAGTTGAGAAACTCACAATAAACACACAAAATGTAATGGTATTTTTATGTTGAATGTCAAAGAAGAAGTCCACCCATTCAAATTTGAATTTAACAGCCACAGAGCTGAAGGTTGCTTTTGATAAACTGGCAAGAATGATGTGTGAAATAGACTTATAGTCCATAAAATAAATTAACCCCTTGCCTACGGAAACCGAGTAAGCTGTAAAGTCTATACTTAAATGGATTTCAGAATCTCGAAGGGAACAGGTTAATTTTGACAGACATCAGTTTAATTTCTTAAAATAAATCTCCTAAAAAACACACAGTAAATAGATGACAATGGAAAAACAGTCAACCCTACATATATGTGTGTGATTCCAATTCACTTGAAAAGCTTAAAATGCTTTGACTAAAGCAAATTTGTACTTAATCAATAAATCGGTAAACAAAAAGGCAATAACAGGAAACAAAGAAAAGGGAACATAATAGACCTTCAACTCAATAGTCAATATTCAAACAGTATGATACTTGATTCAATACTTTTGATATGGCGAATGTCTTTTGGAAAACTGCTCAAGTGTCAATTTTAACATCTGGCCTAAAATTAATGATTCTTTATATGATAACAAACAACTAATATAACGTCCATCTGCTAAAATTTGCAAGAAAAAAGATGCAACCATAAAGAACAAAACTCTAAAGATATGCCTGGATTTGCTCTATTTTGTGTACAGTGTTTTTTCGTTAGTGAATTGGGAAAAATGGATTGTGTCTTGTCTTCGATAATTTGTTCACACCTTTGTTTCCATGTTTTGAATCCGCAGAGTACAAGGAGTGCTACGCTCTGTACGACAAGTCCAGGAAAGGTCTGGTAAATGGCGATGACCTGGCTAAGATCATGAGGTCGCTGGGCCTGAAACCGACTGTGGAGGAGATTAAGCAGTATCGCAAACAGTTTGAGTCAAGTGAGTAAGATTTTGGTCAGGTTTAGATAGGTATGCAATATATACATGTACCTTTAAACCCATGCAGGAATGGCAACAAACGTAATGATATTAAAGGATATTTGATAGCCCTATTGCTAAGGACCCTTCTGCCCTTAGGGGCTAACCACTCTCTCGGACCCACCTCCCGTTAAAACTCCTATGGAGTATTCAGGAGGATTAAAACTACCAAGTACCAAGTATTCACATGAATACTAACATCAAGTGATTATGTGTAAATTGTGCAAATCTACAATCTTTGTACTATTCCTTATGAATTTTTGCTCAGGAATGTCTTTCATTGGAAAAGATCTTGTCAGAACTCGTCAGAACAAAGCAAAGTATGATTCATAGAGTTTCTTGAAAAATTCCTTGTTTTAAAGATTTTCCTTCTAAGTTCATATATTTAAAAGAAATGTGATAATGTTTTGTTGTTGAGGGAGGGGGGGTGGGTATGAGTGGTATTTTATGATAAAATACCATATATACCATATATCTCTTCATTTTGTATACTTATAATTGATTCTTATTTTATAAAAGAAGAAGTCTGCAGTTGTATATTTTGTCAGATCTCGTTAGGTGATTTCTTGGAGATGTATCAACAGAAAAAACAGGACTGTCAGAAGATGATGTATCGACAGAAGAATTAGAAATTGTTTTTTAAAGAAAAAGTTTCATTTTTTTCTTCTTTCTTTCAGATGAAAAGATCTCATTCAGTGATTTCTTGGAGATGATGTATCAGCAGGAGAAGAAAGAGGACCCTCAGCGTGAGATAATGGATGCATTCCGGCTGACGGACACTCAGAACAGGGGATTCATCATGGCCTCAGAGTTCAGACACATCATGACCAAATTTGGGGAGAAAATCACAGATAAAGAAGGTATGCAGTCAATTATGTAAAGTGATAAGTAAAGTGGACAAACATGCAGAATCAGGGTAAAGGAGTTCAGGCGCATCATGACCATCAAATACACTGTATGTTATAATTTGTTCTTGAGAGGACGGGGGAGGGGGGAGGGGGTCATGGGGTCAAAGTGGGCAGGATTGCAGAACTTTGGCTTCATCATGACCTAATTTAGGGAAAAAACCACTGAAAGAGAAGGTACTTCGTGAATTATGAGGGATGGGATGGGGTCGGTCATGAACAGAGAAGGTACATGTATTTACTCAAATGCATTAAGACTTGAAGGGGGGTCATAGACATTATAGTGGACTGACCTGCAGATTCTGAACTTCGTAATTACAGTATTTCAAAGTTAAGGAACATCATAGCTTTGGTTGGGGAGACAATCAAAATGAGTTAATTTCTAGCCATTCTATCCTATTTTATTTTCTTGTCTCTCTCCTTTTGCAGTTGATGAAATGATGCGCGAATTTGGGATACAGAAGAATGGATTCGTCAAGTACCAAGACATCATTCCTAAACTCCTTCAGCCAATTCCAGACCACTACAAATGATTGTGATAATTACAGACCATAAATTATAGTTCATCTCTTCTTAAAACTTATCCAGTCATTTTTGACATAGAATTAGATGTTTGAAATAATAATGTATTCATAAGGTTAATTGTCTAGACTGAAATACATGGGACTATACTCTTTTACACGTCAAACAAAGTGTCAGTGTTTCTGAAATTTCACCATTGCATGCCGTTTGAATCCAGCAAATATTTGGCTACTTGAAAGCATTTCAGTACTTATAATCATTATAGTCATTAGAGCATAAATATTTGTAACTATTCAAATGCCAAAGGGGTTATTTTGTCATATTAAACACTGCCACTTTTGTCCATGCTTATTTGGAATTGACCATTCATTAGTCTTGTTTAGAGGGATTCAAACTTTGCAAGTAACTGAAGGAAATGTGGGAGTACAGTTAGGCCAAGTTTGATTGGAGTAACGGGCAACCAAAAATTAGGGTAGGTCGGTAGGGATTTTTTTTTTCCCCCCGCACAAATACACAAAAACACACACATAACACATCGCAATTGCAAATTCTATTGCAATTTTTTATTTATTTTTTTATTTTTTTAAATTTAAAAAAAATAAAATAAAATTCAGAAAAAACCTCTAGGGTCGGCGTGCATTAGCGCCAGTATTTTTAGGGGCGGGCGGGTTACGCCAATCCAACCATTTATTTTTCATGGCCTTCGTCTACTAACTGTTCAGACTTTTAAGATCCTACCAGGTGTGCAAAGGCAATGCACTTCATCAACATATGTCTCTCTCAACCCAGGCTTAGTCAATGGTGGACCTGGCAGGAATGTATTCCTTCAAATGCTTGATGATCTGCATTGGGGCAGCTTGACTAAAAGCTCAGGGTTTATGATTATGCAGAATAGTATATGTGCCTCGGAATAAAATTTCTAGATTGATGGCACAATATGAATGCTTGAATATCATTATTTATTATCATTAATGTTATATTTGGTCTTCCATGCTGCGGTTTCCATTCAATTTCAATAAATAATGTTGAAAGTAAGTGGCAGTAACACAATTGAAAAAAAAATATTATCTCTAATATGTTTATGCTCATGTTTCCAAATTAGCTTGTAAATATGAAGAACTATTCTTTTTGCAATACATTTGTGCATGTTATAATCATTGTTCTTTGATAGTGAATGAAAACAGTAACTATTATGTCGGAGGAGGGAATGTCTCAGAATATTCCTCTCCAAGGGATTTGAAATTATATTTTCGGAAGACAATAAGTCCCTCTACTGCGTCTTGGAACTTCAAATCTTCTCTCAGTATCATAGAAATCACGAGGGAACATTCCATGATGCTTCCAACGACAAAGTTAACATGTCATGCGTTATTACTGAATTTGTGCACACAAAAGGTTAAAATCTTTACACTTTTAGCCTCCGAGTTCGTTCAGAAATTGTGGCTTTTCGAAGTGATATGTTGACAAGTCAATGTGACGTCATAATAGAATCTCTTGTAGGTGCGCATATTAATTGTTAACATCACTCGCATACGCACACATATTTATAAAAAATTACTTCCAGCATGAGACACTTGCAATCGATAGCATTGGCTTGCTATAATTTTTGTTGCCACAGGTCATAACAAAAATTATCCTGTATCAATATATCACGGCTCTGAGGAGAGGCATATCGCTCTTCTTCCAGGGAATATACTGAATTAAGTTGAAATCATGTGACCTTGTTTAGCCAGACTTGGTCATATAACATAATAAAATGTAGTCTAGTGCACATTGTTGTCTCCATGTGGTAACAAAAAACATGTCTATGGCTGAAGCACGTATACGTTGACATTGAGTGCAGTTATGGAAATATGAAAATAAGGAGGAATTTGCAAGTATGCAGAATATAATGTACTGTCTGTGCCTAGTACTTATGCTATTAATAAAATTGTTACATTCATGTTTATACTTTTAAAAAGAAGATTTAATTATAAGTCAACTACTCGCAGTACTAATAAAATGTGATTGATAAAATACTGTATCATATGTCACAGTGATGTCTTATAATGATATTGATAAATTGTGTATATTTTGGAGAAAAAATTAAGTCTTTCAGTACCAATAACCACACCCTTGATTATATAGTGACCAAATTCATCTTTGTAGTAAATGTTATTTATTCTGTGGTATGTATAATACACATTAAATACTAGTCATCAACTTAAAATAGTATTCAACTTTCTGCCTCTACTTGAATTATTGTATAATTTGTTCACTGTATTTTGCGCACCATTCAAACTAAAGTTGTATGTATAATGTGGGTGTGTGTTTATGAACTTGCCAGCTAGAAACGAGAAATAGACTGTAGAGTAAAAGTGTATCAAAATTGCTTTGTGTTTATCAGCTCAGGAAGACAGATTCTGGCAATTGGGTACATGTATAGGAAACTTCCCCCTTCTGAGTATTTCAAGACTTTGGTAAATCATGTATGAGTAGCCTGAATCAACTTAGAAAACGTTTATTGGCTAATAATGGGATGATAAATAAACCTTCTGTTCTGTACCCAAGACACAGCACCAATCGGGTTTCATTGTAAATCAATTATGCGAGACATACAAACACAAAAATATCATAAGAAAAACAAAAAACAAATAGGAGTTTTCCATGGGAAAATGAAAGAGGAAATGTTTAATCAGTATACAAAATATACACAATGAAACCAAATATTTATAGATAATATAAATCTGCATGAATATGAACTATGAACTATATAGTACTACAATACCACTCAAATGTAAGCAAACCCTAGCATCCAAAGAGCAATAATATACATATAATTTTTTTTTCAAGGTGGTGAAAATACGGACATAAAAAATATGAAAGACACATTTGATTTCAACAATTTGCACGGGGAAATTAATGCTGAATACAAGAGGGATAATTCTCTCATCAAGGTATGGTAGTATAATTTTGACACAAATAGAGTGAAAGACTTTGATATACATGACAAAGTGTGAATTATATAAATCAAGGTAAAATGTGTACCGTACTTATTTATGTTTGATACTCCTCTATCGATATATCGCGGCTCTTCTGTGTGATATAATAAAATATTTTAACATCACATGACCGAGGTTTGCCAATCAACGACTCGTATTTGACCAAGTCAGATAACATAATCAATTGGTTAACTTCTTATGGTGATGAAATTTGTTCAACATCGTCGCAGCTAGGACTCCAACTTGTACTTTTTTGAGGCCTCGGCTCAACCTTGGAATGAAGAGAACTTGAATTCAGCTGAGAATACTAATAAAAGACACAAAACCTCAACAAATTTAGAACATTCACAAATGAAAACTCCTCGAGCCAGCCTGTAAATGGTTACCTCGTATACATCTAGGCAAATCATACTACTTATTGATACACAATGCAAGTATGTGCATTACGTTTTCTCTACAAAATCAATATATACAGTTGATAGTAAAGCAGCTGTAAAAACAGATATTAAAACATGGTATTGTAGTGTTCTATTTATTGGAGTTTTTACCTTTAAAATGGAGGTAAAAACATGATTGTCTCTGAAGAATAATAAAGTTATATATTATAAAGGAAGGTTGTCTAGCTTGCATATTCACATAGGATTATGTTGCCAGATTCCGGCCATGGCCAGAAGTTACCCACCTCATTTTTGGAATGTTATTGAGAATGAACTGGTAGATGAATTATGGCCATTTCTAGACCCACAAACTGGCAAATGTACACTTTGCATATAAACACTGTTCTACAAAGGTTATCTAACACACAGTTATTGAGATATGCTTGTCAGATGACTCAAAATAGAAATTGTACAACATTTATTTAAACATTTGTAAATTGAAGTAACACTTGAGACGGCACTTGTTGAATCATAAATCTATCAAATATTATATCTTGGGCAAATATCTGAAATTAGGCAGACATCAATGTAATAATGTCAGTCATACAAATGAACAGAGAATACATTGGAACCTCTTTATAACGAGCTCTGTTATAACCAGGTACTTGACATAGCAAGATAATTACACAGGTCCAGGTTCTATGTAATTTTTTGCTTTTAATCCCTGATACTAGATATCTGATATAACGTGGTAAATTCAATGGGCCTGATGTGCTCGTTATAATGATATGTCACTGTACAATCATTATATACAAGGCTAAGGAAATGTAACGTACAACTTTATCCTTTTGTACAAAATTCACACACCTCCAATGATATTTGCATATTATGTACATGACTCTGAAGACACTACAATGCAAAACCAGCCTCTATTAAAAAAATATGAACATGCAATATGTGAATAATTCACACAATATTATGTATGATATAATTATTTATACAATACTAGTATAGTACTCTTGGTTTCACACATGATCCTCATCACCATATATTCATTAATTAAAATCAATTTGGATTATTTTTTTTGGTCCACAAACGGCATACAAACAAAGAGGCACCTCGACCAATCAGTCCTGTTTCATACAACAATCCAATGAAGTAACTTTGCAATTATTGTAGCTACTCATTATGTACAATGCTGGGCCCCATTTCATGAAAGGGTCTTAGCTTTTAAGACCGTTGTATTATCTTATCTGGCGCGGAGCTAGTAACTACTAAACAAAGCTTTGAATTTCCAACGGCTATCGACGCCCTGTTCGAAATGTACCGTAGATCCGTGCCAGATAAGATAAGATAAGACAACGGTCTTAGCTAAGACCCTTTTCATGAAATGGGGCCCTGGGCCCTATACATTAAACTTTTTAAATTGTTGTCAATGTCCATCTATTGTAACTTACATCATATGGCAACAGCTGGAATTCTCCATGCTGATTGGCTATTGACAACTGAATACAAATAATTGCAAAGATACTAGAATTCAGTAAAAAAAACTTTTTATAAACTTCCTTTCAGAGAGTAGTTAAATCCTACTGATATCTTTTCATATCCTCTTTCTTTACCAACAATATAAATATATAACTATATACAATGTACACACAATTTAAAAGAGATTTACACAATATATGTTTTTGATCACAAAACACAAATATATACAAACATGCACATGTTATGATTTTCAATTTGTTTTTGATATATATGTACATTTTAAAATAATTATGGTATTTGCATGCAGCTGCAATTCCAATAATAATACTTAAAACACTATCAAACATGAATTTAAACCCATTATTGAAAGCAAGGCTCTTAGCTCATTTTTCTAACAGACCAGTTAGGTCAGTAGAATAATTCTCTTTCGATTTTTGGTGGCCCAATCCATCGATGTTAGTAGCTGCGGTGAAAATACTTGTAACCATATCTACACAAATTGTATTCACAAATTTCAAAAAGTCATGTCTTAATTATTCAAAGAAATTGCACCACACAGTCCTATTAAAAAAAAAGACTGTTGAAGAATTAAAGATATTAAAAGGATCAACAGAGTTATTTTGAAATCAATTTATTTACAGGTATATATATTTACAAGACCCAGTCTTTGCAATAATGAAATAACAAGAATACCAACCATTGAAGTGATCTGAATCTATGGAATCATCATTTGATCATTCAATGTGGTCAGGGGGTTGTTTCACAAAGTTTTCACAAAGTTGAACTTAAATCGCTGGACTTAAAAATGATGGAAAGCTGTTATTTTTTAGACAAATTGTTGAACAGTTTGTTTAAAAGGCATACATTTTGATAAAAATTAGTAATATTTGTTATCATCAAGGAACCTTGACGTTATTGATATAAATTTTTGTTGGAAGTTTCAAATTCTTGTATTTTTTTGCTCTTGAATTCCAAAACTACAAATGGCTTCCCATAATATTTGAGTCCAACTTAGAGCTAAGGTCGACTTGGGATCTTTGTGAGACACCCTCATGTCTTTTTTCAATGAATGGATTTGTCACAAGCTTCACAAGGATGGGAGTGGAATACAGAATACAGAGCAATTACTGGTATATATAAAGACCTTGCACAGCTGAATTGTATCGGTGGGGCAAGTGGGTAGACTTTATTTTTTAGACCACAGGTCATAGAGGTTTGCAAATGCATCCCTAATTATATTCTAGAGACAATCCAAGTCATAAGTAACCAGACTTCAAATTGACACATTATATGCAAATTTTGATTTTGTTGAGCTTAGTTTAACATGCTCATATCATTATAATGCTGTTTGAATGCTGGTCTCAAATCTCCCTACTACTCTGGAATGTAATGAGCGTAATAATGTAATTTAGGAATATAATAAAGAATTCTGTGTTAAGGAATGTAGTCATACAAACTGGTAACATAATATGAATGATATCCCTCAGAGAGTCACCCATGGTTTGACCCCTGCAAGAAGGGCATGCCCACCCCTCTTATCAAGGGCCACTGGGGCAGGTTCCTATAATAAGCTACAAGGGCAGATGGGTCTAGTATTATCACAGAAAGGACTGTTTGATTTCAATGGCTGCCTTTGTAAGATACATTATACATCGGCAATTTCATTTAATTAAGGATACATGTAAATCGATCATGACATAACCGTAAAAATGAAAATGAACTTGTGCGTTAGTATAATAATAACATTCCTTTGAATGGAGAATTACAGACGACAACTTTCATTCATCAAGCCGGAGTATTTTCATTTTCATTGGTCCTGAATTGGTTAAGAGGCAAATCCCTCTAAGGGTCAAATCCCTCTAAGGGTCAAATCCCTCTAAGGGTCAGATCACTCTAATAACGGTCAGATCACTCTAATAAGGGGCAGATCACTCTAGTAAAGGTCAGATCCCTGAAGGGCGGCCATCTCTGATTCCTGGGCGGCCTGGCGTTGTCGCTTTGACCGGCGGGCAGCCAGCTTGGCCTGGAGGTCCTGGTCAGCTCTGGTCTTGGAGATCTCCTGTTGACGCTCATGCTCCTTTACTTGCTCCTCATGCTGTCGCTTCAGTTCCTCAATGTTACCTGGAGGAAGCAAAGAGAAGAGATTTTAAAGGGACTTAGTAACATTGTCGAAATCCTCAAAATAAAATTCTAATTCTAGCGGTTCCCTTATACCTTGTTGTATTCGTATTAACAATAAAATCACGGGACAGGTTTCGGTTTTTCAAATTTCCCTTTCGTTACAAAGATATGTATGATTGAAGTATTCGGATAAGAAAAACTCTGGGCGAGTTTTTCTTCTGTGTACAAAGTGAGGGCAGTGAGTTACTGAATATCACTTTGCATTTTTGCTCATTACTTGGCCATACAATGTCCATTTGACTTGAAATTTTCACACAATACCCTGTGGATATATGAGATAACAATATACATTGCATCAACCATTCATCACTTTTTGCACATGTCAACAAAGTTACTAGATCCCTTTAAAGGGGAATTCCAGGCCATAATTAGATATTGTAACAGAAATGTGAAGGATGACAGGAATAAACAGTGACAAATTTGATCAGAATTGGACAAGAAAAAAGAAATGAGCGATCATTTTGAAAGCTGCCGCAATTCTATCTGATATTCCATTTATGAAACAGGCATGCAGGGCTGATAGACTCTGTGTGAATTATCTGAACAGTCATGAAACTGTGCTGATGCTGATAATCTCTATTAACTCCTATAGTGCCAAGTACATGACTGCAAGCTTCCGCTGCGGTGCTTTATGCGTGACTGCGCACACTGGTAACATATCAATTGATCATGCCTATTGTAGTGTGCAGTGGCTTTTCATACACAAGTGCTTCTATATATTTATAGGTATGGTGACGTGAAATCCCGGGTTTGATTGAGGTTTATAGCTTTGAATATATGGTTATATTGATATACATGTACCACACTCTTTTTTCAAAGAAATCCTTTAGCATCTTTGGTAAAAAAGGTAAATTTCATGCAACTTTTTGGCATGTCGGCGTTCCATACTCCAAAAAAAGTGATTTACGTCACATGCAGTATGTGACGTCATCTATGACGTCATGAACATTTGTTTTTAGAAATTTCAAATTTGAACTTCATTTTCCGAAAGAGCGTAAAAAATAATGACCAAATACCGAAAATCAATTGAATATGTGAAGTATTGGCTGAGATATGCCCATCCAAATGAACGTTTTGTCAATAGGCAATCAGTGTTAGAGTGCTCTGGTAATAGCTTTATGAACCAGAGCTCTATAACACTGATTGCCCATTGAAGTAAAACTAATTTGGATGGGCATATTATGAATGTTTTGTCAATAGGCAATCAGTGTTATAGTGCTCTGGTAATAACTTTATGAACCAGAGCTCTATAACACTGATTGCCCATTGAAGTAAAATTAATTTGGATGGGCATATCTCAGCCAATACTTCACATATTCAATTGATTTTCGGTATTTGGTCATTATTTTTTACGCTCTTTCGGAAAATGAAGTTCAAATTTGAAATTTCTAAAAACAAATTTTCATGACGTCATAGACTGCATGTGACGTAAATCACTTTTTTTGGAGTATGGAACGCCGACGCCAAAAGGTTGCATGAAATTTACCTTTTTTTGCCCAACTAAAGGATTTGTTTGAAAAAAAAGTGTGGTATATCAATATAGGCACATATTCAAAGCTATAAACCTGAATAAAAGCCGGGATTTCACCATACCTTTAAACGCACATCCCGAAGTTCAAGAGTGTTAGCCTTTCAATACATCTTACATTTTACGAACAAATTGCATTTATCTTTCGCTTTACATTCAGGCTGGCACTGGAAGATCATTTAATTGGTAGTAGGTTAGTCACACAGAGAACAGAACAAATCTATAATTTCAATCAAGTAACACTGCTTACCAAATAAGTCATCCATGCTCGGTGTGGCTGCAAGTTCCTCTGCTCCGAGAGGAGTGGGTGCAATTATAGCATTGTTGTCCTCCTAAAAAAATGTTTTTAAATATGTACAAACATATAATTATAAAAGAAAATAGACATGTAAAGCTTGATAAGAAGAAAAAAACATGAACTTGTGCTCTGGGTTATTAAGCCCCCCCAAATGCTAACAAGCCCAGAAATTCATAAAAAGAGTCCCAGAGTTCAGTTGTTCTGTATTGTAATCAATGCAGGCTTGCAAAGATGTCCTCCACTAAAAAACTGAAGTGCTTTTTCTGTGGCTTGAAACATAGTTTAAACATGTATTATTATGAGGAATATAAACCTCCTACATTTTCTTCTGATCTTTCTTGTAATCTCATTTTAGTTTCAATTCTATTTGTGATTGCAATCACATATCTATCTATCTATCTATCTATCTATCTAGCCTATGTCTCTCCACTGCAGAAGGAAGGCCTCTTCATCACCATTCCATCTTGTGCTAGTCGCATCCATGAAACACCCCCAAATTCTTTGATGTCATCCATCCAACGTCTACTCTGTCTGCCTCTTCATCTGGTTTGTGTTATTGGTGTCCAGTTAGTTATATTATGTGTCCATCTATTATCTTTACGTCTTGCAAGGTGGCCTGCCCATCTCCATTTCTTTGTTTTTATTTCCTGTATGATATCCCTGGCTTTTGTTTTCTATCTTAAGTCCTCATTTCTGACCTTGTCTCTTCTTGTAACTCCTACCATAATCCTCTCCATTGCTCTTTCTGTGACTCTAAGCTTCTTTTCCAATTTCTTAGATATCTATTGAATACAAAATATCTTTAAATCAGTGGAAACATTTATATACTCACCACTTTGAGTCCGTCAGAGTCTCCGTTCAGTGACACGGCATCTGCATCAACCAGCATTGCCAGCTCTGGCTCCTCCTTATCCTCAACCAGCTCAACCTCTGAGGAAAGACAAAATTACAGAGAAGTAAGAATAATAAAAAATTCTACATTCATAACACAAAAAGTTGTGACTGAAAAAGAGCAAAGAAAATGGGATTCCAGCGGGATTCCGACCCGAGACCTCCGGATTGCTAGACCGGCACTCTTACCGACTGAGCTATAGAAAACCCTTTGTTCGGTGTTCGTCCAAGAAACCCCTTAGCTTTCATTGCTCAAATGGTCACAAGCTATTAGGTCTCGGGTTCGAATCCCGCTGGAATCCAATTTTCTTTGCTCTATTGCTCATATTATATTTCTGGTCAGTTTCTCTATATGTTTGATTTAACAAAAAGTTGTGAGACTATACGTTAATCAGAGTGTCAGAGTCAATCTAATTTGTAATGTAACAGGGTGATTAGTCTTTGAACATAGTAAAAAGAATTAAAAAAAGTAAATGATACATAGATTCCAAATAGAAAGGAAATGAGCCTGAGAGCTAGACTACAAAGCAATTGCGTTTTCTTGCATCATTTGAATTCTTTATCTGTAGGCAGTGTCACACACATGCAATTATCTAGATAATATTCATCGAAATAATTCACCTACCTATGTGACAGACAGGTGACAGATATGCTACATATTATCTAGATAATTGGCCAGTGTGTGACACCGCCTACTACGAACTTTAAAATTGCCCCAACTTGATGTGTGTAGTATCCTTGTGGTACAAGGAATGTTTTACTGAACCTGAATACGAGTGACTGCAAAAGAAGGACAATCTCTTTTAACCCAAATAGGGTATTTATTTACCGGCTTGTTTGTCCTGCTGCTCTTGCATCCTGTTGGCAACATCATCTCCGAGTTTTTCCCTCACTTTCACCTGGACCAACTTTATCCTCTCCATCTTCAACTCCTTCTGCTTGGCCGCACAATTCCTGGACGTCTTCTCCAAGTCGAGGATGATTGTCTTGCTGATCACCTGCACACGGAAGAAAAGAAATTAGATCAATTTGTATTTGTTACTGGAGATTATAGTTTTCAAAACATTAATAGACAGACGCTTTGCAAAATCATTTTATCCTTTCCATCTTTAACTCCTTTTTGCTTGGCCGCACATTTCCTGGACCTCTTCTCCAAGTCAACGATGATGGTCTTGTTGATCACCTGTTTCCCAAGAAAAATGACAAACTAATTCATTAACCCATTGCCCATGTCAACCTGGTAGGTCCGGTATTAACTTTACAGGGATTAGAAAATCTAGTAGAAAACATGTCAATTTGGCGTTCTCTTCTACTCTCCTTCAAACCATTCATTGGTATCCTTGGCTTATTCCATCCTCTCCATGTTCAAGGCTTTCAATTTGCCTAATAATAATAATAATAATAATATGACAAATTTATATCGCGCTTAATGCAACAAGCCTCTAAGCGCTTTAGAAAAGGAAATTAGAGTATACAAAGTAAAGAAATAGAGAGTGGTTGAGCTATGACTGATAGTGTTGTTTGAACAGATGATTTTTTAGATTATCTTTAAATGAGTCAATTGAGGAAGAGTTCTTGACCCAGTTAGGCAGAGCGTTCCATAAATACGGTCCAATAAAGGAGAATGTCCGTTCACCATAAGATCTTGAAAACACTTTTGGTATAACAAACAAATTTTGAGTGGCAGATCTGAGTCTTCTCGTTGGTGCATACGGGACAATCAAATTTCTTAAATAGCTAGGGGCATTGCCTGTAGAACATTGAAACATTATCAACAATGACATGAGAAGGACAATTTTTTGTAAAGAACTTAACCCCTTGACTACGGGAACCGGGTAGGTTGTGTACAAAGTCTATGGGGATTTTAGAAACTTGAAGGGAACGGGTTAACCCTCTCAAATGAAAGTAAAGTGAAAACTTACGTGTTCAAACCACTGAATGAGGGCAGCTGCTCGCCTGTACACCGTCACGTAGCACTCCATGGCATGCTTGTGTCTGTCCGGGTGCATCATGTCGGTGAAGATGTTTGCGATGGCCTTGTTCAGGGTGTTGATCTCGTCCAGCGTGCAGTAGGGGAACTTGATGGTGTTGAGGTACTGCTGCGACGTTGAGATGTTCTGCGAGGCTGCCACGAGGTTGTTGCGGGCCTCGGCGGCAAACTGGTACCTCAGCTGCCCATTACTAAATGAGAGAGCGATTAGAAAGTATAATTAGCTTCCTACAGTTCTATTTCCTGCCCGACTATCAAACAAGGAGATAGTTAATCAAACAATCAAGGTCACAAAATATGGTTTGAAGACTGACTGAGCTAAAACACTTCTGACATTGTCGTGCATTTGCAGTTACAAGGATGTTGCGGGCCTTGGCGGCAAACTGGTAACTCAGCTGCCCATTCCTGAATAGGAGAGCAATTTTCACTAGCTAGGAGAGCGATATTTACAAGCTGACCAACAGTCTGTCAACACATATGCCACTGTCAGAGCAAAACTGCTGTGCCAGTGAGTGCAGTACTGCCCAGGGTGAAATTCCCATTGACTATATTACCAATTGAAATCAATTGGTAATCAGGATTACCAATTGAAAATTACCAATTGAAAATTACCAATTGAAGTCAATTGGTAATCGAAGTATATGGAAAATGAAACAATTACCAATTGAAATCAATGGGTACCCATTGAAACCAATGCCAATGGGTACCAATTGAATTCAGTTTCAATGGGTACCCATTGAATTCAATGGGTACCAATTAGAATTTCAATGGGTACCAATTGGCTTTAATGGGTACCCATTGAATTCAATGGGTACCAATTAGGATTTTAACTTGAATTTCGTCCTGGGTGGTCAAGACTTAGTGTAGTAATCAACAGGGTATTTAAGTAAACTTAAAATGATCCATTCACTTTATATGACATTCCAAAAGTGATATTTGAGACTTCAATCATATACCAATATCATTGTAAGATTCTTCTGAATGATATCTGATATCATCATAGAAAAGGACCATGTTTACCTAGTGAAAAAAAGTGAAAATTGGTGTCAGATTTTATCCCTGATCGTTTGCACGAAGCATCCAAATTTCGATACTATGAACAATCAAAGTATCCAAATAAGGATACTCTTGACTACAATCATAAAGCATTCCGGAACGCTTCAATTCAATCTGAAATACCTCCATAATTAGGGAGACATTTGACAAAAGGAGTGTGTGTGAAAGCTCCAAGTGATTTTGGTTGAATATGACAAAGTTAATGGGTGGAATTCACAAAGGAGGTTTGTAGGAGGTTTGTACAAACCATGGTTTGACCATGGTTTACATCTATGGAATGCTGCTCGCATACCGTAAATTGTAAATCAACAATTTTAACAAGTATGGAGTTTACATTCCTTCTCCATCAGTTTACAAATGGCATTCCATAGATGTAAACCTTGGTCAAACCATGGTTTGTACAAACCTCCTTTGTGAATTCCACCCAATGGATCCAGTGTTTATTTTTTATTATAAATTTAAAGGTCTAACAAATGGTTGTGTGATGATGCCCTACAATAATTGAAACAAATGATTGAAGCAAAACTTACACCGCAGGTATCTGAAGGATATCTCCCCATCGCCTGATACCAAAGCTGAGCTGGCCGCACGCATGTTTGACCAGCGTGTGCGAGTTATTCCACTTGTATCGTGCCACAGAGACCCTCTGCTTGCGCTCCATCAACATGTCCAGCTCAGACTCCAGACGGTACTCAGCCTCACTGCCGTATTTACCGTCAAATATGCTCGCTGGAGAAGAAAGAAATGAAAGGAATGATAAAACATGTAACAATCTGTAACATTTCTCACTAGTACTACAGAATTTAAGACAGGAAAGTAATGAGATATGCAATGACTTGCAACATTTTACACACTACAGATAGCTTGAATAATTAAACAGTTCTACTGAATAGATTAAAATTCTAAGCTCGCTCTTGGGAAAAGAAATGAGAAGAGCTTGAATGACAAGTAATTATTTAGCAGTTCACAAAATTAGGGCAAAACTATTGTTATGTTAATTTCTTAGGCAATTACATAATTGGTGCTGGATTGAGTTGCCTAAAGATCCAACAACATGCATGCACTATAAACCAGCCTTTCAGCAACATTATGCAGTATTTCTGGTAAGGTGAATTCTTCAATGTCACTCAAAAGATGAGATTTAAGGCACATTACTTTGTATAAATTGTAAATAACATACATGTAGTAAAACTCACCTAGAATTGAATCCTGCTTGTCATAGAGACTCTGTAGTTTGTCCTTGTCTGCCTTCAAGGTTGTTACCTCACTCGCGAGTGCGTTGTGCTGTTGTGTGACGGCAGTTAGCTGCTTCTTGTGTACTTCCTGCTTGTTCATGGCATCCATGTACTCCTGTTACACAAAAATAATTTTAAAATATTGAAACTTTGCTAACTAAAAATCTGCTCTAGCCACCACCTTAACCTTAAGACCACCTGCTCGAATATGGACTATTTTTCTGTCTCGGTCTTTATATATAGACAGTCTAATCTTTAAACTGTAAGCAGTTTAATAGCTGGTTCTTGTGAATCTCCTGCTTGTTCAGGGCAACCGTGTACTCCTGTTTACACAGAAACAATATAAAACAATTCATAAAAACAGTCTACTAATTGTCTGCAGTGGTCTACAGTACAGTCTACTTTAATCGTGTTGTGTATTTTGCAGCACTTTACTAAATCTTTATTCAGGGCATTGAATGATCTCCTCCTGACATATATATTTGAATATTTTACAATAAAGTCAGACTTCACCTTGCTTTCTTAACTGAGTTTTGCAGTAGTTAATTCAAACATTTTAGGCAATTTAGTTTAGTTTAGAAGATCATTTAGTAAGATTCAGTAAAAGGAAAGTTTAGTCTTGAAAGTTGTAAAATTAGTTCTTGCCTCCTGGGCCCGTGCATGCCATCCTTTTAACCTTTCCCTTCGAGATTCTAAAATCCCCATATAGACTTTGTACATAGCCCACCTGGTTCCCATAAGGAAAGGGTTAAAGTGAGCTTTGAGCCACTGAAATGTATTCAATGCTAGTCTACTTGCCTGATCAGACAACTTAATTGGGGGCTATACTGATTCTTGTTTTGGATGACAATACTCACCAATATTGAACAAGAATTGATTTCACTGCATAATACATTTTTAGACTTGCTTTTTAAAAGTCTAATTTGCATTATATGCTGCATATAAATTTACACTAATTTTTGTTCTTAACATGGCTCATGGATTTACAGATTTTATAATTTACTACAAAAAGGGAGGATGGTATATATGTATAATGATAAAATAATGTTCATACCTTACTGTTTTTAAAGCGTGCAGTGATAACAAATATAAGGCACCTGAATTAACTACCTACTGGAGGGTATTTGTATATCTATGATCCTTCATATGTATACAGTCTCATGTCGAGTAATATAAATCATACAGCTTTATGATGGGATTGTTTATCTAGTTCTACAATTTTGGCCACATGTGGTTAAATTAAAAACAATGATTAGGATAGAATTGATTGAGTATGGAGCATTTTAATCAGACTGAAATAAATATAAGTGGAACACTGGTTGATTGGTGATATAGAAGACCGTTGAAGAATGGTATGGTTGTTTCAAAACATGCACATTACTAATCTAATTTTTAAAGAATATATTTAGATTACATGCTCAGTCACATTGTAAAAAGTATTTCTTTATCCATGGGCTAAATCTCCACCCATAAAGTAGCACTGCAAACAAGATCAATCATCCATGCACTATTACTTCAAAATACAAATCACTCCTGATGAATCAATGATGAATTATATCATCATATATATGGTACATGCTTTCAAAATGAAAATGTGATGCTACGTTCTAAATCAAAAGCATGCAAATCTACTCTGTTGATTGATAGATAGACGATGATTAGGATTTGATTTTGATGTAAATGTGAAATGTGAAAGAATATCACAGGGTGACTCGATCATAATATACCTGTTGTTCTCTGGGGATCTGTGCATTTACAAACATGTGCAAAAGAAATTATACAACATAAATAGAATATGCATACAAATAAAGATACACAATTTAAAGAAACATTTACAGACCAACAACAAATATTCATGTACACAAAGAGTGTTATACCCCAAGAAACTAATTAACTAAATTAAAGAATCAACATTAAAACCCTTAAGTACTAAATTTTTATAGACATCACTAGCTGACATATAATTTAGGCGGTCTATATCTCAGACAGGTAGGCCATATATTTTAATATTTCTCTCGAAACATTCATGCACATGCACTGTCACTGTGCTAATAAAAATATAAGATTGTGGAAGACGATTTAATCAAAATGTCATTATCTGTTTGTTTAGTACAGTAAATGCATAAATTGAGAATAACACACCTCCCCACCAGTATGTTCTATAACTTGCTGTAACATGCATATTCTATTGACCCAAGCTCAAGTACTTTGGGGAGCACTCTTAAATGGGGTAATAATTTGTACCTGTTGCTCTTTGCTCATCTGCTGATCAAATTGCTGCTGAGTCCACATCTGTCTGACGGAGCCATTCTGCTGGAGATCGATCACATCTTGGTACTCTTTTTTCCTGTATGATATGACAAGAAAGAAGAAGAATGGAATTCAAAAGGAGCAGAGCAGAGCTTTCAAACCTACCAGGTCAATGTCGGCAACACAACTAAACATGGAACTATATTAATAAAAATGAGCAAAGTGAAGGGGTAAAACAGGCACTGGCTAGAGTAAACAAGAACAAAAGGGTGGACAAGCAAAGTTGGGGTGGGGGGGGGGGGGGGTTAAACAGGAGCAGGCTAGAGAAAAAAGAGGAAGATAAGGTTTACTTTAATCAGATCTTAGCCCTGAAACAAAAAGATTTACGATTAATCTCATACATGCAGGCTCATCACGTTAGGCAGCGCTGAATTAGTTTTATTTACAATATAGCTATTCACATGCGAGCTACCAGTTGCTGCTGTTCTACAGTCAAGGGAAAGGAATGAGGTGAGGTTAACTGATAGGGTTAGGGATATCGCTCATCACTTTTGGACTAGGTTCTGGTTTAAAATATATGACTCCTCATATCTGAGCCCTGCAAGTTGCTGCAGTTCTATAACAAGGTAAAGGATCGGGGTTAGGCTAAATGGTAGGGCTGGGGTTAGAGCCATTAGGGCTCATTACAGTTAGGCTGGGTTAGGGGCTTAGGGCTATGACTTCTAAGTTCAGTCAAGCTACACAGGTCTGAGCCTCAAGTTGCTGCTGCTATGCAGACAAGAGAAATGATTGGGGTAAGCGTTATGAAATAGGAATAGAGGTCGGGTTACATGTAAGTATAAGGATAGTTTTGAGTTGGGGTTAGACCTTATCACGTTCAGGCTGGGTTAGGATGATAACAGTTACATCATAGCTATACTCACGTCTGAGCCTCAAGCTGCTGATGTTGCGCACCCAAGGCTTGAACCTGTGACTCCAGCCGCTGTGCCTGCTCCTTCTTCATGGCGTACTGCTTAAACACATTGCCGCCCTCCAGAGTTGCAATCTCACTGTCGAGGCTCAGCAGCGAGTTGACTAGCTCTTCTGTAATCTCCACATGCTCAGGCTGAGAATAGTAGGAGAGAAGTATATAATTTATGGCATACCGTAAAACTTCTCCTATAGGCGGTACTGGTTCAATAGGGTTGTCTCAACTTTACATGATTATGCTATCATGAATATTCATTAAGACCTGCTCGAAGATCGTTGACAAAGGGCTAGATACATATTCATTATACTAGATCCTTGTGGACGCGGCTGGGGCTGTTGATTAATACCTGCTAATACTGTGAGATAGTAGCGCCTATAGGCGAAGTTTTACGGTATATAGAAGTGGAAAATAACTAACAATCAAAGTGAAATATGAAATATCATGTATAAGTAACTTAAAACAGACTTTTTAAAATTTTGTCATAATAGTAATCCATGCTGCGAGTACTCAATGTTTGAAGCCAAAGGTAATTCACATGTATGGACAACTAAATCAAAGTGATAATAGAAATGTTAAATGTTTTAAAAATGTGTCACAAAAGGAAACCATACGTTAAACTAAATCTATATATAAGCATGAAGTTTTGTAATAGCTGTACCTATCAAAAAGTCGGAAGCAAATTTGTTACTAAGTTGATTACATTTACAATTCCTTGTAAATCACCCAAAGGCGCTGAAGAAATCCAGTATCATTATCTCTGGCGTAGATCCTCAAGTAATACATATCGTTCACAGGGGATGAATGAATAGATCTATAGATCATCCCCTGATCTACGCCAGTGAACATTTTATCCAATTCTCACCTGAGCATCCTGTTTCGGTGGAGCTGGCGGTGGTGGTTGCTGCTGCTGTGGTACTGGTGGCGGAGGTCCTGCGGGTGACCTCTGTTGTAGCTGCATACTCTGCTGGTAGACTGTGGCTTGAGGTTGGGGTGGTGCCATTTGTGGGGGCTGTCTTTGTTGTTGGGGAGGTGCCATTTGTGGTGCTTGCTGATGGGCTGGTGGCGGATGCTTTTGGTTTGGATTCTTTTTTTTTTAAATTAGAAGTAAGGGAAATATATTTTTTATTGAAGATGAGTTTTTGTATAATTAACGAAATACACAATACATCCCAATCTATGTATTTATTTAGTATTGTTTAAACAGGGTAGCCCCATCAGTGATAAAGCACAGGTTTTTCAGGGGGCCCTGTATACAACTCATACATAATGCAATTAAATACATAACATGAGTGACTAACAAAAACATAATGAAGCAAAGTTCAATCTTGAAGGAAAGCATACACTCTAACATATAAAAGACTAATGAATAAAAGAAAATCCACATTAAGTGGTTCTATGCCGGGACAGTCTGACGAAGTTTGCAGAAATTGACATGATATATATCAATCAGAAGAAGATATCAAAGAATCTAATATATCCCACTTTTAAGGTTTTAATGAAAAGTAAAATCTGATTCTGATGTAATGACTTGAGTTCCAATTTGTCAGAACAATTTGCAATTAACAATTGTGCACTAATATTGTTCCACCCCCAAATTAGTGCAGGATATTCAGTATTAACAATATGATTTTCTATGGCCAGACAGATTGACATTTTAAACTTTGGAATTAAATCATACATGTAGATCGAAATTCATGACATTTCCTTTCTACAGTTTTTATCTGGAGTATTTTGAAGTCACAAACCTGACCTACTTAATTTCTCAAAAGAACTGTAATTTTGGCTTGCCTTGCAGTTCGCTGCTGATCTCCGCATATTGGAGGAATAAATATTGGAAGTATAATTAAACCTTGAAATAAATAAACTCTAGCTCTCTCTAAGACTTTAAGACTCTCTAAGAGTTAGACTAAGTGATCAGATTTAAATTGAATAACAGTTATATTTGGGTCATTCCATGTCAAATCACCCAAAAAAAGTGAAAATTTTCATCGCACCCCCTCCGAATTTGCTAATATTTGGTATGTATGATATTTCAACCTTTTAAAGCTCAAATATTTAATTTTTAGCCCAATCCGCCCAACGGTTTTGGCGCTATGGTCGATTCTTATGGGGGAGTTTTGTAAGAAATGGGCGTTGGCACCATTTTTCAAATGGCAATTGTCCGTTAACCGTTGGGTCAATTTATGTTGTGATGGTGTCATTGGACTGGGGATGTTATATGCAATCCATTTATGCCATTTGTTTTCATGCATGAGCGAGTTTGGATACGATAACCTTTAACCTTAGTCTTTGATCTTCCGTTTTACCTCGTGGATCAAATAATTTTGAGAATTTTTTTGGCTTAAATGTTGTCTTGATATAATTTCTACAACATATGAAAGAATTGGAGATATATTATTTCTTGTTTTTTCTACAGCCTTGTTTTAAGTTTGAAAATTTCATGTAAAATTGAATTATTTTAGACCTACACCCATGTCCAAGAATTCTATAGGGGTGTATTATGTATGAAAAAGACCTATTCAAAGTCATGATTAGAGGCCTATTCACACCCTGGCTTACCACAGTTAAATAGCCCTGCTAATCCCTATACAATAGAAATCCAGACAAATGGCATCTATTGATGTTGCAATGATACCACATGTTTCTAACCTGACAAGGGCCTGGGCAGAATCAATTGTGATCCAGATCAAATGTTCTTAATGCACACATCTGATTGGTTGAAATGCAGAAAATGTCTCCCTCTGCAACAGGGCCTAGGTGTAGTTCTTTTCTTGAATACAATCTTTCAAGTTCAAGTTCAAAATGCAAACTTGTACATCAATCATGAAAGCAAATATCTACAGGTATCCCTTTTCAATGAATTTCATGTTTCTATGCACCATAAATTGCAATTGTTTGCAATAATATGCAATAGTTGCATGATTTGCAATCTGTAAAAATTCAAACACAAAAAGTAACTACCCCATAGACAACTGCTCATAATTTCATAACCAATAATTGTTTCAAGATATCATCTTACTACAATATTTCTACAGTTGTTTTGTACATTATGTGTGGAAATGAGAGATGGCTGAATGAGCACAGATTAAAGACAAATGACCTAATTTCAAAAGTCACAAGAACTTGCACATATGTGCCTGTCCATTTTTTGTGAAACAGCACATACGTATGGCTTAATGCATCATTGATGGTTTGTGAAACAATGCCGTTTGATTTTCACACAAAACAACTGTATATTTATTGTGGTAAAATGACATATTGAAACAATTATTGGTTATGAAATTATGAGCAGTTGTCAAGGGGGTAGTTACTTTTTGTGTTCAGTTTAGTTGGAAAGAATCAGGTTTGAATTTTTACAGATTGCAAATCATGTAACTTAATTGCATAAAATGTTGCCTAGAAACATGAAATTCATTGAAAAGGGATACCTGTAGATATTTGCTTTCATGATTGATGTACAAGTTTGCATTTTGAACTTGAACTTGAAAGATTGTATTCAAGAAAAGAACTACACCTAGGCACTGTTGCAGAGGGAGACATTTTCTGCATTTCAACCAATCAGATGTGTGCATTAAGAACATTTGATCTGGCTCACAATTGATTCTGCCCAGGGCCCTTGTCAGGTTAGAAACATGTGGTATCATTGCAACATCAATAGATGCCATTTGTCTGGATTTCTATTGTATGGGGATTAGCAGGTCTATTTAACTGTGGTAAGCCAGGGTGTGAATAGGCCTCTAATCATGACTTTGAATAGGTCTTTTTCATACATAATACACCCCTATAGAATTCTTGGACATGGGTGTAGGTCTAAAATAATTCAATTTTACATGAAATTTTCAAACTTAAAACAAGGCTGTAGAAAAAACAAGAAATAATATATCTCCAATTCTTTCATATGTTGTAGAAATTATATCAAGACAACATTTAAGCTAAAAAAATTCTCAAAATTATTTGATCCACGAGGTAAAACGGAAGGTCAAAGAATAAGGTCAAAGGTTATCGTATCCAAACTCGCTCATGCATGAAAACAAATGGCATAAATGGATTGCATATAACATCCCCAGTCCAATGACACCATCACAACATAAATTGACCCAACGGTTAACGGACAATTGCCATTTGAAAAATGGTGCCAACGCCCATTTCTTACAAAACTCCCCCATAGCGCCAAAACCGTTGGGCGGATTGGGCTAAAAATTCAACACTTGAGCTTTAAAAGGTTGAAATATCATACATACCAAATATTAGCAAATTCGGAGGGGGTGCGATGAAATCCATTGGGTGATTTGACATGGAATGACCCATTTATAACCCACATTGGCCATCATAGACCACTGCTGAAGTATTTTTGGGATCAGGCCTTGACTTGCAAGTGCCTAAATCATGTATTCATCCATGGGTCAATAATTATAATTCATATTTAGTATTGATTGAATGTGTTAATGATGTACAATTTATTCTTTCTTCTTTTCATGTTATGATCTGTTGCTAGTAAGAGAGAGAATCTGCATACTGTAAAAATGGGGGAAATATTTTCAAAAATATACAACAAATTACAGTTACTTATAATAAAAGAAAAGTGAGAAAACATACCGATCCATTGTACCCCATTGTTCGTGGTGGAGGAGCAGCTGATGACGCACATCCCATCTTGACTTATTATCTACAAAACAGTCAAAAGAAAGAATAAGAAATGTTAGAAGAATGAATAAATACGAAACATTTTCAAATTTGCAATTTATGATTGATTTTTATTGAGATCGGATATGAGATATTTGCTTCAATGATGCAGTGACTGGTTTAACTAATATTAGGGGAGGGCACACTACCCCCCCCCCCCCCCCCCCCAATTTTTACAACTAGATTTTATGTCAAATGTTGTAATAAATTTTCTGGAGCCTCCATGTCCATGAAGTCCATGGCCATGGCCGGCCCATCATCCATGCCACTCTTTTTCAAATAGATCTATTACTTTTTTTTTACATATAACAATGCTCGAAATTAACTTTTTTTGCTGGTGGCCCGGTCGGGCCAGTAAAATTAGTATTTTTCCAAATTTGGTGGCCCGAAACCAAAAACTACTGGCCCGAAAAAAATAAGGAAAAACAAAAGTAAAATGAATACATAAACCATATGAATAGTTTCAGGGCTAGGGCAGGCAATACTTTTTATTTTTCATTCCCCTTTGTTTCATTGTAAGATGAATTAAATAAACATGAATTAGGATGAATGTGTGTGTCATGTCTTTTTATTCATTGTCTTCATCAAAAAATCACAGTAATTGAATACACACGAGTGACAATTTCACTTCCAGTCATACATAGTCAGGGTATAGCCTAGGTGACAAAACAAGATAGAAAAAGAGAAAATTAAATTTGACCTCAAAATTCTGTGCAGTGTTGTCTGAACACCTTAGACAAAAGACATATTTTAAAGTTGTGATATATAGGAGTAATATATGAATATTCATGAGCAGCATATATGAATATTCATGATGCTCATTAGATATGCAAAATAACTGAAATTACTAACAACGATTTTTAATATGAAACTTTTTTTTATAACAACTGGTTAGAAAATGAGTACTGCTGCTCAAGAATGTATGAATATTCATTAGCAGCAGTGTTACTTGCTCAATTAACTTGCAACTTTTTAACTAACCGATATTTTGTATGTGAGAAAAGGGTATAAGTTGCTGAATGCTACATTTAAAAGCAAGCTCTTGTAATGCCCTAGACAGGACTAAACATGACTACAGGGTATCTAAAAAAAAAAAAAAAAAAAAATTGTTTTTCTTTTTTTTTTTTCTTTTTTTTTTTTTTTGTGGCTCGATTGGGCCACCAAACTTTGAAATATGAGTTTTTTACTGGCCCGACAGCAAGTTTTGGTGGCCCCGGGCCATCGGGCCTATGCTAATTTCGAGCATTGCATATAATATGGCAAACATCAGACAAAGAGAACTAGACTGATGGATATGCCTGACATGAAAGGGTGGGCCTGAGCCCTGGCTAAATGAATGCCATGCCAAATTGAATTCAGACGTTAAAATCTAAAAAGTAAAATTAAAAATTGTTAACATTATTCATTAAAATAACAAATCATTTATTTAGTATTTACATGTGTAGATGTGACACGGATCAAGTTTCTCGATAATAAAATACATGTCACTTATACATTAATAAAGTTATATGTTTTTATTCTGTATCATATTAATTGTAAGAACATCTTGGAAATAAGTCACTTTACTCGATTTCATATGAAAATTGGACCAATTTTTGTGGGAAGAAAGATTCAATTTGCACTGAAGTCCGCCTCACACGCAACACCCAAATGCAGTTATATATATTATAGTATAGTACAAATTCAGCCGCACCAACCCAACCTATATGTAACGACCGGAAGAACTACAGGACACAACCTATCCTTCCGTACAGATGATGATGATGATGATGATGATGATGATGATATAAAAAGAACAACAAATTATCGCAGTACTCTGCATACGACACACAATTACACAAAAACGAACACGAGGGACTACGCAAGGATATACAATGCACGTTTCAGTCGTCTGTATCTCACCTGTAAAACTTGCCTGTAGAATATATCCTTTCAGTATCTGTGCATATTATGTTCTTCTTTCCATCAAATATTATTTGAAAAATACTTCACACCAGTGAAATTTTAATTTTCCACCTTGAAGTTAGATATTTCCAGTCTTTTTCCACGTTTCTTCAGTTCACTTAGCAGAAATCGGCGAATGGCCATAAAACTTTTAATTAGCATAATAAAGGATGACGTCACTTCACTATAGAGATGATCAACATTTTGGTCGCTTGATTGTTATCTCTCGCTGCGAGACAGCCCAAACAGTCAACATAGAGGCAGCGAATGTCTACACCCTATGTAATAAGGTGTGCGTTTGAGAAAAGGGGGTTGCTATTTGGATCGATTTACCTTGGAAGGAAAAAGCTTAGTCAATAATACAACAAATAAAAAGCCCCCGTCATGGCGTTTGCATTTAATCCGTCCTGTGGATCGCAGGCAGCTTCAATTTATGACGTAATATGATTATTGATATTATTAACAGGTGTCACTCACTATTCAAGTCTTTTTCTAGTTAGCTACAGGCTTTTTTCCGTCCAGGGTTGAAGTGGAAAAAAAACCACCTCAACATGATAAAAAAAAAGCAGCTAATTGCTGTACCAATATGAAAATGCTCATTCACATGTACTCAACAACGCTGAATTTACGAGCGTCAAAACATCCCCCAGTATCATGTAACAAGACAGCACGCGTAATAGTAGCCTACACTACGGTATATGATTTTAAAACAATATTTCAAACATAATTATAGGGAAACTAAAAAGAATAATATAAATAAAGTGACAAATGCACATAGACAGTAGGGTTTCCCCGGGATATAACAATATAATTATAAAGGGTTTATTTGATTGATGTTGAAGGTATGGCTAATATATGAAATGAAATAATCAAGCAATTGCAAAAAAGGAAAATAATATGTTAAAAATGTATGCATTTTTGCAGCCTGTATGTATTAATGTATGAATTTTTTTTTTTTTTCCAGAATGGAACATTTTTCATAATTATATTTTTTGACAAAATGTCTTCTATTATACTGAACTTAAACTCAAGTTTCTACCAAACTGCATATAGCTTATCATCGCTGCATGTATTCTAACTTCAAACCTGCTTCATATGTGCTTCCATCACGCACAACTGATTATAATTATTGATTATAAATGTTGTATTCATTGTTTTATTGATTTATAATCAGGTAGGCCTACATTTAATTATCATCGTAAACATCGGTTATTCTTGTATCCCGTTTCATTTTCAGAATACAAAGACAGTTTGTGTATTGAATTGGTTTATGATGACAACAATTAACATTAATTCCATTGGGTAAAGCTTCTAAAACGAAAGAGTCTGTTTTTTTTTATTTTGTATTGATGAGTATATAATAAGGTACATAGTTACAATATTTATCGGCTGACTGCAAACACCTACAGCGGTGATAAATAGTTTCATTTTCATATCAACTTGACTTATTTGGATCCGAGTACGTGGGACCTTTCTAAGCACTATATATTAATGCGTCTTTGATATTATATCAAAGATAGTCATTATACCAAATTGCATTTTCTTTGTATTTATAGCAATATAGTGAATGTGTATGAAATAAACCAACACCAAAATACAGTACAGACTACAGAGTGCATGCAGGCATGCAGCGCTGACAAATTCAATCATAATACTGTAACCAAAACGTTTACACTATTAGTCTAGTAGCGTTATTCATACATTTTTTGTTGGAAATGAAAATAAACTGAACTGAACTGAACTGAACTGATAATAGATAATCATTGTCAATTTTAAATAATTATCTGGGCATCTGTGTTCAGCCTTTCATTGCATGGGTAACAATTCATTGCCACTGGTTTTGGTTTTTATTTTATCGATTTAAACAATAAAATAATTGGCAGGGAGGGCGCCCTTGCATTTTCAAAAACGCCAATATTGAATTTCTTGTAAAGTTAGGGCGACCATTTTCATCATGGTTTCTACTATTGTTTTGCATTTAGATACAAAATATCTAAATTGCAGTCAAACCTGTGTATATAGTGACCACAGCCACAGGAACTACGTCTAGATGGCCTAATTTTCACAATTAGCCTCTCTATACGTAATTTTCCCTCAAGAAAAAGAATTTGGCAGTCATTTCCCATGAAATCAATCAATTTTGGGGTAATTAGTAAATATCTAATTGTCCTGAGAACGCCCCTTTTAAATCGCCAAAATGTGACGTCATCTAAAGAACGGACTAATGAAATAAATTCTGTAGATGACGTAAGCCAATGAATTGTCAATCACATGTCAATCGCGCTGCCGATTCTGGACTCTAAATGTGGGTGGGGCGTAAACTGGCTGCTAAGTGAGATTTGGCATCAGAAAATTAGTCTAAATCACTACTGTGTTTATTTTCATGGAGTTTTTTTCGGCAGACCTATTTTACAAGTCATCAACTATGGAATAAGTGCCAAAGTACGTTGTATTCTTTAGTTCCTTTAATGAAAACAGGAAAA